>CAHIKZ030005222.1:0-345000 GCA_903632075.3 Acanthosepion pharaonis
AGTCTAATATATTCCAACTATTAATGACTTTTTCTGAGCTTTAAGAGTTAGTTATGATATTCTCTTTTCTTAAGATCATGAATATCTTTGAGAAGAAGCAATTAGCTCTTGTGATAGACTTGCAAGTCTTCAGAATCTAATTTGTTCTTTCCTTTATTGACAGTCATTTCAGGCACATGAAAGAGATCTTGGTGCTTTTGTACAAAAATCTCTTAGGTTTGATGCAATATTTTCATTCAAGATATTAAAGAAATTTAATGTACCACAATAATGAAAAACAAATGTTTTGTATACTCGCTAAAGTATGATGTTACATGTTTTACTAAGTCTAGTAAGAACAACACATTTTCAAAATCATTTTGGAGCAGTTGAATAGCTTTGTCAGGAAAATTGATGATAAATCATGTAAAAATAGTTGTTACATGGAATATTTTTTTAATTTAAGATCCAGATTAGGTTTTATTTAATGTAAAGCTTTAAATCTCAAATGTTTTATTTGTAATTTAAATACCTTACTTCTTTTGAAATACTTAACATGAATGTTTTTATTTAAGATATTAAAGATGACTTTACTTTCTTGCTCTGATAAATTTTCTGTTTGTGAGCAAAAATCTTGAATATTTTAGAAATATCTTTTTATTGCATTAAAACTTCACATGAAATGAAGTTCATGTTGGTATCTCTCTCTTTTTTCCCATTTCACTCTGCTCTAAATTCAAATTGGTCAGCAGTGTTAATGAGAGTGACTCTTATCATTTAATAACCAACAAACCTCAGTAAAGATATATAAGGCCATGTGATCAGTATTTATTCAGTTTACTTTCAGAAATCAGGGGATCTATTCCTTGTGCTGCCTGTGAGCTTTTTTTCTTTTTTAACTACTGTATGAAGGGGAACTGAAAAGTTATCAGTCTGACCAAGAAACCCTTAAAAAAAATATTTTTATGCTTGGGCATTTGGTTAGATTTTGGAAAGTAAGCCCTATTTATATGTTCAAAAATGTTTTTTTTTGAAAATGTGTTATTGCTAGATTTAATCATACATGTATCATCATTGTAACTTGTGAAAGGACAAGATTGTGTGATTATTTTCTTGACCTTTAAATTTAGGCCAGATTTTGACCAGTGGAGCAGCTACTGAAAATATTTTCGAAAGTGTAGACAAAAATGTAAAATTAATTCAAGAGAGAAAAATCTAGAAATTAAGAATGATGGAATATTTTGCTTTAATGAAAAAGAAACAAAATGAAAAAAAAATTTGTTTTGCACAAGGTCATTTTATGAATCTATCAGTACTAATTGTCAAAACACACTACTGGAAGTAAGAATTATTGGATCCCTTTTTTTTTTTTTTTTTTCTTTCAACTAAATTCTCACCCGATAAAAGGCCAAAATGACACTCAAGTAGAAAGTTATTAAATATGGTCATGGTATGGACATATGAGAGGTAGGTAAGTCCAGATTATGAAGATATCTAGAATATGTAACAGTTGATACTAAACTTGAAGAGGTTAACATTGTAGCAATCAGGGAAGCATCCTCTGAGAAGTCTGTTCTACAAAGTAGCAGCTCTTGGGAAAAGCTGTCTGAATGGACCTTCCTTCCTTCCTAGTTGAATACAAACCAAATGAGGATGGTTTGCCTCTTTGTACATGACATGACAGGTCTTAGCTAAGAAGGTCTAAACTGGTGGAACTAAAAAAATATAGCTTGTGAGAACATTTTTCATGGAAATAACAATAGAGTAGTAACAGGTTTATGATGTTGCATCTTTAAGAAATATGGAAGATAATTCAGCACAAATAAATGCTTTTGAACTCTGTCATTGCTGGAAAGAGAGGACTGGGCAGTTCCAGCTCAGATATGGAAACAATACTCTATTTTTGGTCTGATCTGACTCTTGTAGAGTGTAAGGAACTGACCTTTTTTCAAGCATCTTTAGTAAGACTTGATGTCTGGGGGTAAACTTTAATCCCCAAAGACGCTCAAAGCATGGATCCTCATTAACGGTGCAACCCATTCATTGTGACTAGTGAAGAACTTAGGGTAATGATGAAAAATTACAAGCTTGGTTTTTGAAGTACAGAAATTTACAAGCCACTCTTTCACATTGATTGCATAAACCTAGATTTGTTTATCAACAAATGATATAGTCAACATCATGACCACTGGTGAACACTTTGATTTTTGAGCCATGACATTAGGGAAAGAAAGACTGACAAAACTTTGTATCACAGAGGTTTTGAATGTTTGATGAATTTAAATTAAGTAGATATAAATAAAGAGCAAATCTTTCTTCTTTTTTTTTTTTTTTTTTTTTTTTGTGATTTATTTACTGTTTGCTAGAAAGAGCAAAGAAAAATGAAGATTAGAAAATGATAGCAAAATGAGCATGAAAAGGAATTTCTAAGAGAATGAAAATTAATGATTTTCCACTGTCTCTTTAAAATCATTTTCTTATTGTAGTAAGTTTCCGTATGCCTTTTCTATAAATATTTGCATGACAATTGTTATAATGAGCTCTCTTCTTTAGTACATTGACTTCATGAATAGTACTAGATTGGCTGTTTGGTTTCATCATTTAATAGGTGAAATTGATAGATGTAACCATAAGTTTTTTTCACTTGCACTTCTCGCCTGTGGAACTCTCTTCTGCCTTCTTACTTTCCTATCAAAAATTTAAATGCAATGTAAATTGTCATCTTCTGTCTTTTTTTAATCCTGTTCTTTTATTCTCCTTCCTATTAAGTTTCATTCACTCTCAGAAACCTTTAGTCTTAGTGGCTTTACTGTTTTGCTTGGGATGAAATAAATTAAAAAAAAAAAAAAAAAAAGATGATGATGCATTCTTCTTATTTTGTACCTAATCCTTCTTAAAAATCAACATATAAAAAGCAACAAGATGGAGTAAAAATAAAATAACAACAAATAAAATAATTCAGTACCAACAAGTCTGCATGAATATTTTTGATATATTGTCATCACCAGCTCAGGTATGGCAGCAATACTCCATTTTTGGTCTGATTTTGACTTTTGTACTTTCACGAACTTTCTGGAGTGGTCTAAGGAACTGACCATTTTTCCAGCATCTTTAGTAAAGCAACAAGATGGAGTAAAGTTACTAATAAAATAATAACAATAATAATAATAATGTGGCTATATTTATTTAATGTATCCTGATGAAAATTACTTTTATACATGATATTTTAATTTTAATCAATCCAACTTAATTTGACAGAAAATATAAATATCTTGTGAATTTGTGTCAAGGTGTTATAATGTCATTTTTAATTTCTGTAGCAAACATTTGTTAGTTTTATTTGTAAACTTTGTTGTATTATATATATATATATATATATATATATATATATATATAGATATATATATAGATAGATATATAGATAGATATATAGATATATATATTAAACAAAACAGCTTCAACTAGAACTATAAAAACAAAACAGTAATCTTTTTTTTTCTAATCATGAAGTTAATATGTAGGGCGGCCAAAAAATTTTGGGTGGAGTAGAAGTGGGAGGAGAAATTGAATTATTTTATTTTTAACATAAAAATAATTATCAATTTACCATGATAATGAGAAACAAACATGATTTCTATACTTGGTAAAGTATGAGGTTACATGTATGATTAAGGAATAACGACATATTTGCAAAAAAACACTTTTGAACATTTTAATGTGTTTTTCAGTGAAAATGGTGACAATTTACACAAAAAACTTATTTCAAATATATTTTTGAGTCATTATTTTCCTTTTTTTTTCTTTTTTTTTTTTTACAATTTAAGCTGAAGATATATCTTATTTCATATACAGTTTTAAACAGTAAATGTTTTAATGACATTTAAATATCTAACTTTCTTGAAATACTTTAAGCATAATTCTTTTTCTTTAAAAAAAATAACATCTTGAAGCTGTGCCTTGAAGAAAACATTTCAACAGGAGCTAATTTTATATTTCCTTCATGAAAGAAGAATGTTAGTTATGTTATGCAAATTAACAAATTTCTTACCCAAATAAATTATAAATAAAATTTCCTTCTCTTATTCCAATAAAAATTTAAGAGAAATGCCTACGTTCACTTTTGCTAAAATATATAATCTCTTTTTCATGATAAATTTCTAATATATAAATGCCAGTTCTTGTACAATCGCTGAAGTTGAGCAACATTGAGCTTGGTCAATACCTAGATGGGTGACTGCTTGGGAATACCAGGTGATTGGATGTATGGGTGATGTTATGGATAATGGCTCGGAATTTGAAATTGGAGAGCTGAGTTCCGATTCCATTTGGGTTTTTTTATGTTCACTTACATGCAACTACCCTTAGGAAAGGTATAAATCCACTTTTCTTCCTGCAGCTATAGGTTAATTAGTAGGACTTTTATCAAGAAATCACTATTATCTCCAAAAAATATTCTTACAATCTAAAATATTTTCTGACTTTAGATAACCTGTTAAAAATACATATGCTGTAAAAAAAAAAAAAAATCAATCAAATAGTCAATCATTACTCAACATTTAAATGTCTTTCTTGAAATACTTTAAATAAACTTATTTTAAAAAAAAAAGATGTGAAAATATCTTGATGCTGTGCCTAGAAGAAAACATTTTAACTGTAGTTAATTTTTACATTTCCTTCATAAAAAAAAATGTTAGTATATTATGCAAATTACCAATATCCTTCCAAAATAAGTTATAAAGAAATTTTTCTACTCTTATTGCAGTAAAAATGTAAGAGAAATGCATACGTTCACTTTCATCAAAATATATTTCCTGTCTTAATGGTAAGTCTGATCGATTTGATAAATTGGCAGCCGGTGTAAAAAAAAAAATGACCTACAATCCATTGTTAAATGTGTCCAGAAGTGTTTTTTTTTTTAAATTTTAAAGCCTCAAAAAATGAAACTGCTCTATTTTAATCATCTGAGAGAATCCTTTTTTACTTTCTGTCAGTATGGCTGATGCTAACCTCCAGGAGAGAGACTCATTGTGCCTTCTCTGACTAACATTTTCAGCTGACATGAAATGAAAAGAGTATATAGAATCAACTGCTGTCTGCAGAAGAAAGACTATTTTTCTCAACAGAAATTATCATGCATATTTATAAGTCTACTATTTGTCAATGCTTTGAATATTGCTGCCACATCTGATCTTGTGCTCCTGCTATATATTTAGAAATTCTTGATAAAATCCAAAGAAAAATCTGGGATGTTATTGGTCTTGACTTCAGTTCCTTTCCCACTACTTTAACATAGCTTCCCTGTGTCTTTATAAATACTTTCATGTCAATTGTTCAGATGAACTTTCCTCTATGGTACCTAAATTCTATGAATTTAAATGCAATACTAGATTGGCAGGAAGTTCTTATCAATTTACAGATGAAATTGGTAGATGTAACCGTAAGTTCTATGCTAACAGTTTCTTCTATCACACTTCTTACTTGTGAAACTCACTTTTTTGGCTTTTTGCTTCAGTCAACTTTGATCTTTAAAAATTTAAATGCAATATCGAGGGTTATCTTCTGTCTTAATTCTTATTCTTTTATTGCCCATTCTCCTTAATAGTAATTTTTCTCATATTCTTTAACACTCAGTAACCTCTTGCATCCTACTGGCTTTATTGCCTTGCTTGGGGTGAAATGATTAATATATATAATCTCAAATATATGGTGCAGTTTAATTTATATTACAGAAAATAGTTTCCATACCTAATGATGACTAGAGGATATGTGAGAAGTACTTGCATATTTAAGGAAGACCTAATACAGTTTATAATTTTAAAAACAAAGATCATGGCATTCATTAAGTGGTTAGTGACTTAATGCATCTTTAAAATTTAGTTAGCGAAGTGATTTCGCCATTTTATATCATTAACTTTACTAATTTACTATTTGCATGAAAGATTCATTGTAATATATATATATATATATATATATATATATATATATATGTGTGTGTGTGTGAAAATATATAGAAAATAGGAAAGAACTTGTTAGGTAAATAATCCAAAGTTCTTTAATATTTTTGTTATTATTTTTAAATAACAGTTCTTGATACAAAAGTAAAGCCTAAATATAATTATTTATTAAAATGATTCTTCATTATATAAGAGTTTCACAGTTTCAAAACAAGAGCCGAAAACTTCAATATAATTATTTAATTAAATTGAATTAGTACAAATTTTTTCCATCTTCAAGCAAAATTTTTGGAATCAAAAAATTTTGCTTGAAGATGGAACAGAGCTTGGTACTTTAATTCAAATAATTATATTGAAGTTTTCAACTCTTGTTTTGAAAAATGAGAACTCTTATGTAATGAAGGAATCATATTTTTAAATAATTATATATATATATATATATATATATATATATATATATTATATAACACCCTTCATGATAAATTTCTATATAAGTCAATGTGTAGATCTGATGTATAGAGTACTAGGATCTAATTACTCATTTGATATTGCAGATTGCCTCCTCCCACAGGAGAAAAAGAAACAGCAAAGAGAAGATAATTATAACAATAGATGCTACCTTACTTTTAAATCAACCATGCATAATGAAACCCAGTGGATAAGTAAAGGCAGGGGGTGAGTCATGCTGACAATTACATAGCTACAATGTTAAGGAGCTGCTTGATTGATGAGATTTGAGAGAAAGAGAATAAAAAAAATGGCTTAAGGAACAAAAAAAAAAGAAAAAAGTTATGGTTTGTTTGATAGTTTCTTCAGATGCATTTCTGAAGCTAAAGTAAGAAATATAGCAGAATGTATGAGTGAGAGTATATAAGACGATGCCTACAGTAGAACAAGCATTGGTATGTTATAATAAACCCAAAAGAAACAAGGTGAATGGATATGTGCATATTTATATGAATGTATGCAGATGTGTTTATCTTTAATATTAAGTTCTGATTTTTCTTTTATATTATTGCTCTAAACTATTCCAAATTCAAAGATAAAAGATGTATTTATTCATGAGGAGAACATTTAAAAAGCTATCTTATGATATACAGGAAGAAAAGAAAGCTATAAATAAAAAAAAAATAAAAAATAAAAAAAATCATAAAATCTTAATTACTACCATATTTGCCTTCACATAGCATGTCTTATGCAGAGAGAAGGACAATAAATGACATTTTGGGAGATTTTACTCGTTTTGTAAAGACAAATCCCTGGCTATGGTTTAAACTGTTGAATTTACAACTTGTGTAAACTCGGACTTTGATATCATTGGCCATCTATGAGGACTTAACATGAGGAAGAGAGAGAGTTGAAATTTCTAGGGCACATAATGAGGAAAGAGGACTTAGAAAATGTTATCCTCACAGGACAGAAGGCAAGAGGGACATAGGAAAACAAAGCATAACCTACCTAGTGAACTTGAATAAATAGATAGCTGAACAAGCTTTGGGAGTGATAACAAGACAAAATTTATTAAGAGCTAAAAAGGACAGGAAATTGTGGAGAGCCATGATTGCATACATTCTGAAGGAACACAGCACACATGGAAACTGGAATCGGCAAGCTGAGTTCAAATTCTCACTTAGGCTAGTGTGTTCATTCTCATGCTAATTCCTTTGGGAAAGGCATGAATCCCACTCCAGTTAGAGGTTAAAAAAGCTGGAGTAATGGATAGTGATTTGGATTGAGGAATCAGAGAACTGAGTTTGAATTTCCAGTCACTTATGTGCTTATACCCTTGGGGAAGGTGAATCAATCTCATCTCCCCAGCTATGGGTAACTAGCAGAACAGATTGAGCCCTATAGCTTTGGTTAGCAACCAATCTAGAAGGAAAACTCTGAATTCAAACCATCTGCTGCTTTGTAGGTCCTGTATCTTTAAGAAAAGGCTAGAAGAAGGTAACTTAAAAAATAAATCCACTCAGCATGTTGTCTCTAAGAAAGGAATTGGTGCCTCTACTCCAGCTGCAAAAGAAAATAGTTTCCTCGGACTTAGTACAATGGTTCAAATAAACACAAGACTAGGACATGGCATGGTGCTGTGGACCTCTCTGATTTTGAACCATTCACCAATGAGTATGGGGCAATGCGGTTTTTTAGCCTTTGGGGCAACCAGTCTAAGAAAATGAAAAGTCTGAATTCAAAGTTATAGAGAATGCAAAGGAAACTACTATATCTTTCCCAAGAAGTCATGATAATTCATTGATATTAAAGAAAAAGGAAGATGTGCTGGGTCATATGATAGTCCATGTCCCAAAGAGACATGACATTATAAAAAGGCAAAAATACTTTTTAAATATAGTCCAGTTTACTTAGATAGTAAGCTCAAGTATCTGAGTATTTTCATTTTTTGCTATTGTTTGTGAATCTAGTTGTGACTTAATGGCTTTCTATGGTACCTAAACTTCATGAATTCAAATGCAGTACTAGACTGATAACAAGGTCTCATCAATTTACAGTTACATTTGAGTTGACTAGATGTAACTGTAAGTTCTATGCTAACAGTTTTTCTTTCGCTTCTCATTTGTGGAACTCTCTTCTGGCTCCATGCTTTCCAGTCAACTTTAATCTTCAAAAATTTAAATGAAATATCAATTGTTATCTGTTGTACTGCTTATTACTCTTCCTTTGTTACCACTCCTTACTAATGTTTCTGTTTTCTAATTCCTTTACACTCAGTAAACCCTTGTCTTAGTGGCTTTACAGCCTTTCTTGGGGTGAACTCACTTAAAAGAAAAAAACATACTTCTGGTGGCTACAAGAAAGTCATAAGAGGGATACTTCACTTTGAAGATAGTACAGATAGAACTCATAATAAAAGATCTGGCCATAAAAGTAATCAAAAGTCTACTTTGTCTTTTATGAGTGTAGCATTTTTAAAATCAAAATTATGGTTCAATTTATTTCTATGTATGACTAGTGTATTAGTTAAATTGTTTTTCGTGAGGTCTCTTTTGTGCTCATAGATGCGCTTTTAAATTTCTGCTCGTTTCTCCCAATATTTTAGGAGGAACTGTTTTGGTAGTTTATTTTATAAATGCCTGCTTCAGAAATATTATTGATATTAGTGCTTGAGGATCTGATTATATCCATAATGGTTTTGGAAGTGTTTGTGATTATTTTTAAGATTATTTAGATGGGATAGGTTGTTCTGTATAGTGAACATGACGGAGTTGGTCAGTGGTATTATGCATCTGTTTTCAGTTGACAAAAAAAATATATATAATAGCATAGCTACTGATATTTAATTTTTAATTTCAGGTATGTAAAGACTACCATTTCTGTTGTCAAATCTTATGAAGGATATAACCTAAAATGAGAAACCATACATTGTAAAGTTATCAAGTTGGAAATTATGAAAACATTGAATGCAGACCACACAAAAATCAAAAAAAGAAACTAAAAAATATTGATAAGATATGAACAAGAAAAATATACTCTTAAGATGTCCTCCCCCCCACCAAAAAAATAATGAGAGAAATGAAGAACATAATAAACAAGTAAAGTGGATTGATCAGCAAGAAAATATATTAAGAAGCTGATGTTGTAAACAGGGAGAATGCAGAATGTTAAGAACATTAGTTAAAGATAACCAAACTACCACTCTTAAGTAAACATTGAGTGAAGAAGTACAAGAAAACTTATGCCTCAACACTAATTTTTGTGATGATTGTAGAGCTACATTGGATGGACCTGATAGCTGGGCTAGAAGTTGGGTCTTTCAAGGAAATAGTCAACCAAAACAACAAAGAAGAAAATAGCAGAGGAAGTAGAGCAATGTATTGAACAAGTATTGTAGGCAGTAAAATTATAAATCTCTTCAAAATTGATAATGGTATTGAAATAAATACAAAGAATTATTCTAAGTTCTTGGACAAAACATTTTTTTAATAATACAGAACACTACAAAGAAGCTTTAAGCTATTCAAGCAAGACAATTCTTTTTCACAATCTGCCAAGCTGCCTATTGCTCAATTTGCCAAAAATGTTTCTAAAACATCATATTAATGGAATGTCATCCAATCTCTCAAATTATTAATACAATAAAAAGTTGTAGTCCCTCATTTAATGCACACAACACACCCATATATACACACACACACACACACACACATATATAATGTGACAAAACAATATTCAATGATATTTGGAAAGCAATAAAACTACTGCAATTAATATTCTAAATTCTAGAAAATTTAATAAAATCAATGGTTGAAAAACTGATGAAGGTTATACAATGTTAATGATCCTATAATAACATGTAAGATGAAAAATATTAATTTATTCAATTATATGGGACATTGTGTTATTAAATATATGGCCTATTTTTTAAAAATTTATTTGTAAATAAAACTTTGTAGTACTTGGTTTGCATAATAAAATCTCTTTAAATTGTTTTTTTGATCATTTTTCCCCCCTAAGCAAATCAGTAAAGTCACTACACTAAGACACAAGGAGTTACTGAGTGTGAAAAAATAAGAAAAAAAGATAAACATTGTTAAGGAATGAGACAGTAAGAAGACAGTATATAACAATTGATATTGCATTTAAAATTTAGAAGATCAAAGTTGGCTAGAAAGCATGGACCCAGAAGAGTGTTCCACAAGATAAACATGTGAGAAAAGAAACCATTGGTACAGAACTTATAGTTGTATATAACTAATTCAACTGTAAATTGATGAGACCTTGTTGTTAATCTAGGACTGCACTTAAATTCATAGCAGAAAGTTCATCTGAACAATTACCATGAAAGTATTTTTAGAAAAGGCACAGGGAAGCTACATTACAGTAGTGGGAATGTAACTGATGCCAGGTCAGGACCAATAATATTGCCGATTCTTTGGATTTTACCAAGAATTTCTAAATATATAACAGAAGCACCAGACCAGATGTGGCAGAAATATTTGAAGCATGGATAAATGGTAGACTTATAAATATATAAGATAGATTCTAAAGACAAAAATTGTCTAGCATGACACAGCGAACCAACTATATTTTTTTTTTTTTTTATAAGTAGACCAAGCAATTGAGTCAATATAATCTTTTCACTCCCTATCAAGAGGGAATTTTAGCTTATGAAGGTGCATTGTTACTCTGTTGGAGGTTAGCATCAGCCATATTGATGGGAGCCAGAAAGGGGGTCTCTCAGATGATTAATAGAGAGAAGTTAAAATTAACAAGCCATTCGTTTCCCCAGTTTCGTTTGATATGGTCAAACTGTCAATCTGACAGGAGTAAATGATTGTGTCCTCAGCGTAGATACCAAATTGAGAGCTGATGCCATCAGGAGGGCCATTGATGAAAATTAAGAACAAAGTAGTTCCAAGAATAGACTTAGGAGACACCTGCATTAGTACAAAAAGATCTAGAAGAGTGGTTTTTCAGGCCAGTTTTCATTTTGTAAGAAATACTGAATCAGTTAAAAAAATTCCTCCAGAAATACCATAACCTTTTAACTTGTGAAGAAGACCACTATGCAAATCTTGTTGAACACTTTTGAGATGTCCAAAGGAACAGCCCAAGCTTCCCCATTCTTATGTAAAGCTTGATATATTCTTTCAGCAACAATTGTTAATACATCAGCAGTTGACCTAGAGAAGCAAAAGCCATATTGTTTGTGTGAAAGAAGGTCCTGCAGTGTGAGATGCTTAACCAATTCAGAGTTGATTAGGGCCTCTAGTAGTTTGCCAGAAAGAGGTAGAAGACTAATAGGCAGATAGAAGGGTTGAACGGTTCACCTAAGTTCTTAAAGACTGGAACAACAGAAGAGGAATTCCAACAATCACTGATGCATTTATTGTAGAGTTTAGAGAAAACAGGAGCCAGTTTGGAGTACATTTCTTAAGGGTACCATCAGATCAACATGCTTTGTGGGGATCCAGATTAGAGATGATAGCAGAAAATCTGGAAGGAGTTGTGCTTAGAAATCTTTACCACCATTGGTTCCTTAATACCAATTTTATTATGCAAACATTGACTTACAAAATAAAATCTGATAGTGCATATTGGTTTCTTTGGAGATAATAAAATCAATAATTTTGATAGCTACTTATGCAGTCACTTAACTTTTACTGAAATGTTGAATTCTTCTTTGTAATAATTTAAACACTTGTTTACATTTTGGGGGTGTTCGGCTAGGGGCATGAAAATAGGAATCGGCAAGCCAAGCTCTAATTCTAGCCTTGTCTGTTGCATTCATTTTTGCACTAATACCTTTGGGGACAAGCAGGAGTCCATTTATTTTTTCCCAACTCATTAAAAATATCGGTTAAGTTTTTGGGCACTCCAGCATCCAGTATTCAGAGAAATTCCAACTTGTGGAGAAACAGGAAACTATTCCTCTATCTTTAACAATAAATCATTTGAATTTAATAAAGGATTCCGTGCAAAATTCTTGGAAAGTTACCCATTAAGACTGACACCTGAAATGTGATAATAACAACCAAGTTGAGGATACTCATCTGAATAAATCCGATTCCATATGCAATCATGTATCTTTTGATACATGACTGACGAGGCAGATGTTTTTCCCACAGTAGGTTGCCATTTCTTTTTGTGGTAGACCAGTTGCCATCCAAGGCTATAGTAACCTGGTCTCTCCTGCTATTTACCCATAGCTGGGTTGGGGGAGAAGAGGATTCATACCTTTCTCAAGGGTATTAGCATGAATGTGAATGTAATGGATTCGACTGTAATTCAAACTTGGCTCTCCGATTCCTCACTCTGAGCCGCTATCCATTACTCCACTGGTTCAATACAATTATGCAAAAATTCAATCAAAGGAATTAACATGAATAATTACAAACTTTTTTCCAATGTCTTGCATTTTTCAAGAATTATACTTAGCTTAGGGGCCTAGTCAACTGTATGTATGTATGGGGGGGCTTTTATTTTAGTTCATTATTTTTTTTTATTACTTGAGGAAATTTTACAACACTTCCTGAACTTATTAACATCCCTCTGGTTATTAATTTCTCACTTTTTAACTTTTTAATTCATTTTCTAACACCCCTTTTATCAAAACATCTTCTGTATTTTATATATATATATATATATATATATATATATATATATTCCAATCATGCTCAATTATTAAGATCCTTCCTTATATTTGGCATCTAGGAGTAAAATTAAATTACTATTAAATAAATATTAATTGTTGAATTTTTAAATATAAACATCTGATATTTTGCTTAAAAAAAATGCCTTCCCTGTGCCTTTTTTTCTATAAATATTTTCATCGTAATTGTTCAGATGAGCTTTCTTCTTTGGTAGCTAGACTTTATGAATTTAAGCATACTACTAGATTGGTGGCAAGATGTCATCATTTTATAGTTGAAATGGCAAGATGTAACTGTAAGATCTCTCTTGAATTTCTTTTATACTTCTTGCTTGTGGAACTCTTTTTCCAGCTTCTTGTTTTCCAGTTAACTTTGTATTTAACTTTTTGAAGATCAATGTCAGTTATCATTATCTTTTGTCGTCTTAATTACTTTTCTTTTACTGTTCTTTTATTGTTCTTTTTTTCTTAATGTTTTCTTTTTTCTCATATTCTCTTGCACTCATTTGCATCTTAGTGGCTTTATTGCCTTGCTTGGAGTGAAATGATTAAAAAAAAAAAAAATGAAATCCATGTTGCACAGATATCCAAACAAAATCCTCATGTTCTGCATAATTCGATTGTTTTATTCAAATTTCTGGTTGCATGCAAAATTTCCTTTAGCACAATCAAAATATCAAGTAAAGCCCAGTTCATTTAGACAACATATTTTCCTATGATGGAAATGGTATTAAATGACATTGCTGGGCTGAGTTCTAAAGTGTAAATAATACACTTATTTATTTATGCACAACTCACCCTCTTATTTTTGTAAATAAAATATATCTTCAAGTTGGTCACTACTTTCATCGAGGGTATAAAATTATGCATTTTTATGATGCATCTTACAATTGAGCAGAATTTACAACTTGTGTAAACTTAAACTTTGATGGCATTAGCCATTTAAGAGTGGGTAATGATGTGTGGGTAATATAATTGTTATCAGCATGGAAATTGAATATCAGTATTTAAATTCCCATCTAGTCTGTTGTAGTCACTTTCTCCCTTGGGAAAGACATGAATCCATCTTCATCTATGGGTTAAATAGTAAGGTAGACTGACTGCGATCCAAATCTGTAGAACCCAGTCTAAAAGAACAACTCTGAATACAAAACTGTGGAGAAAGCAACAGGGAACCACGTCACTCTTTCCCAAAAGTTTGGCCAATTCAGAGGTATTAAAAAGAAAATGAATCTGAGGATAGTCATAATCACCTATAATGTGGTGGAGGGAAATGGCCTTTTTAAAAAAAGGTGGGGTTTTACCAGTCTCTTGCTATTTATGAGAAGTAAATTAAAATTGTATACAACTAAAAAGAAGTAGTTTTATATACAGGTTGGGATGTTGTCTTAGAGTAGAACAACTATACATGGTTATTACTTCATTGGTGCAAGTAAATTGGCAAACTATAACAGTTATATATAATGCAAATGTTTCAAATTTTGCTTTTGATTCAAAGACAAAATGTTTTGCATTTTAAACAAAGGTATATTCTTATTAACAGTAAATTTGAATTAAAATATATAGGAATAAATAAGCTTTTTCAAAAAATATAAAGTAAATTATCTGAAAAATGTTTGGTTCTATATTTGATTGAGAGCTGTAAATATATTTGGTAATTCACAACTTGCAGGATATTCACATTAAATTTATACAGGAACTTTTTTTTTGTCTCTTTTCTAGAAATATCTTTCTCAACTGTTTTCGTTTTCTTTCCTTCTAAAAGAATAAAAATAATTAAATTGGTGCAATGAGGAAACCCCAATTTTTTGTGTTTTATAACTGATTCTGTGAAAAAAAAATTCATTTTTATTTTTTGAAGAGCATATTTGTCAATACAACACAACCACTTTGAGGATCTTAAATTATATATGATGAATACAGAGGTCTGTCTTCAGTAACTAGCAAAAACCAATTTTTTTTTTTTGTTTACAATTTTACTTTGAAAGATATATAAGAGGAAAAAATGTTTGCAGGCCACCAAACTTTTTCAAGGCCATTGTCAAATGTTGGTAAGCATTGTCAGTCTGAAGAAATTAAAAGAAAAAACACCACAATAACTACGTAAAACAGCTGTTATGGGAAGGTATCAATTGTTTGCAGAAAAGTTAAGAATTCCAAATTTTGTCTGGACAATAGTACACCCATCTTTTTGTTCTTTATTTTTTTCTCTCTCTTCATTCTTGTTACTAATCCAATGTCTTTTTTTTTTTTTTTTTTTTTTTTAGTCCTTGCCAGGTATATAATCCATGAGAAATTCAGAAAAATAGCAATAGTAAAAACATTGGTCATTATTATATAAACTAGGTGCCCTTTCCCTGGAAAAGTACCTGATGAGGGCTAAAGAATGAATTTGCTGAAACACTATAAACAATGCAAAGAAAGGTCTCCGTTGTCAAAACAAAATTTAGAATGTTAAAGTTTCTCCTCAAATCTATAGATAATTCTTTATGTGCTAGGTGGATAAACTAGAAGCAGAAATAGCTACTATAGGTGAATATTGGCAGATTGAAAAGAGCCCAGAAATAAACAAACTGGAAGATTAGAGCAACAAAAAGCAACAGTATGAATTATACTCTTTATTTATGAGGCCAAATATATTGGAGAGGTTAGAAAACATGGTTGTGATGAGAGAAAGAAATGCCTTGTATTGGAGACAGTTTTACATTTATATAGAAATGTAAACAATTTTTTGCCCTATCATATAACAATTCTAAAATTAAATAGAAAGAAAGCAATTAAAATTATATCCCCACTCAAATAAACAAAAAAAAAAAAAAATCATATTTACATATTTTATTTTCTAAATGACATTATAGTAACATTCAACTACAACTTTTCTAGTCAAGTTGTCTGTTTTAGTGAAAAGAAAGAAAAAAAAAATGTCTAAATTGAAATTTAAACAAAATAGAATGAAAAGGAAATCAGCAAATGGTATCTTGATTTGTTTTTTTTTTTTTTCTTTTCAAACTGACACTTTTTTTTTCCATATATCTAAACTATAATTTTGGAAAATGAAAATTTCATTCACATACACTGGAAATTTTCCAAGTTTTCATCTGAAATCAAGAAAATACGATCTTTAATCAAACTGGACATGATATATGGAAAAAAGGTGTTAGCTCAAACTGGCGCCAGGATGATATGGGTTTTAATGAAGTAGGCTGTGTCACAGTAAACAAAAAAAAAAAAAAAATAAAACACCAAGTTGGAAGGTGGAAGACAAAATTTATAATTAGAAGAAATACATGTTTTTTCTTTTCTTTTTTTTTTTTTTTTTTTTTATTTAAATTTATATTATAAAAAAATGTATTTAAATGTGTAATGCAAAATTTTGTGCACTGTCCTCCCAAATTAACAAAAACTGAAATAAATAAAACATATAAATACCATTACATATGTTTTCTTTTATTGAGCCATCAACAGTATAGCCCTTGGTCAAGTAAAATGTAAAATCCAACATTTAAAACATGAACTCTCCATCTGATGCTTTGTGAGACAAGCAGCACGTTATATATATGTTATTTAAGATTTCTCTGTAGAATACTTCTTTTGTTTTCCTTTACAAGGGAGGGGTCATTAATTTATTAAAAACCAGAAATATATTCATTAATCTGGAATGTGAATAAAAGAAGACTTTAAGCTATTAACTATGTTCACACTGCAGACTGTATTTACAAACTTCCGTCAAGTAAGTTCTTCATCTTGAGTAAATTACACAAAAGAATCTTTTTACAGTTATTTTCTTTCAAAAAAATTTTTTGCCATGCTGTAGAACATATGGAAAATAGATTTTTCTTTTAATTCTAAAATTTCTCCCATTGTTCTAAAGCCATGTTTAAAAAAAAAAGAAATAAATAAATAAAATCGAGATACATATATTTAGTCTGTGTAGGACTAAATATATGACCAGATAAGCAAAGCAATGTTTATATAGATGTTTAGTTTTCAAAATGTTGGAGATATTTTTGTAAAGAAATTATTAATTCATATCCAGTCACTATTATTTATATCTAGCCAGAGAGAGATGTATGAAACAATGGATCTTCCATGAAAAAAAAAAAAAAAAATGCAATAATCACACAATTGACAAGTTGGTAACATTTAAAGTTAAACCAATTTAGAACAAGATCAATAGATTCACAATTTTTTGAACCTTGACAGTTTTCTCATTTACTAAATTAAATCCTTGTCCTTCATGCTTCCAACTATATTATTTAGATGTAATTTTAGAAGAAATATCTCTTACAAAAAACAAAATAACACACTTTAGTATCAAGGTTTTCAGTCCTTATATCGACTTGAACAGTTTTTTTGTTTTTACCTCCAAAAACGCTATCCACATTAGTTTTATTCCTTAGTGAACATTAGATTTCAATTTTACTCATTTTTAAAATGTCAGTAACTGATCTTAAGCCTTCAATCTCGTGCAGCAGAGAATGACTTTAAAACATCATCCAATGAAACTTATTTTCACAATGTCGATTTAAAAAATAAAAAAAAAGTCACAAAAAAATAAAAATAAACGAAAGAAATTGACAAATCCTGTATTTTCAGATGATGTATTTATTTAAGCAGTACATCGTTAATTGTGTCAATGAATTTGAAGGCAACAAATTTGTCGTCAAATTACAAATGGTAGTTCAGTACTGATTTCATTTTTTTTTTTTTTTTTTTTTTTTTTTTTTTTTTTTTTCTTAGATAAAACTCAAGTTCCTCCATAATAGAGGACTATCATTTTCAGTGTATTAACAGTTATTTTTTATATGCACATGCATTGTAATTCAGTAATAAATAAAAATTTATATAAAAAATGTCAATATTCTGTATTAAACAGAATATTGGTGGGGGGGGAAAAAAAAACAAAAACATCTCTAAAAAAAAAAAAAAAAAAAGTGTTTGCAAAAGAATGAGAATTTAAAAAAAAAACAAAACAAAAAAAAAACCCTCACCTTCCATAAGATGGTGGAACATGTGACTATTCTCCCGTATATAGTTATACACTTCTATTCGTAAATACTTTTGCACAAACATACATGAATGCCTCTCTTTTTATTTTTTTATATATATATATATGCGTGTGTGCATATTTGTTTGTTTTTAAAAGTAGGGCTCAGATGTCAGATGTAAATTTTAAGATTAAAAATCTCTTGATCAAATTGTGGATGGAATATGAAATCCAATTAAAACTAAGCAAAGGTATGAATGCCCCTTTTATATGAAAGGTTCACAACTAACCACAACAAAGAACCCGACAAATTTGATAAGTTTCAGAAATATTTGTCTTACAGATTTTAAGTGATAGCCTTGAACAAGCATCCATCTTATCTTATGATATGATATATAATATGGACTTCTTTCATCAATGAAATAAAAATTTACTTCAATCAAATTTGTGTCTATTTGGATGAAGAAAAATGTTCCAGTTTCTAAATTACTCAATATTTATTTACATAGGCTTAAATCTTTGATATTAAGGAGCTTGTTAATTCATGTATCACAGGGCTTGATTCTGTAAGTTTCAAGAGACAGGAAATTTTTATTTCAAACCAAAAATGAGTTCTGAATGTTCAATGAAGGAATGACAATTGATTTGAAAATTAGTTATCAAATTTCATCAGGTTTTTTTTTTTCCTTCTTTTAAATAAGCATTGTATTCTTTGTGGTTTTATTCTTTATTCAACCCCACAATTCTCATTGTCTGTTTATTTATTGTAGTATTTCTTGGCTCATATATTTGAGAAAAGTTGTCTTGTCATGGTTTTTACAACCAAACATAGTCACAGATCCATAACTATACAATCTTCAATACATAGCCACTAATATTTTTGACTTGGGTTTTCAAATAACTTCTTAGCTCCACAGTATGGTATTAATTGTAGCAATACTGCAGTTGTCATGGTTTTTTTTAATTTTGTTTTTGTCACAACCCCACACCCCAAACACTCAAAGATACTTGCATAAAGTCATGTTTGGAATTATTCATAATTTATTATAGTATTACTTTAAATGGTTTCTCAAACTAGGAGAAAGAATTGATGCTATAAAAATAATGTTTCAAATCAATGGTTTTAGTCCATTTCTTCATAACTAAGATATATATAATTTTTTAAATGTTTAACACTTATTACTGAAAACATGAAGGACAAAAATAGCTCTTAGTTGAGGGAGGCAAAGTTAGACAAATTTCCAGCTTATATTGAATATTTTTCATTTAAACCAGATTTTGTTTTGCTTTTTTTTTTCTTCTTTTTTTAAAATGGGAAGGAAAATGTTTATTTTTCCTTTTATATGAAAGAGTTGAAAAAAAAAACACTATGAGAAGTAATGTGATATGATGTTCAAAATAAATTGTAATGGAGATCTACCAGTGCTTAGCATCACATTGCCCAAATCGAACAAGATAGCTTTTTTTATTTAAGGTCTTTCTCCTTAAAAAAAAAAAAATTCTATTGGTGTGGTCAGGACATGCTAAGATATTTTATTTTTTACTGTTAACTTCCCCCTACCCACCCACTTTGTCATTTAGATTGCTGCTTTAATTAATTATGTTAGCAATTGATTCTGAAGATGTAAATCACAGACAGACTTCACGGAGGCCCTCAGAATGCAACAGGTCAAACCTTGTAGATATATACAGCTACATTTAGAGAACTAATTACTAATGATATTTTTTTTTTATTATTTACAAGTGATGCATTAGAAATAAACGTAAAGAAATAGAAATCTATGGAGAGTTTCAAGTTTAGTCTTCTAGAATAATAATTAGTAATTTATTGTAGGTGGGACTGGCAGAACAGGAGAAAGTTCTTTTTTTTCTTTTCTTTCTATTTTATCTAGAAAAAGGGCAGTGGCTAATAGCTTTCTTTTTTTTTCCTTTGTTAAAAAAAAAAAAAAAGTAAAAGAAAATTTAAAGTGAAAAAAAAAAAAAGTAAAAACAAAAAAAAATCATATTCATTCATTGAAATTACAATTAAACTATCTACAAATATTACAAAAAATTAAACGATTAATACATTATTAATAATATTATGATATCATGCACTGGCGACAATTAAGAGCCAGTGTTGTCATTGTCTTCATAAGTTATTATACAAAATATTCACTTCCATTATTATCAGAAGTGAACATCAGGTGGGGAAAAATAATTTGAGGGTCAGAGTTGGGGGAAGCCACACATGTGGATGCACGCATACATACATACATACACACACATACCTGAACAACTTAAAAACAAATACAAGTGTTAACACTGATTTCAGGACATATGAATTGATAACTGTCAGATTCTTTTTCTCTCTCCCGTCCCTAGCACCACAAAAATGATGGGATGTAACATTTCAGTTGTTGTTCATTTTTCAGTCTGTAGATTAGAATTAATAATTCATTCTGTAGATATTTATTTTTCACAGGAAGGGACAAAAAGGGTGGGGCTGGGTAATCCTGGCCTTTCCTGGCCTCAAAAAGTCAATCAGGACAGGCTCTCAGAGACAAATGTGTGGTTCAACGGTTTGACCAATGGACAGTTCAGTAGGGTAAATTTCTTCTGTGGGTCAATAGTTAGGCTAGGATACAGAAGCAGCAACTTCGCCTATTTGCAAGTTAGAACTGTTACTACCAGCTGTACTGTACGAGGCATCCATACTGTTGTCCGACATTACATCATTGATGTCACTGGCATCACCATCTTCGCTGTTAGTGTCTTCTTGTTTAGTTTTCACGGGGTAGTCTCTGTCATTGTCAATGTTGCCAGAACTGCTTGAGCCAATTAGCTGGTTTGCGTCAAATGGGGAATTCATATTCTCATTGCCTGTTTAGGAAAAAAAAAAAAAAAAAATACAAATTAAATAAAAATATAAAAATTCAAGTTTATATCTTAAACAAAACAAAAACATTGCACCATGAATTTAAAATCCTCTGGAGATTGCACTTATATTAGGTTGTCCCAAAAGTTCGTAAACACTTGCAAAAAATTGAAATCTTACTCGCCAAGTAATAACAAAAACAACAAAAATTATTCCTCAAAATAAAGACCATCATTTTCCAAGACTTTCTGCCATCGATCTGCAAGTTGGGATCTGGTGAAAGTACCATTCAGCCGACTTCAATCAAAGAATTCTTGACACGCTTCTCGACTTCCTCAAACGAGGCGAATCGGCGGCCCTTCAGAAAGTGTTGCATTGAGCAGAAAAGGCAGAATCTGATGGAGCACAGTCAGGACTGTAGGCTGGATGTGGCAGAACCTCAACGCCGTCCAGCTCTTCAAACTTGTCTTTGGTCTTCCTGGCGGTGTGTGACTTGGCATTGTCCTGCTGCATCAAAGCACGCTTTCGGTTGATCAGAGCCGGATACATTTGCTTCAACTTTTCGTAGACCCGCTCCAGTTGCTGACAGTAAAGTTGGGCACTGATGGCACGACCATTTGGAACCAACTCAAAATGCACGATTCCTTCAAAGTTCCACCAAACGCACAACATGACTTTCTTGCTGAATCGATCTCATTTTGGAACCGATGGTGTCTCTTGCCCTTTCTGAACCCATTGCTTGTCTCGATTGTGCTGGACCAGATAGACCCATTTCTCATCTGATGTCACAATGCGCTTCCAAAAACACTCATCCAATGGATTGCTGAGCAATTGATGGCAAATTTCATTCAACTCGTCCGTTGGCTTGTGCTTCGGTGAGTTCGTGCGGATCTTAGCGCTGCTTTTTGGAACAAAATCAAGTTGCTTCAAGTGTCGGTGAATTGTCGATTTGCCAACTCCAAGCTCATCAGCCAATTCTCGATAAAGTAGTAAAAAAAAAACAAAAAAAAAAACAATTAAAAATTGCATAAAAATTCAATTTTTCGCAAGTGTTTACGAACTTTTGGGACAACCTAATATTTTATGCATGACTAGCTCCAATCAAAGTTAACAATAGGTGTAACAGCTTCTATAGTACTAACTTTCATAACTATTTCTTTGCCATTGATAGTCATTTTACCAAGATAATTTGGAGAGAGAATACAGTTCAGAGAGAAGTTGATTGATACCTTTTATTGAGAACATTAGTGGACACAAAAATGCCAAATGGCTGGAAGTGTGCTTCAAATAAAGTGCTAGGTGGGTTTCTTAATTTTCAAAAGTTTATTCAGCAGACCGTGTTTATAGGAAAAAGCCAAAATAATTTTCCTCATTCAGGTACTATTTCCTCTTAAATAAATGGGGTGGAGGTTCAAATAAAGTAGAGGGGTCTCTTAATTTTTCCAAATTTTAATAAGCATAAACCCCCAGCACCATTTTATTCCAGAGTGAAGAAAATTACTCTAGCTTCTCATGCTCATTAAAATTCTCAAAATAAAGACACCCCCCACCATTTTTAGCCATCTCCTATTTATTCAAGAGCAACATATTTTTCTTGATACTTTATTTTTTTTTTTGTGTTCCATAAAAAGTGTTAAATGTTTTAAACAGAGCCTGTAATTTGAAAACGAATCACTTCTAGCTTGAAGTTAAGTGGGGTATCTTTCATTAAAGTGAAAATAACTTTCTGATTGATTTTACTAACTTTTCTATTTGTTAACCCATTCACACAATACCAACAAAAACTACTTTTTGCATAAAAATCACTTAAAAAATTTATGTTGATTTATTTATTTTTTTTTTATGGCTTATCAACCCTTGGTGGATTATTTAAAAGCCAAACCATATTTTGAATTATGAGAGTAAAATTTTTTTTTTTTTTTTTGTGAATATTGCATTAACATCATTTTGGAGATAATTCCACATACATGTTCTACTATTTTACCCATAGGTGGGGAAAGGAGATGCAGTCACACCTTTCTGAATACTCTACCAAAATTCTAATTTGGCTCTTGTTTTTCATACTGAGCCGCTATTATACCAAATTTTTGAAGACCTATTACTAAACATACTATTGGCTTAAAAAGAGCATGGACAATACACTGAAAGTTTATTTTTAAATGTACTAAAAGTAACATTTTGGTACATATAATCTGAGAAAATAATGGTAGCCCTACCTGGCCACAGGTTGCCGTATTTGTTGTTCTCTAAACTGACATCATTTCCAAGAGACTTGTTCAACATTGAAACATCTGTGGTTAAAAAATAGAAAATATTAGATAATCAATCAGAATGTGTGTTTATAAAAGGTCTTTAATTAAAATAATGTTCTCGTTTTAATCTTTTTTTATGGGATAACTACTTTTATTATTTGGTTTTGCAATTGGAGTTCTTTTTTCTTATATGGATATAGATTTAGTCAGCCTTTTTCCCATTAAATGTAAAGTCTATGATTTGAAGAGATTTTTTTTTTCTTTTTATTTACCTTCAACATAAGTTGTTCCACTCTCATTGTACCAGACTCGTCGGATGTCTTGCCGTCTGCTTTTCATTAAAGCTTTATACTCGGATATTCGAAGCTTTTTTCCATCAACAATACATGTCCTCTTTGGCCTTGGTCTGCAAGAAGAATGCAATTATATAATAAAGGGCTGCCTATTTAATACAATGCATTGATATATATATTGGCTTTGTCTGTATATGAGCAAAAGGTAGCATTTTTATTTTATTACTTTTGTTATAAAAAATTTATTTTTTATTATTACTTAATAATAAGGTCAATGTCCAACAAAACTGTAAAATTTCATATATAAAATATTATAAAGAGACATATTGGTGGAGAAATAAATGTATTTTGATTTTATTCATTGGAAATTCAAATGTACTTTATTTTGAAAGTTATATTGAGCTCCACATATGTTGACTATTCAGTTACACAAAGTGTATTAGAATTCACAGTAATAGGCCCATTTTTCAAAATTGAATTTTTTTTTTTATTAACACTGTTAGTACAACACTCAATAAAATATTTCCTTAATATTCAGCAAGTGGCTATTTAAATTTTCATGAATAGTCAAATAGCTTTCTGAATACCTGGTAAGTAACTACAAGGAATTTCTGGTTTTAGTCTAATATATTTTTTTATTTTTTTTAGGAGTACAGAAATATCTAGTAGTACTAATCAAATGATACATTTTTTTCTTCAACTTTTGAGCAAGACTCCTTTTTAATTAGTTTAATTATACAATAATAAGCAAGGATAGTTTTTAGTACTTTATAAATAATTTGTAATTTTCTATCAATATAGTTTCCTTATGGACACATGAGAAACAAAAACATTTTTAATGTTGTCCTTTTTAATACAGTTTTTCAAAATAAAACCTGTATTTTTTTTTAATTGTGGAATATATAACAAGAAAATGACTTACTAAATGATATCGCTATAATATTTTAAATGCAGTGTTTGAAAACCCCATGGTGCTAATGCTGTGACAATACCACAATTTTTTTTGCATTTTTTACACAAACTAAGTTAATATATTGTTACATTTTAGAAAGAGCAGATATAAATTGATGTATATCGAAGTGCCACTAAGTTGAATACAATTTTCAATCTGAATGTTATTCACACTTGATTATAACCTTCATAAATAGGGATATAATTTCTCATTTCCAGTTTCCTTCAAAGCACCACTTCAAAAGAGATAATGGAAATTTGCATGAATAATTTTTTCATAGCCAGTTCCATAAATGTTTCTGTAGCACATTGTGTATACATTAAAATATTAAAGAGGTGTTTGTTTTATTTTTTTTTTTTTTTAAACGTTCTCAGTGTAAAGAAAAAAAAATGCACATTTTCTTTTTTTAAATTTATGACTTTTCCTCAGCTAAAAATACTTTGATATTATAAAGGCTATAAAAGGTAATTAAAGTTGCATTATTTAGTGAATTTAACTACCAGTGCATGATTTTCTGATACAATATACACCATCTTAACTACTTGTTTATAAATATAACTTTGAATCAGCATAAAACATTAGGTGTAACTTATTTTTTATGTTGTGCATTTTCTTTCTTTTTACTAAGCTGAAAATAGATCTTATTAGAATTCCAAGAGTTTTGATTTTGCTACTTGAACATTATTTGTAATCAAATCACCATTTGAGTAACTGGTTATAATTGGCCATAATTTTGATATTGTAAAGATCCATTCTCCATTGACTTAAAACCATAATGGAAAAATTTTGCTCTTTGGATTTATCAATTCTTAAATTTAAAAATTTATCAATTCCTTTATTGGTTTATGATGATAGTGAAGTTGCAGTGCTTTTAACAAAGTTGTTTTCTTACCGATATCGATAATCTGGATGTTTTTCCATATGCAGTTTACTCAAACGCGACTGTTCCTCATAGTAGGGTTGTTTCTCTGCATTTGACATAGCTTTCCACTTGGCCCCTATGAAAGAAAGGATGGAATTAATTAAACAATCAGTCTTAATTTAGTTAAAAACTGCAAGCTTAAAGATAACAGGTTTCAGTTCTTACTGCTAGGGCATGTAAAAGTAACTGTAAACTATATATATATATATATATATATAAAATGTAATGGGCAGTTACTCATTTTGGAAACACAATCATCTGCTAGGGTGGCTGGCCAATCACAGATGCAGAAGGTTGCACAGGAACATTTGGGTTTGTTCAAAGTCTACTTGTGCTTTATACTGCAACTATATTGAATGGACCTTTGTTACAGTTTCTGGGACAGAGCACATAATCTGTCAAGAACAAAAGTTTGAACAATGCCTGTATGCTCAAACACTTGGTCACAATGACCAGTGACTTTGTGCTGGTGCAACCATAGATTCCTTTTGAAGTATTCTGTCTCACTAATTTCACTCATAAGGTTGGGCCAACATTTGGTAGAGTTTTCAGGCACTTTCCAAAGGTATCACACACTAGGATCAACTCCTCAAGCTGATAACCTTCCTGACAAATCAACCTTGGTGAGATTCGAATATGGGACTCATGATTGCAAAGCAAACATTGTAACCACACAGACATGCATCTATCTCCATCTCTCTCTCTCTCTCAAAAGTGCAAGTGTGCGCACACACACAATGATGGTGACATTAGAAACAGATTTTAATATTAGATTTAGCCAAGGTTTCTGATACATTTGTGTACAGAATGAAAACAAACTAGTTCTTTGTTTTTAATGGCAAAATATTTATTCATTGTAATTAAAGAAATTTTTAAAAATTTCTCTGAAAAATATAAACAGAATTTCTATTCTGGACAATTTTATTACCATTTGATAATTGCCTATTTTCATTCAAAAAATATCTTTGTGATAAGCTTTAATCATAAAGTAGAAACGCTTATACACAATTCAATCTAAGATTAAATAATTTAATTTTGTCTTACTAACAATTTGATATAATCTGATAAAAGCCTACCCAATATTTTGCTAATGTTGGAATTGTGCATATCAGGACAGGCCTTCAGAATTTTTCTTCGCTCTTCTCTTGCCCACACCATGAAGGCATTCATTGGTCGTTTTACGTGGGGCTTTGAGGGGTCAGGTTTCTCTTTATGTGCTCTTATTATTTTGGCACCAAACATTTTACCTGAAAATAAACAAACAGATATTATAGAGTAATTATTGCTTCATAATCAAATTTTATGGCTTACTTTTCTGAAGACAAAATAAAAAGTTATATTAAAAAATATACATTAAATACCTTTTAGTTAGTAACTAAATTACGCTAAAGAAATCAAGTGAAATAATTCAAGGAAATTTTAAGCGCAAGTTAAAATTATTTACATTTGGACTGTTGTTCTCATCATTGTTGTCGTTACAATATTTTGACCATTATGCTCTCCAGCCCTCATCAGGTGCTTGTCAGTCTGGGTAAATTTCAGGGAATTTTGAACTGAACCCTTTATTTAATCTAGACCATAGCCCTGTGAGATTAATGTGTTGGTTTGTGAATTTGGTGACATTAGTAATTGTGACTTCAATCCCTGGGCTGGATAGTTTAGACTTAGTGAAAACAGGATAAGAAATAACTGAGCAGTACTAAATACAAATTAGACAAGGTATCTACCATAGAACAAGAACAATCTAACCCCATTGATTAAATAAAGACTTCTATTTGAAATTCCCTAAGGACAGAAGGTAAAAGTCTTTATTTAATGGCTGAAATGTCATGATAATAACAGTAAAGAAGTGGACAGTAGTCCAAATGTAAATAACTCCTCATCCCCAAAATTCAGACAGTTAAAATTTAAAAAGAAAAAAAATTAATATTCATTATAATAAGGATTTTAATTTTTTTTAATGATGGTTTAGAATTAAATACTCACTCTGAAGATGCTGGACATAAGTGGTTTGGTTATCATCATGAGGCATCTCTGATGGTATCATTACTCTATTGTCTTTACATGGACCCAGCTGGGAAAGTTGTGGCATTGTTGTTGATGGTACTGCATATAGTGGTAAATGCATTGGGAATACCTGGTTATTCACAGACTGTGATAACTGTCGCACGAACACCTCCTGTACCAGACTTTCCTGAGGATACATAAAATTCTATAGACATTCAATAATACTGCTTTTACATTTTTAAAAAGGGGGAAAACAGATAAAGTAACTAATAATTAAGAATATTTTTGTAGCTTAAAAATGTACTTCTCACTCAAATTAATGTTATTTTCTTACATGGTTGAGAAATATTTTATTAAAATGTGTTTATTGTATTATGATCATTGGGGTGAAAGCAGAGTTTAGAAGTATGAAAATGAATGGGAATACTATGACCCAACCCTTCTCCCCCCCATCTATGAGTTAAATAGCATGGGAACACTGGTTGTCAGCCATGGCTAAAGAGACTAGTTTAGGAGAAATAAAAATGAGTTTAAAACTGGTTTGTAGCTCAGGCAAGGTAAAACTTATACAGGCATTGAAAATATTATGGAGTTCACAGTTAATGGGATTGTGGACTGATTTTGACTTAGGATCATAAAGTTTGAATATATAAAATTTTAATATTTTACTGCATGTAACTATGGAGTCTTTCATTTCATTGTTACATTGTATGTCACATAAACAGGGGTTGCAAAAGTAGGTATACAGTAAATATTATAATAGTGGTTCTAGGATTCATTTAATGCTAGAATTTTCTTTTTATTATGATTATTTTTTAATAAATAATAAATGTTTTGCAGGTAAATATGATTGTGTGAATAACAGGGGCAAACAGTTTGAACATTTGAGGAAATGATTTGTTTGTATAATTAATACAATATGTTTTGTGCACGCGTTTTTCAGTACTGTATACCTACTTTTGCATTTCGCTTTTGGATGAGTGAATGGTGGGGAAATAAGACTTCAACTCATTTCAATTGGAATGAGTAATGAAAGACAATTGGAGTCTAATTTAAATATTAGTTTAAAAAACAAAAAAACTAGTATTCTTGCCTATTAGAATGCAGGATATTATTCAAGTCACTTTTGCAGGGAGGGAGAGGAGAATCAGATATTGTCCTTTTCTATTGATCAGTGCTAATATCTAAAACATTCTTAATTACTAAAGATTAATCCTTAAACAGCAGGAAAAGCTTTCGGAAATGTGCATGTGAAACAGGTAAAAAAAAAAAAAAAAAAAAAAAGCCTTAAAGAGTAGTTTTTATACTTATTTTTGCTTTATATATAATAATTATATCCTAACAGTGCTTAACTATACAATAAGCAAGCTCAGGTGCATTTTTTTTTTTTTCTTGTAAGACAATATATTTTTATTTTATCATTAGTTTTTATTCTTTAACACTAAATCACCAAACATTATATATAATCATTAATAAATAATCACGTATAATATTTTTACCCAAATCTTTTTAGAGAAGGACCTTGTGAATTTCATAGAGCAAGTGAAAGTTCAGCTCTTTTTTACATTAGAGAGATAAAGAGGAAAAAATTAAAAATAAAACAAATGTTAAATTCTTAAACTTAATTTTTAATAGTTGTGCACTCATTACAAATGTCACTATTTTTTTTGCCTCCCAGCTTTAATGCTCCAGGAAATGAATGAATCTGACAGTTGCCAGTTAGTCATTTAGACTTGAATCAAGACTGAATTATGTCTGTATTAGTTGGAAAAAAAGTTTAAATCAATTGTGAAGATATCTATTGACTTCCAATTAGACATAAGTTGATGTCCAATGTTTAAGGGTGAAATATATTTACTACCAAAAGATGTAACCTTGACTGCTCAAGTGGTGGGAAAAGCAGCATTGACTACTCTTCTGATTAAAATGAAGAAGCATATCTGCTATCAATAACCTTACACATGTAATTATAAACTTATGTCTTCAGGTCTAACTCAACTGCTACCTTCTTTTAAGTGCAACAAAATACAAGTTCTATCTTTTTATACTGGCAAAATAAATAAATGGTACAAAAATTTCACGCTACTGACTCCCACATTATTTTTGCAAACTAATTGCCTGTAATGTATTTGGATAGCAACATTCCAGAATTTGCAGACTCCCCACAAGCTCAGTTGTGAGTCACTACACCCCCAACCATCTTCTCGTTTCCTGCCCACTTCTACCACTCCATCGCTACTGCTGACAAATGTAAACATTTCTTTACTCATTTCAAATACATATAAAGAGTGGGTCATATTTTCTGGGACGATTATTATTATTATTGCTGCTTTTACTATTACTGGTTTAAAAAAAAAAAAATCAAAGAAACTTTAATAAACATAGAAATGTGATTATTAATGGTACATTAAAGATTATTGTCCCTCTCACCATTTTTTTAACTTGATATTTGAACCAGGTTAGCTAACTTCAGAAGGTTTATAAACAATATGAAAAAGTTTTGACCGCAATTGACATGAGCAATGAATTTTTTTTTTGATAGCTTTTTATTGTAATTATGACATTTATCATTCAAAAACAAACATTTTTTCCATCAGAAAAGAAATTGTGGCATTAAATTTATTTATTTTAAAGACGGGGCTTTTGCAGAAGTAATTGTGAAAATAAGACTTCATTTAACTTTTCCTGTTTGTTTTTTTTTTTTTTTTTTTCTATTTTTTTATGATGGTGTCAATTGATAGGTTAAATACTAGGGCAAACACTCGGTGCTGTCTAGCCATGGTTGGCAACCAGTCTAAGAAAAGGACAATTGAAATCTAAACCGTATGTAGCTCTGGCAAAGCATCTAAACTCAGTATAGTTGCAGTATAAACCACCGGTTGGCCCTATGAGCCTGAGAAGACAGGTAATCTTGGAAATGAGTAAGGATGCTGATGATTAGAAATCAATGATTTGCAATGTGCTTTCAAGTTGTAACAGTTCTGATAATAAGCAACTGATAAACTTAGCTATTGTCTTTCAAGGATATTATTCAAATGAAATGATAGAAAATTATGATCGATAAAAAAAAAAAACCATTTCTTGAAAGCATTATTTTTTTTTCTATTCATGAAGGATTTAGAATTAAATGTTGCAGGGACTTACCTTTTCTGTTTCAGATGGAGAAGGTTTGCCATTAAGTGTGGCCGCATGGGGAGAGAGATTGTTCAAATTTAATCCTCCTGGAACTGAAACATGATTGGGAAGACTTAGGTATGGATTGCTCACATATTGTGGGGGTTGGGCAACACCAAAAGGAGTCCTGCTACCAACTAAAGTTGACATGTCTGTTGGGGAAGAGGTTAATGGTTGACGCTGATGGTTGCTATGAGCTGGTGGTGGGGTGATGATTTGTTCTGCTTTAGTTTGGGATGCACCTAAATTGACAGAGTCTTCAGATGAGGACTTTTCAAGTTTCATTTCATATCTTGGTTTGGACAGATTTAAGGGCATGTCTTGATCATTGGCAGCAGCAGCAGCTGCTGCAGCTGCAGCTGCGGCTGCAGCAACAATGGACGCATTGTATCCTGATGAATTGTTTGCCCAAATATGGTTGGCTTGGGCAGCAGCTGCCACTGCAGCAGCGGCGGCATTTGAGTGAGGTGAAGACACTGGGCTGGTTGTACCATGGTGCTGTACGATGGGAGAAGGCAATGTTCTTGGTACTGATGCCGATGTCGAATGGTATGGTGAGGTAGCAGAGTGAGGAGAGGATGAAATCCGACGTGATTCCACTGTGACTGGCGATGAGATTTTGGAGGAAGAACATGATTGACTATTCACAGCCGTTGAAACTGGAAAAAAGAATTGAAAAAAGGTGTTATATCAAGTGTGGCAAAAATTTAAAAAAAAAATATATATATATTCAAGAATCATATTTGAGAAAAACTTGGCAAGTCTATTTATTGTTTAATAAATAAAGACTTGCCACGTTAATTATACAAGTTTTTCTCAAATATGATTCTTGACTATTTTTTTTTATAATTAATGGTCAGCTATGTATTTCTGAGTACCTGCCTAACTATGGTTATACGGCTGAGCAGATTATCTTGGGTGATCAACTGTTTGAATAAGACCAGTATGCGCAAACCCTTGTGACTTTGTGCTTGTACAACTATTAATGGCTTCCAAACAGTTCAGTCTACTCAATTTCACTCACAAGGCTTGGGTCAACCTATAGTATGGTTTACGGCATTTGCCAAATGTGCCACATGCTGAGATCACCTCCTGATGCTGATAATGTCAAGAAGTCACCTCCCTTACAAATCGACCATGGTGAGATTCAATTTAAGGTCTGATGGTTGAAAAGGGAACAGTGTAACCACTCGGACACACATCTCTATCTTATCTCTCATATATATATATAAGTCCTATAATTACAACTATCATAAATACAGAAGTAGAACTCCATGCAGAAAATTTGGTTATACTTTTTAATCTGCTGTAGTTTTAGAGTAATTCAAATGTGATGCCACCACCACACACTTTTTTTTTTTTTTTTTTTACAAATCCTCATTAGAACCAAGACAAAAGTAAATATCATTGAAAATTGTACTACATTATTTGCTTGGTACTGCTGAGCAAATATCTATTGATTAAATCTTTTTGAATATATTTGTGAAAGCATAGGAGTCATGAATATCATATCTATAAATCCATAAGAGTCAACAAGGAATATTTGTAAAGGTAAACAGATGACGTGAAACCACAATCATTTGATAGAATGCTAAAAAAACTTATTAGATTTATAATTAAACTTTACAAGAACAAATCTTTCCATATGTTGTTATTTCTTGCATAGTGGTACTTAACCTGTTTTTAATTGTTTGAAATGGTCTTTTTTGCCTCTTTTTGATGTTTCAATTTTTTTACTTACAAAGCTCTTTCTTAAAGAATGGCATTTGTTTCAATGAGTAACTGGTCTCAGCTGGTATTTTTGAAAGGTTTACTTTGCAAACACATATCGTTGCACTTTTATATACTATAAAGCAGAAGCTGTGACAAAGGAAAAAAAAAGATTAATAGCTGTAAATAAGTTGAACTGTTTCTGTTTTTTTTCCATGTTGTGTATATACACACACAACCATTTTTTTCTTCTGAACAATTAAAGTTTTTAGACAAAGAAAAGCCTTGAAATTCAATATATTTAAGTGATGAGTATTTAAGAATATTTGTTTTTCTGACTATGCTTAAAGAATACTGAAACAAGAGCAAAAAAAAAAAAATTAAGATTTTTCACATTTTATTTTTTTTTTTATTATAAAAAGCAGACAAAGCAATTCTCATTAGTTGTCAGTAAAAAGTATTAAAGAAAAAAAAACTACAATCCTATATAGTTGAATCCTATCATTATCACGATTCAGAGTGAAATCAAAGGAAGTCAGTTTGTCATTGACTTGGTTTATATGAAAATTCAGTTTAATGTCAGATATTTTTCCATTGGCTGGAAGTGAAGTACAGAAGTCTGTAATCATTTTTGGTTGACATGTAGCATGAAGGAAACGTAATCTGGTACCAGCTGGCAATATGAAAGAAATGCCAGAACCAACCAAGCCTGATAAGCCATAGAAATATCTGATACCCTCTCTTTCACTTAATCTAGACTTACAAATATCTTGTTAATATGTTGAGTGCATATTGTGTTATTATTATTAGAATATTCAGTGATCAACATCCATTCTAGGAGAAAAGTGAAAGAATTTGATATCAACATATTGCCATCATTTCCACCGGAAGGAAGTGGTCCCCACACCAACCAATATTTAAAAAAAAAAAAAAATTTGACCAGGAGGAAATTTGACCTTTTTGACAGGTTAGAAAGCAAAGTAATTTGTGTGTAATAGGGGGAAGGGGCACAAAATTAATTTTTATTAAATGCTTCAAGAACTATGTGAAGAAACAATTTTGATTGAAAGAAATATTTAAAAAAAAATATTATGAAACAAATACTTATTTAATGAGATTAATTAAAAACAAATATTTTTTATTTTGAAGTTTTATCATTTTTTTTTTTTTTTTTCATATTTAAATATGTATATTATTTTATCACATAGTTATTAATTTGGCAAATATGGATAAATGTACCCACAATAAGATTGTGTCAAAAGGACTTTTTTCCTCATGTCATTGCTTTTTTAACTACCTTCTCTATTCAGCAATGTTTAATTTTTTTTTAAAAGTGATGATTAGAATTGGAATAAAACCTAAACATATTAAAGTGAATTTATACATTTTCTTTCTTCTTGAGACTTGACAACAAAAATTATGAAAACTATTTGTTAGATTGTTATTTACATAAATTTATTTATTATATTATTTATTGGTATGTCTGGCAAAATATCAGCTAATTACCAATTGATTCAAACTTTATAAAATGGTAAATAATAAGGATTTCTTTATAGTTGGTTCACATATTTTAATAATTTAGTAAATGTTTATAAATTTAGGAATAAATTTTTTTTTACACATATCTTTATAAATTGGTAAATTATAAATATTGTATTAGTTTTAATTGTATTATATTTTTGATATTTGCATATATATATATATATATATATATATATATATATATTATTATTATTATTGTAAATAAACAATCTAATAAATAAATAGTGTTTAATATTTTTGTTGTAAATTCTCAAGGACAAAAACAAATGTATAAATTCACTTTTAACATATGTTTACGTTTTTTTATTCCAATAATCAGGTTTTTTTTTTTTTTTTTTTTAAAACAATAAATGTTACTGAAGAGTGAATAAGTTAAAAAAAAAAAAAAGTGTCATGGGAAAACTGTTTTATTGTAGACATGTTTATCCACGTTTGCTATTAATTCTTAAAAGAAAATTATATATATATATATATATATATATATATATATATATATATAAAACTGTTTCATTCTTTAGATGTGTTGGGGTAGTCACATGCGTTTCAAGTTATTTGAAAGAACATTTTGCAAGCAACCATTATCTATAGTAATTATTTTTATTTAACACTATCTTTTAGAGGATATTTGATGAAGAAGCATACTTCTTTTAATCAATCCTTATAGAAAATAAAAATGAGAAAATATTTTTCTGGGCCTCTGTCAATACACAAGGGAAACCCAGTTGAATATGAATATAACCCTACCCTCTAATGAAGTCCCACTCAAATAGAAATAACATAGTTTCTTATGGTAGCACTGATTTCACTAACTGGTTACAAGAAAAATCTTCCAAGAGAAGGAACATAAGTGATTCCTTAGAGACAGATAATGTTATCTAGAATCATCGGGCAGACGAGCTAATAGCTAAACACTATAAAGATTGGAGCACATGGTAAGACAGGCTGCCTTGGACCGGCAATGAAAAAGGAGTTAGTCTGTTATAATAGTTGCTTAGTTAATTAGAGCCAAAGCCATACAGAAAAAACAAAACAGAACCAGAAAAGCCAAAGAATCATTTTTCCTTTCATTCTTAATGTGTTATGATAAGAGCTAATAAAATACAGCAGATATTCCCTATTTTAAGAAAAAAAAAAAATGCCTGCCAGATCATGAATAAGAATATTTCTTTTTAATGATATAACATTTACATAATCTTTTAATTGAAAACAATTGGTTATATCTTTGTCACTCAGTTCTATGAACTGGAACTCCTATTGGAGTGGCAGTGAAAGTTTACCAGCAGTTTCCACTAAAGATAATAATGATAATATACTTTCACTTTCACTCCAGTGGGTGATCCAATTGATAAGAGAATTACAGCCATATCACTTTGAAACAATGGTTAAGTAACATAAAACCTGTTCGGTACCTAGATGGGGTGACTGTTTGGGAATACCAATGAACAAAATCCGAACTATTATCCATTAAACCACCCACACATCCAAACTTACAGCACCTAGTATTTCAAAAGAGTTACCCATCAAGGTACTGACCAGGCTTGACATGACATGGTCATAAGCCTTAATATCCAATTCCAGTTGAGTTTAGATTCACTTATACACAAATAACTACCCTTGAGAAAGTATAAATCCACGTCTTTTCTCCCCAACTATGGGTTAATTAGTAGAATTCTAAAAATATTTTCTGGTTTTAAATAACCTGCAAAGCTTGATAAGTTGTGAAAAACAAACCAATCAATCAGCCAATTGATAGAACTGAGCAATACATTCATGCTAAAACACAGTTTAAATAAGGACAACTTGAGAATAGATCATTTTTTTTTTATTTAATTTTATTATATATTAGCATGAAGTATAAAAGCATGACAAAGTTCAGCTTAATCCAAAAATTAAGTCTATTTTATACATGAAGTAAAGCCCAGCTCACATTTTCTTCATTTTAGGCAATTTTATTTTAAAGTAAAATTTCAACTTTTTTCAAATGTTAAGCATGAAATAAAGTCCTAAGTTGAGAGTGACCAGATGCAACTAAAATTATCTGATGCTAATAAATAAATTTAAAAAGCGTTGAGCCATGATGACGTTGTTTAAATGAATAATAGTTTAAATGTAGGTAATCATTTATGTACTTAAATTATCATTTTGCTTGGAATATTTACTGTAGAGTGATAGTGAGTTTCATCCTAACTGGGTGTCCCACCTAATGGGACCCACTGCCAAAAAGACTTCTTCAATGTACCTTGTCCATTTAGGACATGTACAATCATGGTTCACTTCCTGTCCTTTGTAGCTCTTACTAAAGTTTGTCATTTTGTTTTCTCTCTCCTAATTTCTGTTCTGCCAAACATTTACACAAGCTCATTAGGTTGGTTATTTGCTGATTTCCATTAAGCTTTGTAAATTACTTGTTTTGCATTCATAACAAGTGCTGAAAATAGTTGAGGATTTAAACATGCAGCAGTAAAAATATAGGATAAACTTTATAGGTCTTTAAATACTTGTTGATCTAACATTACCTTGGTTTGAACAGCTAAAATATTTCCCTATATGCACACATTTCAATATATATATATATATCTTAGAAATTTAATTATGATGTAATTATCTTTTTTAGGATAAACTTAATAATGCTTTATGACTTAGCAGATTTCAAAAAGTGTCCAATACCTAAGACTGGTGAATTTCATGATAAACTGTGTCCCATAATTGATTTAAACAAGTGTGTGTGTGTGTGTATATATAATATAAAAAAATATATATACACACACACACATTGTGAGAAATAGCAATAGATAAATTTAACTGAATATATAAGGTTCAATTATATTATCTACCTACTATAGTTATTGCTTTAGATAATATAACAAATCATATATATATATATATATATATATATATATATATATATATATATATAATTATTTTTTAAAAATATGATTCCTTTGCTACAAATTTTTAAAGAAATAATTATAATTTAGGCTCTACTTTTGTATTGAGCACTGTTTTTTAAAAATAAAAACAAAAATAATAAAGAACTTCAGATTATTTACCTAATGTGTTCTTTCCTATTTTTCTATATATTACACACACACACACACAATTTTTTTTTTTTTTGTGAAGTTAGTAAGACTTTAGATTTTCTTTTTTCTTTTGTGTATCTAATAGCAAATAATTTCTTTTCTTTTTTTTTTTTTTTTCTTTTTTAAAAACAAAAGAAATATGCAAAATCTAATATTAAGATAATGCATAAACTGTTTGGTTTTGGAAATGCAAGTAAACTCCACCCTCACCTGAAAGAAAAAAAATATTCATATATTTATATTTGCTGGGTGGGGGAATAATTTTTAAGATTACTGAAGTCCAGGGGGTAGGATCACCAACCTTCCACCTGCCATCCCTATACAGAGCTAGAAGATCTTTTCTCTCTCTCTTTTTTTTTTTTATCAAGCAGATAAACTGATAGGTTATTTTTGTACAGAACTCTCAGTCACTCAGTACTCAGGTAGCCAATAGTAAGAAGAGCTGGCAGAGTGCAGGCAGAGTGGGTGAAAACTTCTGCTTGTATGTTAAAAGCCATAAAGAAAATATGTATAATTTCTGTTGCAGTGTGTGTTTCTTCATGTATGGGGTGTGAGGAAGGTAAAGAAGTCCCCAAGTTACGATTTTCATAGCAGATTTCCTGTGGATAATTTAGAGTTATGTTTCTCTTTGCTTGGGAGATTTGGTAGATTCCCAGCAAGGAGCTATTTACAAAGATTTTTTTTTTAATCTGTCCTTTTTGCTTTCTTTGTATAGGTCATCCAAAATGTGTATTGGTCGACTACGTACTAGTGGAAGTCAATCTTGTAGGTGAGGGAGCAAAAGAACATATGTTGAATGGACTACATCTTCCCCACAGCCATCATATCAACAATTATCTTATTTTGTAGTTTAAATAAAATCGTGCTGGCTATGCTCTCTCTCCCACCCAAGCCTTAGAAAAAGCATCGTCCCAATTTTATCTCTTCAGTTAACTTGAAAACTTCTCCAAGATGTTGTTAACAAAATACATGAGCTGTACCTTCTATGTTTAGATAATATCAATCTGTACCATGACTCTACAAAAAGTGCTTAAAAAAAAAAACAAAAAAAAAACAAAAAAAACACAAGAATGAACTTTTCTGCCGAGAGAACTTACTAAAGTTATTTTCTAGTTTCTGATAGGATGTACAGGTAGTGTAATAGATACCAACATGGAAAGAGGACTCGGCAAAATATGTTCAAATTCTGAGCTAGCCTGCTGCATTCAATCTCACATAAATGCCCTTAGAAAAGGCATGATTATCTCTTCTCAAGCTATGGGTTAAATAGCAGGATAAACTGGGCTCCCTAACAGTCTAAGAAGGAACACTGAATTTCAAACCATAGAGAAGGCAACAGGAAACCACTCCACTATCTTTCCCAAGAATGTACAGTAATTCATATATAAGAAAAGGAATCTGCAAAGGGAGTTGTGATCGCCTACATCCTGAATGGACATGGCATTTTATTATATTATGGTTCCTGAGGTTTTTGTAGCAGACAGGAACTCCTATGCTGACTATGGAGTTAAAATCCTGCAAATGTGGAAACATTTTGTTAGTTGTTTCTCACAATGAACTTCCTGTTTATAGAGGATTTTTTTTTTTTTTGTCCTGAAAAATCATAATTGATTCTGATAAAACTAGATTCTCTGCTAGTTTGCTTAAGAAGAACCTTAAATTGGATTCTTCTATCAGTGCCAGATGTCCTTTGAGGCATTTCACCAGCCGCAGATGACAATCAAACTGGGAGGTGGGGGGGGATCTCAATAAAAGGAAGTTAAGTAAGTTTTTGTTTAAAAGAACAGTATAGTGTTTTGTCTGTAGTGTGTAGATATGAAGAATTGTGGTTTCCAGCTGTTACCATTGATGGAACTGCTTCACAGTATAACTTGGCAATTTTCTGCCCTCTTTAAAGAACTAAACACTTTAAATCCATTCTTTTATATCCAGCTTTTCAATTCTGAAATCTCTTTACTCTGACAATTTTTCTATTGTTGACTATCATTGCTGCATTCAAAATTTTTAGTGATCATAAATTTTCAGTTTCATTAGACGTTCAAAATCCTCATGTGAAACAATTATTTGACTAGTGTACACTATAAGCTATTTAAACAAATGTACCTCATGTTGGTTTTAAAATATTGTACTTTGGCTTTCTTGGGAATATTACAGAAATTTAATAAGAATCAGTGACTCATATTTAGAAGCTAGTTAAAACTACTATTAAAAAACTTACTGGATTCTGTTTTAATTACTGATGCATACAATTCTTTTTAATATTTCAAAATAATTCTTTTTCAACTCTCAAACTGAGAAACAAAATTTAAAGCAGCCTGAAGACTAAATAGAGTTAATATTGAGTACATAAAATGAATTGCTGAAAATATTGAAAAACAAAACTGATTCTTTAATGAAATAGCAATCTAATGAATAATACAAATGTGTTTATGAACAAGTATATGTTAGAGGAATAATGGAATGTTTGCATTTAAAAATACAGCAATTTCTGAGAGCAAAGATATATGGTAATAAAGTGAAATGAATGCATCACCTTATTTTATGAATAGTCAATATGCAAAAATTAAAAGGGGGGGAAAAATGAGCAACCATTTTTCTTTTGCTAACTTATCAGTGACAATAGCATGTTCCAGTAGGTAATATTCAAATAGATATGTAAAGAAGTTAACAATTTTGTGTCTATATGTGGAGTTAGTGCCAATCAAGTGAAGATTCTATCTGATAAAAAGTCTAGGAATAATATCAATAGAACACAAATACAAAGTAAAAAGGACAAATTTCAACCATTTTTAAGATTTTCTTCTATTTATATAATAAAAAAAGAATATTTTAAAATAGCCATGTAATTATTTTTTTATAACTATATCAAAATTATCATGTATATCTTATTTCCTAGCAAGGTTGACTATGAAGGTAACAGTTTTTGTTTTATTTTTTTTTTAATACTGATAAGTTTGCTAAAGTTTCCACTCATCAATGTGAGATGCAAGTAACAGGATATTTTGTTAAAATATGAGCACAGGTAATTGAATTTAAGCATATGAGAGAATGTTTTAACCTTTTTTAAAATGATAAGGTGTTTTAGGGATTAGGTATACATAAAGAGTAAAATTAAAGAAGCAAAAACAGTAAAGACACAATATATGGAAAATATGATTGGCATCAGAGAATGAGCATTTAATTTAAAAAAATATATATATTTTTAATACCATGTCTTCTTAGGATGTAGGCAATCATGATTCTTCTCCCTTTTCTTTATTATCTATGAAATGCCATCAACTCTTAGGAAACATTGCAGTGTGGTTTCCTGTTGCCTCCTTTATAGTTTGGAATTTATAGCTTTCTTTCTCCTAGACTGGTTGCCATACAAGGTTATACAGCCCAGTCTATTCTGCTATTTAACCCATAGCTAGGAGGAGAGAGACAGTGTCATGCCTTCCTCAAAGGCATTTGTGTGCAAGTGATACATAACAGGCTATCATGGAATTTGTATTTAGGTGACTTATTCCACTTTTCGTGACAATATCTAATACACTAACCTGCATTCTGTTCATGAAAGAGAGGTGAAAAAAAAACTGACTATTAAATCTTTGAGGGATATAGAAATTTCCTTATATAGATATGAAAATATTCTTCTAAATCAGAAATTTATTACATTTAATATTCTTTTCCAATTCCTGTGCTTTTTGTTCTATAAATTCAAAAAGGGAAGAAAATAAATTGACATCATAGATTTTGAACAGTAAAAAAAAAAAAAACCTTGAGTAAATTTACAGTAAGTGTTTTATCATGTTGAGTCCATTAATGAGAATCTATTGTTTACTACTGAAAAAGCATCAAAGTTTCTCAACTCCCCCTTCACTTTAGTTTAGAGGTAGGAGTTTAAAAATGATGACAGTGCTGAAGACAGTGGACATAAAATGATTTTCAATCTCTAGTTGTTTCTTATGTTCCATGAGTAAAGAGGTAAAAAAAAAATGTAGGCAGTTGATATCTATTTGGTAGCATTATGGTTAAAATAGATAGGGTAGTGTTATAACTAGGAAGCAATTCACACTTATCTTCTGTTCACTTAAATGTTGAACCCTGCCAACAGTAAGCCTTATCTAGTCTGATCAGCTGTCACACTTATGGATGTAACATTCTAAAACAAACAGAATTATGGCCCAATTAGAGAGACAACAGGTCAAATGACCTTGTCTCCTGAAACAAATACATGAAATGTAAATAAATCAATATGGTAGAAGATGATGTGAATGCACACCCAAGAAAATGTGTGTATATATGTCTATACATGTAATTGCAGCTGTTTCTCAGCTGATAAAGCAAAACTGAAGTTTTGTAAGCCCAGCATGGCATGGGTACCATTCCTTATCAATAATGGCATTTGAAGATGGAAAATTCTACACTTCATCTTCCTTCTATGCTATTTTATAACCAACCCAATTTAAAAAAAAAAATAGTTTTTATTGTTTGTGGCAGTTAGAGAGAGAAATGAGTACACATCACTCGTATATCTAAAATGCATTATTACCTACACACACACAATATATATATATATTACTTGGGTACTAAACCAGTTTCTATGTTTTCACTGATGTAAATGAAAAATTTACATCCTTCCTTAGTTCTGTCTCTTAACTGGAATTATACATAAAATAGTCATATTTTGTCATAATAATGCTGGTATTAATTCATGAGCACTGACAATCTCACCCACCCCATTATTTAATGCATAACTTACAGATGTACAGATGGAATGTGAAAAAAGAAAAAATAGGCAGGTGGGTGCTAACTTAAATTTTAGGCAATATTTTCAATCTTCCAATGATTAATCATATGTACAGTTTACCACTATTCTATCACAGAATTAGCAAAGTAAGTGGGTAACAAAAAGAAATGCTGAAAACTTGCCAATATATACTGGGTTCAAATGTTGCCGACATTAAGATAGAACCATTTTTTATTTTATTCTACATTCACTGCCAAAATGTGCAGTCTCTGTAAATGTAAATTAGCATTGACTGAAAGCGTTGACATATGTATTTAATAATTTTTACTTGTCTGTGATATGTATTTACATGCACAATTAGTTAAAATTTGTTATTCTTAGGATTTTATTTATTCAGAAAAAAAGAAAATGTTTAGAAATTATAGAACCTGCCAAATTCTAAGTAAAAAAATAAATTAATTAAAATCCTCAAATTTATTATTTAATTTATTTTAATTTTTCATTGACCCTGATTTACATTATATAAAGAGATGATAGCTGTCCACTCATTATACAAGGACAGTAAACAACAGGTTACAGTTATATAAAGTGATCACTTTTCCAAATTTTGCAATCCTTATTGTTGCACCTGTGATATATATATATATATATATATAATGTATTTTCTACATCAAGTGAGGCTAAAATGCCTTGATTTGGTTGTTATTTTAATGATATAATATATATGTCCCACATAACTTGTACTGCCTCTCAGCACTTTTCCCAAAAGTAAATGCAACAGCCCTGACCAAAAGTTGAACTCTGCTTGCTGGGCTCATTTCCTGCGCTAATAACCATTATCTTAAGTTTGTTTTTAATCTTCACTCTTTAGTTTAGAACTTATATTCTTTAGGAATATCACAATTCATTTCATGAGGGTTCAATAAAAATGTGCTTTTTTCCAAGACATTATTCAGTGATTAATTCTTAATGAGATTTAATAAACTAAAATGGTTAACTGAGCTTTTCTCTTGATAAAAAAAAAAAAAAAAAAGAAAAGACTTTCAGAATAATGAAATATTTTATTTACTGTATGTTCACTATTGAATCATCCAGTGAAAAATGTCCTCTAAGGAGAGCTTTGCATGTCATAAATTGAACTTTGGTAATGTATAATATACAAATGCATGAAAAGGGAAAATAAAATAAATTGTGCCTTTAAAAATAAGGTTGCAAATATTGAGAAAAAATAAAAGCAAAAATAATGAATAAAATTAAAAATAAACAACCCATCATCCTCTTTACATAAGGAAGAATGTTGTAGAGTATCAATTTATGACTGGGAAATTGTGTTAATAACAGATCTATCATACAGTTTACCTGTTTCTGCACAATTATCAAACTGGTCAGTTGAGATTCCAGGCTGGTAACATGCAGTGATCTGAAGGCATTTGTGGAATTATTTTGTCTACCTTGGGGCAATTTTATTGTTAGCTTATGACTTAAGGCTCTCATGACTTGTTTAGTTTAGACAAGAGGCTGAATAGGGAAACATCTGTCACATTCTTACGAGGATGCAGAAATAAGAATAATGAAAAGTTATGGCCAAAGAAATTCATAAAAATACACACACACACGTGTGTGTGTGTGTGTGTGTGTGTGTGTATACAAAATGTAATCTTTGGAAAGCAAAAATTTCAATTTGTCATAAAGAATCATATTTATGATGACCTGAAATCTTGTAATGTCTTCAAGTTTTCTTTTTTCTTTATTCCAACTCTGCTGGTTCCTTTCTCCGTATTTGAGATATTTTACTAGTTTGTTGGATTTTTTTTTTTTCCTCTTTGATTTCCAATGCTCGCTTGACACAAGCAAGCTCCAAGGAAGGAAAAAAAAGACAGATTTACAACCAAACAGGTAGAATAAATAAGAAATATTAAAAACATTAGGTTTAGTTTTGAGTGGAAATGCAGTAATATTTCAAGCTTTACTCTTTTTATAGAGACAAGAATTGAAGAGTCAATTGACTTGAAAGAAAATAAACATGTCAAGCAGTTATAACACATTATTTGAAAGAAGGCAGGATATGTACAATACAAGCCAAAAATCTGTTGCTTGTAAACTGCAAGACAATGGTTAATTCAGTTGATTTTATGCTATGTTTGTTTCTGACCAGTGTTTAGGTTGATTGTTTGAAAGGTTAAACCAATTGAAACAATTGCTGAAATGAATCCTTATCCTAATGTGCTAAGCTTAACTTCACTCAAATATTTACTGACAGTAAGACTTATTTTCAATTGTTACATTTGGTAATAAGGCTCATAAATAACACCATTTTAATTAATATATGCTTAGGACTTATAGAGATTAGTACAAATTACATTTATTTATGTTAGCTTTAAACTTAGAAAATAACATAAAACTTCTGTTTGTTAGTGATCTTTTGATCTACCTTTGTACTTATAGTATGAATAAAATATATAAAACTTAGACTTGTAATAATTGTCAAAAAGAATACATAGGAAAAACCTTGAGGAATTTAAATAAGATTATATGTACACAAAAGGGATCTTTTACAAAACATGATACTCAATGTGTTAGTTACTCACCATGAGTGACCACAATTTGAATTTAAAAAATGATACTTTATGAGAAAAGAACTTACTAAGATGAGAGTGTATAGAAAGTGCTTTAATCGCTAGATCATCCAAAGTAAATTTCTGTTCTTACACCATTTCACCTTTCTTAGGATATCTTCTATTATCACAATGTGATATAGTTAATAACAAAAGTAATAAAAACATGAACAAAAGAAACTAAATGAAATTGTCTAGAGAAACAAGGGATAAACCTTTGCTCCTGTTGAAAAAACCAAGGAGGAGTGTGAACCGGATTTTATGAGACTTATTTGAACTTTTCTAAATTGTTATTAGTAATCCAGTTACTAATCAGAACAAAAAAATGACCATGATAATAATTCTGAAGCAGGTATATAATATAACATACACACACATATATATGTGTGTGTGCGCACATGCATAAATATAGTTACCAACTTAAAAAAATAATAATAATAATTTAAAAAGATCAAAATTTCAGCATTCTTTCTCATTTTTACACACATGTAGTTATATCAACATGAAATTCTAAAGGACAAAATGCATCCCATGAAAACTTTTTTTCTCACTTTGTCATTGATTTTCCTATTGCTATCCTGGTATATAAAAATTTATATATCATTATATCACATATTTATAGTATGTAATTATTCCACCTGGAATATTTGTCTATGCTTTTTCAGATAAAGAAAATTAGATGTATAAAAATTATTGTAAAAGCCATTAAGAAAAGGTTTTAATTATAGAATATAAAACTTGCTATTGTTTTATGTAGGAGGATATGCATGTAGATATCGGAGAGGTGAATTGAAATTCTGGGCTAGTCTCTTACATTCATGAATGCACAGGGGAAAGGCATGAATTCATTTTTTCTCCATCTAATTATGGATTAAATAGCAAAGTAAACTGGACTCTCTAGCCTTGATATATATATATATATATATATATATATATCCTTTATAATTTAAGATAACTGATTTTGATTTAATAATTTTAATAAATGATTTTCCTATTTCATCAACAGATGGGCAGAGTATTATAATGACTATCAGCATTGATAGTGGAATCGGTGACCAGAGTTCAAATTCTCAGAATCATGCCTTCATAGGTCACAGAATTAATTTACAGTAATGGCTTGCTTAAAAAATAAATAAATATGAATATCAATTGTATCATGCATAACTTGTGGGTTTTAATTTCAATTTTTACGCTTTGATCCAAGTTACACAAGTCCTGGTTAGATACTCAAAAAGGAGGAAACAAGAAAGTGTAATTTCCAGGAAAGCAAAGAAATGACATTGATTAGAAAGCCACATGGGTTTTCTTTCATTCAGATTTAGTTTTAGAGACTGATTGCTTTCTACTGGGAAAGAGGGAAGGGAGAAAAAGAAAGAAAGAATAAATATTATTTCCAGTAGAGAGGAAAGGATTGGAGATATATTCAAATAATTTGAAGATGAAACAAAAATTCATTCACATATATTCCTTAAAATAAATAAAGGAAATTACAACACTATTTTCACTAACTTCCCTGACTAAACATCATGGTATGCTAGCTGGTATGTCCAGTGGCAGACCTACATTTTGGAGACCCTAAAGCTTGAACAGATAGGGGGGGGGGGGATTGCTTTGCAACCAGCAACAGTAGATTCAAAGATCCAACTACCACTTTTTTTTGTTTTTGCAAATATTAATTTATTTTTAACTTTCTTTTTTTTCCTCCTTTTTTATGTAATTCTTGATTTACCTTGTTAGTTTCTCACCAATTATTGTTTTTATTAAGTAACATAATCTAAAAATCAGTATCACAAAACAATTTTTCTACTTAACTAAAAAAATATTTTAAAATTGTTAACTTTCCAATATATATATATATATATATATATATATACACACACACCATTTGTAATCAACCTTGTATCTTTCTGTTCACTTATCCATCATTTTAGACAAAAATAATAAACAAAACTCCTAATGAAACTGATTATTTTAATGAATTCACCCCAACCAAGACAATAATGCTACTAAGACACATGAGGCTACTTGGAATGAAAGAGAATGGAGAAAAACAAAAAAAAAACCTTTAGAAGAAACTGAAAACCCAATAGTAAACAGTAGAGAAGGAATAAACCCTTCTTCTTGTTCAAAAAACCAGGGAGGAGTGTGAACCGGATTTTATGAGATTTATTTGAACTTTTCTAAATTATGTTATTAGTAATCTAGTTACTAATCAAAACAAAAAAATGACCATGATAATAATTCTGAAACAGATATATATATATATATATATATATATATATATATATATATATATATATATATAGTGTGTGTGCACATGCATAAATATCGTTTACCAAAATTTCTCTAACCATTCCCATAAAAATAAAGAGATGCTACATTAATTTTAAAATTCAGTTTTTCTTTGCATATACAGCACACTTGAATGTAAGGAATTTTATCTTCAAAACTAACAAATTTATCTTTTAGTTTTGACACTTAGGCAAAATATTTAAACCATACCATAGATAAAAGCAAAACATCCATCCAGCCATACATACATACATATAATATTAAATTTGAATATGCCAAATAACTAGAAAAAGGTAAGCTATAATGAACTTTGCCTCAGGGAATAGATACTTCTAACATATTCTTTTTGAAGGGCTCAAATTTATCTCTACACAAAGTATGGCTTCTTTATAACCAATATGGCTCTTGGGTTCTCACGTCAAGGAAAATTATTTGTGGACAACAATGCAAAATGAAAAATTGAAGGTGAAAATGTCAAGTAAATGAAAGCTTACAAAGCATTTTCTTATCAGCTTTCTCCATACATTCAAGTGTTTGCTTAAAAATTCTGCAAGTGTTAATATGAGCAAGATAAATTCAAGAAAGGAACTTTTTAAAATATTTATCTTGACTGGAGATCTCTTAATCAATGAAGCACCCACATCTATTCATCTGTAAAGGGATCCAAAAATGTCCTTTAATAATTAAAATAATCTACATTACACCATCAATTATCAAAGGAAAAAAAAGAATTTAACAAGAGGAAGACATTTGCTCAAACAAATTAAAAACATGCTATTTGAACCCCAAAATCTGATTTGTACAAAAAATAAAATGATGAGACAAAAAGCATAAATTTATTATATATATATATATATATATATATATATATATATATAATTTTAAATTCATAAGCATCGAATAAATGTTTAAAAAATCCCAAGAGAAAACAAATGGGAGAGACAGGTTAAAACAATATTTCTTATTTTAAAAAGCAAAAATCTTAAGACAAAAACAAAAAAAACCAAGTAATTTCTATTATGCTTAAGCAGTTTTTGGGGGTTTTTTTCCATGGAGGGTGAATGATTTGACAGTTCACGTGCGAGATTAATGAGCAATTTCATTCATTTTTTTTTTTTTTTTCTTTTTTTGTACTTAACATTCAGATCACTTTCACAGTTTCAAGAACCCAGCTAAGTATATACGTCCATTACACACACCATATGTACGTGTGTGACATCTACTCAAAGCAGAAATTATTTGGTTTCATAAGAAGTTGTGGAGAGCCATAGTCGTCTAGGCCCCGAAAGGACACTGCACATAAACGATAAGTGGTAGAGATATTTGTATATGTATATATGTTAAAAGTGGAACAGCTACTGCTGATGATTATTGCCATTTCTTCAAGTTATGAGTTACAGTTTGTTACACCTAAAGCTTGTTTGTCATGAAGATGAACGAAAAGCCTATAATTTGGAAGCGGGCAGTTTGTTTTGTCTTTAGAAAAATATTTGTCGATCAATATCACTTTTTTTCTTTCTTTTAAACAGGTTTCTACTCGACAGCACGAACAAATTAAACATGAAGAAAAGTGAAAGGTAAATTAATTAATCCTTTTTTTTTTTTTTTTTTTTCCACAAGTGATAAAGTTATGTTAAGATTAAATGTCCACTGTTTTTCGCGGGAAAAACAGCATAGCGTAAATGAAAAATGCCACAAACTTAAAGAAAATAAAGTATTTGTCAAAATCTTATGTTATTATTTAGAGAAAAAAAAAGTATTTTTTTAATTATTTTTTGAAATTTTTAATATTTTCTAACACGTTCGAAATTTTGGTTAAAAATCGTCTTTGTTTACGTCATCGCGGCGACGTTTAAAATAACTGTTTTTTTTGCGTTTTTTACCGTTGAAAACATATTGATTTGGAAATTCTTGTTAATGAAATTTTCAGGACTTATTCACAAATCAATGAAATTATTTTTAGAAAATTTTGGTAAAATTATATTTTTTTTTGTTACCCCACATTTACTTAATTTAATGAAATTTCCCAAAACCTTTTTGGTTCTGAATTTTTTTTGTTAAAAGTAGGAGTCTTCGAAGATGGTAAATAACCTAATTTTTTTTTACAAATTTTACTTAGCTGAAAATCTGCTCTGAATTGAAAAATAATGAATCCAATAAAACTATGAATTACCTAATTAGAAAAGCTTTTAATTGCTGAAAAGTAATATTTTTGTCTTTAATTTTTTCTGATTTTTTACAAGAATTTTTTTCGTTTTTTTTTAATTATAATAATTTATAATAGTTTAAATTGTGCTCTGAAAAGAAAAAAATTTGTTAATTTTTTATGTTGTATTTTTTTTACTTAATACATTCCTTATTTCCATGTATGGAAATTGCCATTATTATAACAAGGTCATGTGAAAAGGGTTTTGTCCCTTTACGTGGCCTTTTCAAAACAACAAGTCGTATTTTCCGTTCAAAAGTTTAAACTTTAAATTTTAAATTATTTTTCTTTTTTTTTTCATTTACTATTTCACTAAATAATTTTATTTTATTATTGTTTTTGTCATAAAAAAATATAATAATTTTTTAAAAAACTCAGACTTAAAAAATTATGTCATTTTTTAGTATAGCTGTCATCGGCTCGTCAATCAACCACAATAATCGAACAGATGAAAAAAAAAAAAAAAATAAACAAAAGATTTCTTTGAAAAGATTACTTTCTTTAAATTTTTAATTTTATAAAAATAACGTGTCAGAATTTTTTTAAATATTTTAAAAAGATAAATGTTTTTTATTTCTTTTTCGTTTTTAGTTTGAAATTAAATTTGACAATCAAATGTATATAGTTTCTATCTGAAATACACCAGAATTGTTTTAATTAATAGAAATCGTAAATTTAGTTATTAAACTTTCAATTAAAGCTAAAATGAAATCTTCAGAATGTTTTTTCATTATAAAAAAAATTCATTTTTAAACTTAGGTATCGAAAATTTATGCCGAAAAGTGGAGGTACTTAGTTTTTTTTTTTTTTTACTCTTATTTTTTTTTATTTTTGAAGTAATCAATAAATAAAATAGAATGTTTTTATTTTCTAGTTCGATTTTTAATTTTTACTACTATCGGCATTCAATTTTTTTTTTTTTTTTTACTCTCGGTTTTTGAAGTATCTCTCTATCGTACACAGCAATTCAATTTGTTTTTTGTAGTTTTTAAATTTCTGTTGTTGTTACACAATTCTTAAATCTTTCTTTAAATGTTCTTTAATGGTTGGTGATAAGAAACATTTTAATTGTTGCTAATTGCATAAATACTGGTAAAACTCGTGATTTATATAGATTTTAAAGAAGAGAAAAATATGTACATAACATACATAATGTACGATAAAATTAGTTAGCTATTTCAAAAATTGAAACTTTGGTTCATTTTGGAATTATATCCCACGCCAAATTAGTCATTCTTATCTCTATCCATTTCTCCAGGTTCTTCTGAACCTACAGAGCACCAAAACTGAAAACTGAAGAATAATATTTTTCATTTACTTTTATATTTTTTTAAATGCCATGTCAGATAATGACTCTCCACAGATTCCTTCATTTTTTTTTTCTTTTTGTCAATTACCATGACGTTTTTTGGGGTGTGTGGTGATAATGGAGTGATTTTTCGTTGCTTTCTTTTGAATTCAGAGTAATCCTCCCTCGAGTGGTTGCCACCCAAGACTAGAAAGCCCAGTCTACCCTACTTTTTTAACCGATATGTTTTATAAATATAAGAAAAATATTTTAAAATTGTTTTTACTATTTTACGCATTTCTTGTCATTTGTTTACAATTTTCATCTAGAATGCTTTATAACTGACTAAAGAAAAATGTATGTTGCCAATGTAACTCTTCTTATCGGAGATAAGTGGAATCGGCGAGCCGAGTTCAAATTCTGATCTCTGTTACGTTTATTTTAGCAATAATATTTTTTGTACATACATGAACCGGGTAGAAGTTTTAAGAAAAAAAAAAAGGCAGTCAACCTAAGAGAAGGAAAATTTTGAATTCAGAAAATGGGGGAGAAAATCACTATCTCGAGAACAAGAAGTAATGCAATGACAATTCACGTTATCAGGAAAAGAAAAAAAAAGAATCAGTGGAGAGCCATGATCGCATGAGTCCTGAATGGACTTAACATTAAAAAGGAAAAAAAGATTAAATACTGTTTCTTGAGGGGGGGGGTATCTAACTTTTAAACTAAATTCTTTCAACATTTTAAAAAAGTAAAATAGAAGCAGAAGAAAAAAAATCACCTGTCAGTACAAACTGCTACTTACTTACAGGTTTTTTAATCAATCTTAGTCTAGATATTTGAAATATGTATTTTAAATGAAAATTCAAGAAATAAAATTTCCAAAATTAATATAGAGGTAATTAGTAATTACCAGGATAATTAGTAATGAGTGATGGGCTAGAAAGCAACAACAAAATTTGGAAAATTCTAACGAGGAATCAATATTTTTTTTTTTTTTTTTTAGAAAGACAAGAAGAAAACGTTTTGCAAGTAAATAAAATGAAAATGCAATGTATACGTGTACGTACAGTTATCAATGCACAGATGCTAAACTGATCTTAGGCAGAGAGCCGAGAAGCAACACTTTTTTTTTTTTTTTTTAGTTTTTTTTACAACATCCGAGGTAATTTATCTGCATGCTCATTCGAGCTGAATGTGGTACAAGGCTGTGTTTAAAGTGCGAACCCAACGCATTTATGACGCCCCAGATAGTCCAGCTAGACTCTTTTTATTTTTTTTTTTTTTTTGAAGAGGGTGAACGCACAAATACTCTGATCGTAAACAGGATCCGGTCATTTTTGACAATGTCCGTATTTATGCAGATTTTAAGATTTAGATAGGCATGTGTGTACAGACAGATAACCTTTTAGTTTTAATCATCACCCTTTGGTATCTTCATTGTAATTAAGTGCAAGAAATTACGTCTAAAATTTTTGTGCTTTTTTTTTTTTTGTTTTTCACCAACGTAATAATAAATTAAAAAAAAAATTAAAGAAATCGAGGAAAAAAAAATGAAAGAAATGTAACATTACCAAGTTCAGGCAGAGCCTGGGGTGGCAGCAAAAAAGGCATCCCTTTCTGTTGGAAATTAGTCAAGTAAATCTCTTGGAGACTTTCCGGTTTAAACAGTACCATCATTTAATGACAGATTGGAACAGAAAAAAATAAAAGCAACAGATGCCTTTTATTTTTCCGTAAGATTCAGCAAATAACTTACACCTGCCAAAAACGTGAAGATGCTGCTACTTGAGGTCTGGTCATACTGAAGAATTGTCTACAAGTAAAGACTTCTATAAATCTAACACCAATCAAAATAGCAGCCCTCTATCCAATTGAAATTTGATGACCTATGCCCCTTGTATACAATGTATCTTAACAAGTCAAAGAGGAAGGGGGCTGTTGGACAGTATATCAGAGAGAGAGAGAGGGGAAGGGGAGTAAAGGAAATAGTAAGAAAAACTTTCTGGGTAAAAACAATAGTCATTTTATGGACACACAAAGACAGGAAGGAAAGAGAGAGAGAGAAAGAAAGCAATGAAATCTAATAGACCAAAAAGAAATAAAAACCACATGTGAATAAGATGAGAGGCTGTGGTATTTTCTACAATTTGGCCTGCATATTGGCTATCACCAGTAACTTTTACTGCCTTATTACAGTAGCAGCAACAATTGAAGATGTTTCTGATTTGAGCAAAAAGATACCTTACTAAGTATACTAAATCTACTAGAAATACTAACTAAATTAATATTTTGAAGTCACTTACTAAACTTAGCAAGCAACTGTTTTCTTTCCCTCTTTATTATATCCACTGCCTACCATTCACGATTTTTTGACATACCCTTCTTACATATCTGTTGGAATTCAAATCTAATCTTAATAACAAGAGTGTGGACGTTGATAACAAAACCCGCATACATTTTACTAAAAAGGTAGACACTACATTTTTAATCACAGTTCTCCTAAGCAAGTGAACCACACTACTACAATTTCCACTAATCTGCCTACAAACACACATTCTTGAAAATGTTGAATTATCCAGAAACTTAACTCTTCAGTCTGCCAAGAGTGGCGTCAGTCTGTGACATTTGGCACGGGAATCAACACAAAGTAACTCTTTCTTAGCAAACACTTTGGAGAACTTAATACCAGGTTTCTTGAAAATTCTCTTGAAATTGTTCCTTTTGGCTTACAACCAAAGTTTTTACCTTTTTTTTTTCCTTATTGGAAATGATTGAAAAAATAAAGTGAAAAAAAGTGCAAATACTTGCTGTAAGCTCTGTTCGCACAAAGATGGCGTAAGGATCAGATGTAGGGAAAGGGAGTGGTTTCAAATAAATAAAAAAAATAAGAGAACAAAGCCTTTTTGTTTTCAAAGGGAAAAGAAAAGAGAGTTAATTTTTCTAAAGTTTATCAGTCAATGTTAATTCTTTTTTTCTTTTCTATTATTAATTATTTTCTACTTTTGAGTTTAGAATTAAGAGAATTCCTTTTCGTGTGACAGGAGGAAATAATTTCGGTTTACATTCTAAAATATTAAATTTGGACAATTAAAAGTAGGGAAAATATCAATAGCTCTTACTTATAATAAGTCCAGCGGTTACCAGAGTGTAATGGTTACCATTATGGTTATCTCATTGACTTTGACTACTTACAATCTTAATGAACTGAATGAGGACTTAGTGACATTACCGTTTACCGGGCACACTTACGATAGCGATAGTTAAAAAACGACTTTACATCTCTTTGTTTACAGAAACAATTGAATTAAATTTCCTAACCAACAATAACAAAATTAATATCGATACTAGTTGCCCGGTAAACGGTAGTTGAGCAGGAAACTTAAAACAAAAATTGTCTCCAGAATATGGTTACATGTGCCAACGTCATGTCCAAACGTTAAAGTTATTAGAAGATGAAAAATGAGTTTATTTTTGAAAAAATAAATAAATAAACTAGAAATTAAATGAACTCGTTACAATTAACACGGAATATACATTTCGATAATTATGTGATGTCAAGATTGTAACAAGTTTATTTCTTTATGGATGAAATTATTTCTAGTTTCTGTTTTATTTATTTTAATTTTACTAACACATGTCATACAATGAAATTCTAAGAATTTCCTTTTAAGCCTGTACGCGGCATCAGCACACACATTACATTTCTCTTAGGACAACTTCTTGATAATGTATATCGCTTTTTTAAGAGGTACACACACACATGAAGAAATATAGTTTTAAGTGTACTATATTTATGGGATAAAGTGCTCAATATCATAGATAGAGAGTATGTGAACATAGAAGTCAACACTAATTGTTGACTTCTATGTTCAATTATATATATCTTTAAAAAGCGATACCTAAGGTTTAAAATGCTTTTTAAAAATGAAAAATGTTTCTGTGAAACTTCATTTCACTTTCAATTCCAAGCTAATATTTCCAATAAGGAAAAAAAGTTTCATGTATTTCAAATTAAGTTTAAACTGATTGGATTGTGTGGTGGGGGCGCTAAATCGACCATATTGGCAAATCTGTCAACACACTACAAGTTTTCCTGTCAGTAATGCTTGCATAATATATAAACTGAAAAAGTCTTGTTAACCAAGTGTTTGGTCAAAAGTATTTTTTTATTATTAGTTTAAGTCATTTTCTATAGAAACTAGTTGAGTATCGGTTAGGTCAATATGGGCAAAAATAAGAAAAGAATGTAAATAGTACTATCTGTAACAGATTCATTTCATCCACTCTCTAAACAGAATTTTCGCTGCTACTATTCATCGTCTTCTACATGAATAAGAAAGGTTTAATAACAAAAATTAAAAATAATTCTTTATTTACATGCATCAATGAAGAGATGCTGTTTACATAAATGTTAATACAAAAGAATCAACTTCAAATATCTTAAATATTCAATCTGAATTTTGTTTCTTTCAAAAAATAAATAAATAAAAATAGAGCCATAATTGAAATGCTTATTTCTAAGTTGGTGGTATGTAAATGACTAAGAAATTGAAGATATTTAATATCTCAAAAATACTTTAAAATTTTCCCCAGAAAGACAAGATAATAGAAAGGGCAGGAAATGTTGAAGTTCTTACTAACAAATTAAAATGAGGGCTTTAGGGTTGCGCATAGTTAGAGAAAGAAAGGAGAGCGAACAAGTGTCACTCATCAACAACTCAAGAAACACTCCTAAAAGAGAACAAAAAGTAGCCAACAGAAATAACAAAGGCCAAATAAGGGAAGGGAATCAACTTGGCACTAAAGGTGGGGGAGAATGTACTTTACTATAGGAAATTCTACCCTGAAACTAAAATAGGGTTGGTGAGAAACACTCCTGGGTAAACACAATCTATTGTTTTACTGTCAGTGGCCAAGTGTCAGATCTTTTAAGGGAAGGGGTAAACTCTTTAAGGGAGCAAACATTTCAATCTATTATAATAAAGTAGGGAGACTTACTTTCTCACATCGGGTCAACATTTAAGGGAAGCTCTTCTTAACGGCAGTTAGTCTGAGGTATTTTTCACAAATAAAATTATCTTCATTTTTTTGCGGAGTGTAGAATAATTTAAAAGAAAGATACTACTCGGCATAAATCCTAAGTTAACTTGCTTTATTAATTTTTATGACTACGTTTTTTTTTGTTTTTTTTTTTAAATCTTTTCAATATTTTCAATATTGCAGTGTCTAAGGTCTTTTCGCACACTACAACAGTGTTTTTAAGTCCTTCAGGAAGTTGGCGATCATGACTCTTACCACCACCACTTTTAATATTTATATAGTATAAATTGTGAATCGCTATGCCCCCCCTTTTTTTGAATGGGGAAGCTAGTGAGCAGGTTTTCCGTTGCCTTCTCTACAGTTTTGGATTCAGTTGTCTTAAAAATTCTTTGTTCTACCAAAGCTACAGGCCAGTTCATCCTGCTATTTCTTGTTACCTTTCTTTAAACTAAGAGTAAGCAATAAGAAATAGATTTGTCTTTCGGAAAGGTATGAATCCATTTCTTTCGATTGTAGTGAACGCAATACCCATGGGCGGGATTTGAACTCGGCCTGCCGATTTTGTTTTCCGCGCCGATAACAATTACACAGCACCAGTCAATTAACTGCCATACATAATTACACACTTGGACGATCAGGTCTCTTTCGATTTATGACTGACTACGCAGAAGATTTTACTGCAGTAGGTTGCCGGTTCTTTCTGCGGTAGACTGGTTGCCAACCAAGGCTATAGGAGCCAGTCTCTCCTGCTATTCAACCCATAGCTGGGGAAAGAGAAGAGATAAATTCATATCTTTCTGAAGGGCATTTGCGCGTAAGGGAAAGTAATAAACCCGACTGGAATAAATCAGTAAATAAAAAATAACTTTTTGACTCAATTTGAACTCGTATACTTTATCGTTGCTGATCTGGGCTGCTTGCTTGACAGTGTGAGATAATTTAAGCATTTCTATCAAGAGGCAATAAGTATATTATTTATCCGCTTGCCTACACGAGCAGAATGCTATACAAGGACGAGAGTTTAAAGTGAAATTGGAACCCACGCGTACATTGACGAGGGACAAAAATTGCACAAGTCCTTTCGACTCTTCCCCTTTTGAGGACGGCTCATCTAGGTAATGATCTTAGCTTCCTCCCGAAGGAGAAGTATTGCCAGGTGGAACATTGAGCACATAATATTAAATGTTCTTTCTCTTATCTCATACTTCTCCACTGGATCAGGATAACAAAAGTGAGACTGAATAAAATCTAGACAAAAGGGTTGCTGAAAAGTTCTCGGTCTAACTTGCTTTCCAAAAACTGACCAATCATCAGACTTTTTTTTTTTTTTTTTTTTTGGCGTTTACGGTCCGAGATTTTTTTTTTTTTCAGTGCTGTCTCGAAACGATTTGGCTTAGTCTAAAATTATCGGACAGCTTACATTGCTTTATTTTTGTTTCATATCAGAGGATAAATACCTTGTCCCCTTATTTACGGTTTCAAGAGTACATTGTACTATTAAAGAAAATAAAAATGAATACACCGTACTCATGATTATCTTCTAATTATTAAAAATATATTTAAATATACGACACTAGAGAGGAAACAGAATGTGTTTTTATCTTTTCCCTAAGGAATGGCTAATGACTTTAACAGAACCAGGAACGAGTAGGGGGAAAACAGAAGGAATTATCAGGTAAGTGGGAGGAAAAAAGGATACCAAGATCCCATCTGGCTCACATAGGGGTTTCTTTGTGTTGCCAACTAATACGAGAAAATATCTGTTGACAAGAAGCAGAGGTGAAAACTGACACATGCTGATCATAAAAAATCTGCATCTTATTCGGTAATAACTGATAAGTCATACGTGGCGGCAAAGAGAGACTTTAGTAAAGTTGATAGAAGTCTCACAGAGTTTAAAACCTGTCCATATGTTTGATATGCTAAAATATACATATTCCAATTTTCATAAGTTTGAATCAAAGATTAAAGCTTTGCATCATAGATTTCACTAAACGAAAAAGAAATACAATATTTCCCCACAAAGAAATGTGCTGTTTTTTTTTGGGGGGGGGGGTAGGCTTAAAATGTTATTTTTTTTTAACAAATGACTGATGGCGTCTTTGTTTCTGTTGTTTTGTAATACAAAGTGAATGTATTCCAAAAGGTAAGTAAAGTATTAAGAAACAGGAAAGTTTCGCTAGAAAGAAAAGAAAAGAGCGCTCAGAATTGTTCTGTGATATCCATCCTTTTATACGACAGTGGATGCTCGACAATCACCCCACGGATGAAGAGAAAACTGGAGGCAACAGAAATATGGTTCTACAGACGGATACTGAGAATTTCATGGACGGAGCGAGTAAGCAACGAGGCATTTAGAAGAAAATCGTAACAAAAAGAACATTTACAATCAGAAAGCGACAGTTGGAATTTCTTTAGCGCATAATGACGAAAGAGGGCTTGGCAAACTTAATCCTCACCTGGCATATCGAGGGGAAGAGAGATATGGGGATGGCAACGAGCTATCTAACGAGCTTGTGTAAATGGTTGGCGGAACGTGGGGGAAAGGTATGGCACAGGGGGAAATGCTAAGGGCCACAAATGATAGGAAGTTGTGGAGAGCCATGATCGGTAACATTCTGAAGGAACACGGAACGTGGTTGATATATACTGTTTTTGTTTCATTTCTAGAGACTCTCTGTGGATCCTAAAGCTGGAACCATACCAAGTAACGTTGTTGCAGTTTCAGTAACAAAGCGATATACATTTTTTTTTTTTTTTTACAAATTTTACAGTCCAGGATAGACTACTTTGCAAGGGTCAAAAGGGGCTACAGTTGACCTGCAGTTCACCCCTAGCTGTAAAGAAGTGAATTTTCAAATGCATGGTGCGTAAGGAACGTAAGCTGGGATTTGAACTTGGTTCAACAATTTGCTTCTTCATGTCGTTACCAGTCAGGGCACCTACACTTCTTTAGTATGGAATAAGATGAGCAGCACTTAGTTTACGAAGACATTGTGATTTCATACCAAATGAATAATTTCAGGAAATTAATTCTATCATCGCAGCCCAAAAGTATTTTTATTGGTACCTTTTTATAGATAATTAAATTATTGTTTGCTAAAATATTTCATGTTTTCATGCATTTCAGTAGTAGACCTTAGTACGACAAACTTAGAAAAATTATTTGCATAGAATCTAACAAAGTACATACATACATTACTAATAAAATTTGCTATATTTTTAAAAAGGAAAGGGTGCTCATTATCGGAGATAAGACATTGTAGACACAGATACAAATGCTATTTTCCTTAAAAATAAATAAATTACGAGAGGGGGGAATCTTAGTCAGATCCAGAACTTTTCAGCGCCCCTTTACGAAAAGTGTTGGTGGGTCCTAAAAAGTGATTATTACCCCTCAAAATATTAATTTTCTTTTCTATTAATTTGGTTGAAGACTTGGGTGGAGTGTACCTGTAAACAATTAGTTTCTGCTACCCCCCCCCACCGAATTTCTTAGAGGTGAATTCCAATTAAGTTACTTTTTTTAATCGAGTAAGATTATAATAATTTTAAAATATAATATTTAATATTAAAATTGTGCAAGTACAATTATTTTAAACATTTCGGTTATTTATACCAAAATAACGATACAATACTGTAATATCCAATAGAGTTTTTTTACTATTTACTGTTGCACTTATGTACACGAAAGTTATTTCGTGAATAAACATTTTATTTTTTAGTCTTTAATTCGACATAAATTCTTACTCCGTGGTTTGTTTACGTAGTAACGCAAACTTTTTTTCCAAAACACTCTTAGGCTAGGCTTTCTTCATATAAAGTCGGGTCTTATGGGATATTAGGACCCCCTAACTATGAAATATATCAAATATGTGACCGTAACATTGTTAGAAAACGTTTTTAGAGGTTGGATCGATACATTTTACAATAAATTCCTAGTAAGTAAAAAAAAAAATAAAAAAAAATACGGACCCATAAAAAATCATGAAGTAACCGACAAAAATAGATCTTTCTTGTATATATGGAGTTTCTTTAAGGTCTCAATTTGACATTAAAATTTTCTTGAATTTTCAATATCAAATTCGTTTCTTTTAAAATGGGACTTTATGGGACTTGGATTTTCTCTATTTTTGGGATAAGAGACTAGGGTTTTGTCCTGGATTCGACAAAAGTAGTAATCCTTCTGAACAACTTACAAGATTAAACTTTGAAATTCTCAGTCAGTTGCTAGTTATTAAAACTTTTTTTTTTTTAAACTTCTCTAATTTTTCAAATGAAACAGAAGTCTGTTTGCTACGAAGTATCACACCCTCCCCGCCCACAGCAAAATAATTTCCACCCTGAAAAAAAGAAATCCAAACTATCTAGAGATGATTTGAAAACCCTTCAGTTTTAGAAGGGGGTACTTTCTTTCAAGCTAAATATGATACTTCCTTTCCATTTGATAAAGACATGGCGAGAGATTTTTTATTTTTTTTTAACTCCCACCCCCACATTATTTTATTTTATTTTTGCAAACCCGATTTTCATTCAAAAGTCTCGGTAATCTTGACATGATACATAAAAAAAGGGTGTGGGTGGTAGGGAGAGGCAAAGTAATACCCCCCCCCCTCACTAAATAATTTCCTCGTGAAATTTCCCTCTTTGAAAGAGGCAGGGACTTTGCTTTCATTGATGTTATTCCTTCTTTTTTTTTTTGTGATATATTACATCATTTTCTGTGGAAAAAAAAAGCCAGTAAGACACGCAAAATATTTGATTACATCTTCCACATGTTGGGCATTTGTTTAGGGCATTAAACAAAAACAAATTATTTCATTTTACTGTTAGGAAATTTTATGTTTTTAAACGGGCAATATTTAAATTTCAAATTCGATTCGTTTGCATTTTGCACTAGCTAAAATGGGAATGATAGGATAGAAAGAAATTTAATTGTAGAAAATTTTCACTTTAGCTTAAAAATTAAAATTATTTTTTTTTTAAATCATGACGCTACAGTTTCTTTTATTTAAAAAAAAAAATTGTGTTTATCGCGTAAAATTACAGTGCAATAGTCAATCTGATGAAAAAATCTGTGTAGATATTTTTGACCTGATTAAAATCTTCCTTCTTTTTCTTTAATATTGGATCGGTTTTACTTTTATTCAAATTCGTAAATAAGTTAAAAAAACAAAAAACAAACTTAATCACACCTGGGAAATATTTCAAATAAGTTGTTTAATTTTTCATTAATACTTTTTTTTACAGAAAGGAAAAAAAAAACATGATCGTAAATATTTCCTTGTCCGGTTTACCTGTGTTTAATTAAAGAGATAGTTTTGTTGCGCGCGGTACGGGTGTGATGTCTTGATAGGTTTGTTTTTTTTTTTTCACCAGTTTGTGAATTTAAGATTATGACTATCATAATATCAGATATAAATATAATATTTAACATCGTCGTAAATAAATAAACAAATTATTAAATAGAAACAAACGACTAATTTTGATGTGTAAAAAAAAAAAAAAAAATGTTGTTAATTCTGATTTTTGAGTAGTCTAAGTTATTACCTCATTGTATCATGTTCATTTTAGGTTATTAAGAATCACCATTAAATTAAACAGAAAAAATATTTGTGTAAAAAATTATTTTTAGGACAGACTTATTGATTTACCTATGTACGTGAAATACGATCGTCCAAATAATTTTCATTTTTCGCCCTTCCTTCAGCTGAAATTGTTAAAATGATAAATAAAACGATAATTACTACATCCGGTGATGAGTTATATTTTCATTAAAATAACATTAACATTATTATTTTTTTCTCTCGTTTATTTAAGTTGTAAACTAAACATTGAAAAAAAAAGAAGAGATTTTAATACAAGTTAACTAACCAGAACCAGCCAAAATCGTTTGTGTCGACTTCTTCCTTTTTAGAATATCCAGATGTCTTCCGTGTAACTTCTCTACAGATGGGAAAACATAATTTTCCGAGGGCCAGTAATATCCTAAACAAATACCAGGGAACACATTTGGAAAAAGCATGCTGAAAAATCGCTCAAGTGGGCAATACACCTGTAATACCACGCGCAGCGATAAATACGAGGATCTGTTATCTCACACACATTATTTTTTTTTTTTTTTTTTAGCCACGTATGAGCTTCTTATTCTTCTTCCCACTCATCCAGTTCACGGCAGCCTAAGTTGTTGGGGAGAAGGGAGTCAAAAATGAATAGACGGTACCTCCACCTGGACAAATTGACCATCAGCGAGGAAGGCGTGGAATTAATTTTTTTCCCCACCCTCTATATTCTTAGTCTGTTCACATAAGCCAATCTATTACGGCTGCAAATTAGGACAAGTAATTATGATTTATGAACAGGGATATGAGTATAGTTTATTTTACTATTTATTTTTTAAGGTAGTACTAGCATACGCCCCTCTTACACCTTCGGAGATAGAAAATTAAGAGCGCAGGTGTGCGTATGACATACATCTATCAGTCCCTCCCACAAGTTAGCAAAAAGGGCCGGCAAAGAATAGTTAATGTTTAACTAGATGAGTTCTCGGTTAAATGTTTGCATTTTTTTTTTTTAGCTGGCATGATATTTAATTAATAGATAAAATAAATATAAGCCTGTTGTAGTGATTTTCCAAGTGAGGCTTAGATGTAGCACAAGGCCGAAAGTAGGGGTGTACCCAGTGAGGATCGAACTCCCTACTCAGTCGTAATTGTTCTAGCGAGACAAGCTTGCTAACCGTTACACCGCCTCGAGGTGCCCAATATAAGCTTCTTGTAATGGTTGAAACAGTTGGACATTTTTCACTGGTCAGTGTTCGAGTCTAGCTGGAAGTCAGGATTTTGAATGCTGATCATTTTTTTTTAAAACCTGGTATCATTCCTGGAGCGGAAAGTGGAATCGAAAAGCAGAGTTCAAATTCCGAAGTAGCATTCACTTTCTCACAAATACCCTTATGAAAGGCGTGAATACAACTCTCTCCCCCCCTTCTCTCTCTCTCCATAGTTTTGGGGAAGATAGCAGAATAAATTGGACTCTCTAGGCTTGAGTGGCAACCAGTCTACGAGAAGGAAAACTCTGAATTCTAAACCGTGGAGAACACAACGAGAAACCATATCACCTTTCCCAAAAATCCATGACAATTCAACGATAATATAGAAAAGGAATCTGTGGAGAGCCATGATCGGCTACGTTCTGGAAGGATAAGGTATACAAAAAAATCCTATCCCTACTTGGAAGATTGCCCCAACTTTTTGCCCTAATTTCCGCACAAAACCCTTAATTAACTTCATGTTGTAATAAGATAAATGAATAAAAAATAATTTACTATGAGCTTGTTAATTTGTTTCTATAAAGTTGCAGTAAATAAGTTGTATTATAGTCCTACTGTAACACGACAGTAAAAAAAAAAAAAAAAAATCAATCAATAATACCATCGTTTTTTTTTCTACAGTAAGGTTAATCCTTTACAAGGCCCGGGGGCCACTCGAGGTAGAGGGTTACGTTAGGAGGCCATTTGTGTGTATAAGAATGGAAGAAACTCGAGCCTTGAACAGATTAAGATTGTAGTGATCGGGGAAACATCCTGTTGGAGTCGATTTCACAGGGCAGTGGTTCACGAGAAGAAGCTGTTCGAGTGGAACATATTTCCTCTCACCAATGGAATATGGAGGGAATGTGGGTGGTTTGATACTATGGAAGTGGCATGCCGTTAAATCTCACTGATAAATAATTCTTCAATTAGAATTTAAAGGCAAAATATTTATAGCTAAAAAAATAGGATTTTTTTTTCTTCCGTAACGATTTAATTAATTTTTTTTTTTATTTTACAATTATTCAAGAAATATATATGGCTCTATGCCAATTGATATTATGTTTATTAAATTTCAATTGAGAATCACGAGCAAACCTAGCTCCTGCAGATGCAAAAAAAAAAAAAAAAAAATCCGAGATGAAGTCTTTGCCCAAGTTTTCGACTGAATTATGAGTTTTTACATTTTTTTTTTTGGTGGTGGTGGTGGGGGGGTCACTACGACGTGGAATGATTAGCATGCTCGTCTTGCTAGATCGATTATAACTGAATGAATAGTGAGTTCGATCCTCACTGAGTACTCCATACTTTAGGACTTAGATGATTACCATCTTCGGTTGGGAAATGATAAAAAAAAAGTAAGGTGAAAGAAAATAAAATAAAATGTGTTTTAAGTACAGTGTGACCCGGATATAAGAGAGATTTTCTCCGATCCCAAATTAGAGACTGTGTTTAATGTATATAAAATAGACGAAACCCGGATATAAGAGACGACTTCTCCGGTCCCGACAACTCTCTTATATCCGGGTTACACTGTAGCTCAAAATATAACGAACGACATAAAAAAATAAGCTACTTAAAACACTTTTGATTTTCTTTACATCACTTTACTTTTTCAACTGACGATGACTTAAGTGAGTCGAAAGCGTGGAACAACAGCCTCAGTTTCAGATAGTTTTTGCATCTGAAGCAGCCAAGTTTATGGAAGACGATTTGCAATTTGGAAATGACAAGTAAAATTCATAGAATGTCTAACCTTTTAAAAACTTGTTTAGAAAACTATTGCTACCTAATTTATATAATCTTGACAAATAGGGGCATGAAATAAATTATTTTGCGTTCTTTTGTAAGAAAAAAGATAATTTTTTACAAACTTGATTCTAGAAGTTGTATGTATGAATTAACAAACCATTAATGGCAATTTAATGGTATTCATTATTTTGTAAATTATCCATTACATTTTTATTGGTTCGATAAGGGAAATAACTTGCTATTATTTTCCTTTTTTTTTTTCTTTGTTGCTAAAAGATTAAAGGGGTATTACGTTAATATTTTTTTAAACACATTTGATAAATAAAGCTCTTAAATTAGGTTCTCTTAAAGATTGTTCGAAAGCACAAAAACGCAAAATAAAAAAAATTTTTTTTTTTAATTTTAACTAATTTAACTAGTTTTAAACCAAAGCCAACTCAATCAATACATTTTTGATTCATTCGACTATACTTCGTTAATTAATAAAATTTCAAAGTCAATTAAATTTAACTTAAAATGTTTTGAAAAGATAACTTTGATAAAATCCAATCACCTGGGCCTAAAATATTAAGTTTAAGCACGATAAAATATTTATAATTGAAAGCTATAAGAAATAAAAAAAAAAAAAAAACGCTTTGGTAAAATAAATGTAGAAAAAGGAGAAAAAAAAGATGAATTAATTAGTGATTCGGACAGGCATCCCCAAAGTAGTCAATATTGACCTCTGAGGGTCGTCTGGACTATCCAGGTGGTCGATAAATGTCCGGGATTGAAAAGGGCGTCGATAAATAAATTGGTATAACTTAAAAGGTCCAGGAGAACCCGACACCACGCCATCATCATCGCAAAAATGTGGACTGATTTTAGTGTGCAATTTCTTACTTGTGGACCTCCTGACTTATTCCTGGATCTCTGCACTCAAAACACTTTAGCAAGGTCAGTGATTGAGTAAAAACTACTTTAACAATAAAAGTGTGTATGGGGGTGATGAGTGATAATTGTGGGACCTCTTACAAGACTCCCATTAGAACATCTGATGGGTCAAAGCCATCCTATTGATGATAATATGCAAATATATGTATAATTAGGTATTATTAATTAGAATATTAGATTCAGGTATTTATTTTTGTTCAGATGCCTCATCATAGAAGGCAAATTAGTCTCACTGACTGATCAATTACTATTGAGTGATCAATTACTATTGAGCAGAGAATTTGATCCCCACTAGATGCCTCACAATAAAACTAACCATGGGGTATGGCTTAGAGGATTAAAGCGACGGTTGATGAATTTCGTGGCATAGTAATTGTGAGTTCAATCTCTGGACTGGGTAGTACAGAAACGGGGGTGGGGAGCAATATCTGATTCAGTACTAAAGAAGAACAAGACGAGATATCACGAGACATGGGCAGCGAAACGAGAACAATCCACTGCCGTTGATTAAATAAAGAGTTCAGTTTGAAACTCTGATCGATAGACAGCTGTGAAGAAGACCAGAAAGCAAAAAGGTCGAAGCGTTATGATAACAAAATGAGGAGATTAGTACGAATGCAAATAGCTCAAGTTTAGTAAATAACATTTTGACATTTGTCAATATTCAGAGCTTAAATCTATCAAGCTGTCACACAGACACACATATGATTGCTATTTTTTTCTAAGTTTTCTGTAGTGAAGTTGAGTATGCTTATCTTGCAGATCTTTTCCCTGGAGATAACACACTTGTCGTCCCATGCCAGATTGATGTTGATTTATTTGATAGTCTTTTAGAATAATTACATTCATTAAACAATCGAAATAAAATAACAATTCTGTTTTATTCTTGAAATAGTGATTCCTTACCATAATACTTTCCACAAATAACATTTACTTCAAAAGTAAAGTCAAAGCGTTTTAAAAGTTTAATGTGACTTTTTTTCCTTTTTAATTTTTTTAGACTACTGTATTACCAGAAACTATGTTCGTGTCAAAATTTAGTCATTGCTTTACTTGTAAATCAAATAGGTGTCTCGAGTTGGGGTTAATTTGTTTGGCCATTACTACTGACTAGTGAGTTCGATCTTCACTGTGTACAAAAATTATACATTAAATAACCCAACAAGGGTTGACAAGTCATCAATAAATCTAAGTTTTGTAAGTTACGGAAAAAAATCTTAGTAGAACTGTAATTCCAGTTTTTTTTTCTTCTGATTATTAGTGATTTAATATATCTCTGATTAGTAGAAAAGCCCTACAGTGAATGTAAATGTAGGCAGGTAAATAATATGCAAAGATTTGAACAGATAAGTAGCCAGTTGACAGTGAAGAGAATATTACTCACATTGAAATCCACGTACAGAAAACATCAAACTTATCTATCCACATGCTATCCAACAAGAAACTGTATAAAAGAAGAGATGAATTGAAACTACATATATATGTAGTAATGTAGCCTTGTGTAAATGAACCAATCGTAGCCCAGAGGGGGTTTGTTAACTTTTGATGCTTTACAGTTCATTACCCTTATGACAAAAGAAAGGAAAGATGTTCTGAAATAAAGTGAACCTCACTGCGCAACTCTTTTCAATTTACTTGAATAATAATAATAATAATAAAAAGAAAATCCGTTTATAAAGAATTGTATGTGTATGTGGTTGGTCACACCGAAGGAATGTCGCTTATACAATATTTGTAAAAAGGTTTCCTCTCATACAGGACACACATATTTTATATGCCATGAATACTTTCTCAGTTAGAGAAAAGATAATTCTATGGTTAATTAAAAAGAGAAGGAACGAAGAAGTAATTAGAATATATCTACGAAAATAATTAGTAACTATAAACTGCTAACTACTAACAAGGTATGAAGATATGATTATAATTTCTTTTCCAAATAAAGGTTCATTATAATAAATAAATATAATTTCACGACTACACAGATATTCCTCCTGATTACTTTTATAATTTTCTTCTTTGAGTTGATTAATTTCAATATTAGATCGATACAAAATACTTGTCAATTTGACTTGTATAAGTCAAACATTTAAAAAGATGGCAGCAGAAATGAATGATTTAAATGTCTTCATGTCTTGTTTGAAAGTGAGAGATTTTGCTTTTAGAAAAGCAAACCTCGAGTATATAAAACCAAATGTTTCATTATTGTCTTTTTTTTTTAACCACTCTTTACAGAACGATATTGTGTATTATTCTTATTTGTTGAAAATAGTTTTTTTTTTCCAAGACTCTTTAAAAATCAACGACTTTACTATTAAGGAATATAATATTCCCAAATTGGCAAAATTTAATAATATTGAATCAGTTACATTTTAAGTATTTTTTTTATATATCTGTTATATAAAAAGGAAAATGTAGCATAGTCAATGCAGACTAAGATAAGTTTTTTAATAAAATTAAGACACTCATTAAATTAGGAAATGAAAAAAAAGTTGCATATTTGTACACGTTTATAATTTTTTAAATCCCTTATTTTCAAATCATGTTTTTTTTTTTTTTTGAAAGAGAAAAGACTCATACTTGATTGTCTTGGAATGCTACAAATCATTCTGTTAGTTCAATTAAGTGAGGATGTATATATTTGCATTTCCTTTTTATTATGGTAAAAAAGGAATATTTTTAAAATCTGAAGCATCAAACTAAGATTATTTCTAATATATGGAATATCTAGGTATGCCTATTTCAAGAACATTACATTTGCTATACGTTTATTTATTGGATTCTTAAACAATAAAATTACAAATACGTTTTTGTTTGATGTTTTTAAATCATCTGCTTTGACTAGGGAATTGTCTTTTTAACAATTTTTCTTTCAACAATTGCATGTGAAAAACATTCCTATGTGGTGGGATTTAACTTATTGGGCAGTTAAAATAGTTTTAGTTGGAGATAATTCGGCAGTGTGTTAAGCAGGATTCAGGAACACCATTTCCTTGGAGCAAGGCCTAGACAAAAAGTCTAATGTCAAACACTGGTCTGGCTCTCACGTGTGGACTGTAGATAACTCAGCTTCTGATCCAATATAAGATAACATAAGAAGTTGCTTACTTAATAAGAAAGTCAAGCTAGTGCGGAATAGCAATGCAAAAAACAAACAACTTTTACATTATGTAAACACTAACAGATTTATGGCTACCAGGAAGTGGGATAGCGTAAAGGGGTTGAAAGGTCATTATGTTAAGCTTCTTGTAATGGAACTTGACTCTTTGACTTGCCAGGAATAAATTGGATAAAAGTAAAACCTGCTTGACACAGAAAGTAAGCTTCAATGAATTAAAAAATTTAAAATTTGGTTTTTAAAATAATTTCTTTTTTTTTTTTTTTTCTTTGACGGAATTCCAAAATTAATAATCTGATTGCAAGATCTTTTCACCAAATTAGAATTTTTTAAATATATATATTATTACGAAACACATTTACATGAAACTTACATCAAAAGTAACTTTTCTGAAATAGATAAAAAAAAAACAAAAAAAAACATAGTTTTAATTTTCAGGAAGTTTTTGTTATGGTTCGTCCATTGACAAAAAATAAAGAAATAAAAATGACTAAAACGTTTTTTTTATTTAAAGTAAAATCTTAAACAGTTTTGAGTTTGCTATCGATTAAAATTAATGTAAAGACTGAAATTAGCGTGAATGCAGATCTTATAAATATATATTGTATAAATTTGGTGTATTTAGTTATAAGGGAGGAGTGCACGATATCGAAGAAAGAGCATTTATAGATATAGTCAGTGTAGACAAAGGGATCAACACTACATGGTAACTGTCAGTTTCACACTTTAATGTTCAAATTTATATATATATATATATATATATATATATATATATAGGGCGTGCCTTCTAGGTAGGCAAGGTTAGCAGTGATTACCCCGAATAAAATAGATCAGCAGCTACGTTTTCCTTATGTGGCACTATACACACCTATTCCAACGAAATTATGAATAAAATGCAAAAAATTCTTCTTTTTTTTTTTTTTGTAGATTTACTACATAAAGGTCACAAGCTACCTACCTTAAGTAATTACTGACGGCACGCGCCTTATATATATATATATATATATATATATATATATATAAGACCTTTCATACATTTTTAACACAACTTGTGTGTGTGTGTATACTTTAAGTACAAAGTTAAATGGAGGGGACTAGTAGCAGAGAAAGGTAGTGTTGCAGTAATCCAAATGGACATGACGTTCCTGCAGGTGTACTTTGAAAATCAGCATTGGTGATTTTAGCTGTAATTCCTGAGACTGAACGCCGGCCATGGGAAATCCACAACTATCTCTTCTTACACGAGGCAGGCTCAGTGGAATATGGTTTAACGATTCGAGATCTTTACTCGACTAGCTGACATGAATTGTTCGGATATACAGCTCTAAGCAGTGCTAAGGATTTCGATATTGTATTATTTTTACCTTGGTGAAGATAGGTTCAGACTTGAAAGGGCTACTTTTTCCACTTCTAAAAGGAATCTTTGTACACCTAAGTTTTATAGACACCTGTAATTAGTAGAGTAGTATTTTGAATTACTCCACACCACACTGAAAATATATAGAGTTGTAATTTGTGTACTGTCTTACTGGATTTGAAAAATATATTTAAAACACAAAATGTACTTTCTGTATGTTTTTTTTTTTACTATTAGACAGACCCATTGCTTTGCTTGGAGAGATCTCGTGGTTGAGTCGTTAACAGCATGTCTATTTTAAAAACGTGTTTTTTTTTTTTTTATTTCAGGTTAGGCCGAATGCAGGTTTGATCCCTGCCGAGAAGCACATTTTCTTTAATCAACTTTCGATTGCCCAGGCCGATAGACGTCAGTTTCACTTATATAAAAAAAAAAAAGACAAATAAACTACAGGTCTATCTATTCCAACACTTTAACAGTTACAGTAATAATAAATAAATATATATGTTAAAAGTAGAACATTTTTCTTATTAATTCTTTCTATAAACTCTTAGATATTTATGCCGAAAGTTTAATTTTTTATTTATTTATTTATTTTTAGGTGCAATATTTTTGAAAAACAAGAAAACAGGGAAAAAAAGTCTTGGAAACGAAACATATGATATTACCAAACCATTTAAATGTTTTAACAGATGTTAAAGAATTTATAATCTCACTAGTTGCATTCTCTCATCAGCCAATTGCAATATTTTGCAAGTAATATAATTTTCACCCCCTTGCTTATTTTAGACATAAAATGCAGTTACGTGCATTGATTTCACGTCTTGTATTTGGTATGTTAATCTTTTTAACCATTTTCATTAAGATGCAGATGCTTCTGGTTGAGCTGAGAACTTTTCAGCACCTCACTCACAGATGCAGAGAAAATAGCAACGCTTCTACCTATAGTTGTTACTTGCACTGCCCTTGTTACTTATTGGTATGTTTATCTCACAACTTCGTAGTCACTGTCTTCTCGAGACAAAATTAGCAACACTCAACAGATGAAATCACTGTTTCTTTTCTTTTTGTATTTTTTACTGCGTTTTTTTTTTTTTTTTTTGTTGTGAGGTAGTTCTTTATTTAAAAGTTAAAGTTGGAGATTTTAAAAAAAATGACTTTACTCAGTATAGTATTCTTTTTAATTTAATTTTTTCTTTACATATTCAATCAGAACTAGTAAAGTCAGAAAATTTAAAAAAAAAAATGTATAAAAATCTAAAAAAAAAAAAAAGAAAAGCCAAGCTGATGGTAGCTGTGGGTTGGTGACAGAGAGTGAGTGAAGTCAAGGTATTTCTGGTTCGTTGATTAGTTTAGTGAGAATATCTTAGTATACTATGACTTAACTAAGGAAGTCGACTTTTACTATGAGACCTAAAAGAAGAGACAGGTGAAGCTAAATAAAATACAAAGCCAGGGAAAAAAGAAAAAAAGACGGCGAAAAAGAAGAAATTTCATAGGTGCTTGCGTCTTTTTCTTTAAGTATTTTTTTTTTTTTAAGTATCATTTGTAACTGCGGGAATTCTGAGTTTTTTTGTCTATATTCAAATAAATAGCGGGTTAGTGGATTAACACAGCAATCGATACATTTTTCTGAAGATATGTAGACGAAGGGAAATGCACACCTTAAAAAGATGGTGATGGATGCATAAAAAAAAAATTGTTATGGATTTTATTATTTAGGGGAACAAAATCAGGTATGTTTTTTAAAAGTTTTCAACTCTTAACAGCTACAACAGAAACAGCGGACAACACACTTGCTGTCAATACAGTCAGTCAATATATTTTTTATAATGTGTTAATAAAAATAAAAGGAGAAAAACATTCGAAAAAGTCAATGTAAAGAACACACAGACACACACAAATTCGGTTACAAAATTGATTTAAATAGCAAAAATATCTTCTAGCGTCGGGTGACATTTTACAGTTTATTCATTTTTTTACCTTCAACAATGAAATAAAAAAAAAAAGGTTACAAATATATTTTTAATTAATCATGCCATACTCTCAGAGTCAAACCATTCTCATTCCTTTTGTATTCCATTGGTAAGGAAGAAGTCCCATTTGGACATCTTCTTTCCAAGAGTAGCTACTTTATGAAACAGACTCCTGGGTTGGTAGGGGGCGGGGCGGAGTGTTGTTGCTTCTCTGATCTCTATACTCTTCTTGTCTTAAACCTTTTTAAGTCTAGGGCCAGCCGTTACCTATCTTACAGATCCTAATAATCTGCACTTACTTCCCCTTCATATGTCCAAGAAGTCATGGCAAGTTATAAATAATAAAAGAAGGGAAACTATGGAGAGCCACGATCGCCTATATCCTGAAAGGTCAAAGTACTTAAAAAGAAAAAGGCATAATTAACTTACCTGGCACGCTACTCTTATGAATTGTACCATTACTTTCATCTGCCTGTAAGAAAAACGAATACACTTCAATAAATAAAGAACATTTTTTTATATCGTTTGTAAATTTGTTTACAAAAATATACAAAAAAAACAAAACAAAAAATAATTATTTTTTTAATTTATTTTTAATTAATTTATTTGTTTTATTTATTTATCAGATTTTTGTCGCGGAACAACAATTTTGTCATAAGTTCCTTCATACTAAACAATGAGTGAGACTTCACTTAATTATTCCGTATCAGATGGAAACTGCAGAAACATATAGTGGTGCCATGTGACGTCTACGCAACTGAAGAAACCCCTATTGGGGCGTCTCGATGTATGACCTAAATATAGTATTATTTATTTATTTATTACAACGGGAGCATGCTACTGAGAATATCTGCCCATGATCCCGCGGACAGGTGAAGTTTATTCTGTAAAAAAAGTTATAAAAATCATTACCCCGTGAAGGATATCGTTGTCTTTGTTGTTTTGATTATATTTTTAACGGTGGCTACAGGTCTGTATCTTCTTGTTAAACTTTTTTTTTCCCATCTGGACAGGAGTAGAAGTTTATCATTTGCTCCCTATTTAAGATTAGCTTTCCGGTTCCTTAAAACCTAAAAATCTTTTTATTCTTTTTCACTCTTAGAAGCCACCTTGCGTCTAAGTGGCTTTATTGCCTTGCATGGTTTAAAAAAAATCTCTGGACTAAAAACTTGTTAAAATGAAGTTAGCTGGCAAAAATCAATGTTTTCAGTTTATATTTTTCTTGGAATTCTTCAGGTGAATTTTATTTTTATTTTATTTTTGTCTATAAGAAATGTTGATAATGATTTGATCGATTACTTAGCAGATAGTCAAGATTAGCTAGGCCTGGTACAAGGCCATCTATGAGAGACATCCATTGAGAACTCAATAACCATAATTTCTATCTAAATTTCTGAGATAAGGAGTTCTGTTATCATTATTGTTTAAATTCGGATTCTTGTTATTATCACTGGGTCTCGGATGTTTTGTCCTCCCAACTTTCAAGTGCTTGTCGATCTGAGTAGCGTTTCTTTCAGTGAATTTCGAACTGATCTCTTTATTTGAATAAAGCCTGCGTCTAAATGAATTTCAAACAGAACATTAAGATCCAGTTCTAAATTTACTGGAGGTTACTTCGATCAACAGACACACGAAGACGACAACGGAAACCTGACAACAACAACAACAAAGACTGAGACATCTGAATGTAAATTGTAAATAATGTAAATTATGGTATTTAAATGGTGGAAAATATAAGTAAAATATATTTTGATATAAGCTTAGCTTAGTCTGGCACAAGGCTACAAGTTTGGGTTACTCCTGATATAGAAATGATAGTCCTGTTGCACCATGGAGAAACATCGTTTTTAAAATCTAAGTAAGTCATGGGGAGAATGATCATTTCTTTTTGTATGAGACAAATTAATAAGATAAATGCAAATTTTAGATTTAAATTGAAAATCCGTTATAAATGACAAATAGTTTTAAAGCGATGGATAAAATGATAATAATCCTGAAAAAATAAAATAAGATAAAATAAAAAAATAATACAAAATAATTTTGAAAAATATTCAAATTAAAATACAGTGTAACCCGGATATAAGAGAGTTGTCGGGACCGGAAAAGAAGTCTCTTATATCCGGGTTTGGTCTATTTTATATACATTAACACAGGCTCTAATTTGGGACCAGAGAAAATCTCTCTTATATCAGGGTTTCTCTTATATCCGGGTCACACTGTATTTAAATATTAGTTTTCTTCTGTTCATTCATGTCAGAATATTTTTATATGAAAATTAATAGTTTAAAAAAAAATATGGTAATTTAAATTATTTCTAAAAGGGTCAAATTTATAGTAAAAAGAAAAAAAAAACAACAGATGGTACCAATTTAAAACATTTTTTCATAATTTTCTATTAAAACTGTTTAAACGGAAACTAGCAAAATTTTGCTTTAAGTTTAAAAATGAAGTGTTGCTAGACGAAAAAGCACCAGGACTATAATTATTTTAATAGAGTAAGAAGAAAATAAAAATAAAACCTTATTAATAAGAGTGTGGATCATTTTTGTAAGATATAGTTAAAAGAATAAGTCTTTGCCGTTATGAAACCATTTCAGAACTTTGCACGCACGCATTTGTCCGAGCCAAGTGAGAGATACTGAGTTATTTCCCTTGCATCGTAACGCTGATTATGAGTGAGACGGTGAGAAAAGAAAAACAAAAAGAAAGAAAAAAATCTACTTAGTGATAAGTTTTAAAAACAAACTTCATACTTGTATTATTAAAAACTGTTTACACCGAATTACATGCGTGATAATAAATCATACAATCTTATCACATGTACACGGTCGAAACGAAACAAATTCTACTTTGCACACACGCAAAAAAAAAAAAAAAAGAAAATAAACTTGTTTTTTAGTTTGCTGTAGGAGAATTTGATGATGATGATGATGATGATGGTGATTATTATTATTATTAGCCTTTGCTTAAGTTTTCAGCTTGTGTAACGAAAATTGTTGTTGCTCACTATTCTTTCCCTGCATATCTGAGAGCATAAAAAGGAAGTATTTTTAATAATTGTATTAAAAAAAAAACAAAAAAAAAAAAAAAGCGAATGTTGGAATCAGTCAATTTCGATACATGACTGACGAGGCAAATTTTTTTCCCCGCAGTAGGTTGCCATTTCTTTCTGCGATGGACCAGTTGCCATCCAAGGCCACAGAACCCGATCTGTCCTGCTATTTACACATAGCTGGGAGGGGGGGAGAAGAAGAGGATTCATACCTTTCACGTAAGTGAATGTAATGGATTTGACTGGAATCCGAGTCGCTATCCATTACTCCACTGTTTCAAATTGTGTAACTGTTTAGTTATTAATAACAAATTGACTCCTGGAAATTTGACTCGCAAGTTTTCGTTGGGTCACCATAGTGGCAATAATTTAAAAAAGAAAATGAAGAGAGAACTAAATTATTTTTTAAAACTTCAGAAAAAAAAATCTTTGGTAAATCTTTCAAGCTAATTAGTCAACAGGCGTTAAAATATACATTTAGATTTTTTTCCTTAAATTAAATTACCAAAATAACTGAACTGACCCATGCAAGTTTTTTCTTTTTTATTTATGCATTTTATGGCCACTCCAACTTTTTGGACATAACTTGAGATTTTTAAACTATTTTTTGACTCACGACAGATTTTGTTATCAAAATATCATACCCAAATTGAAACACTCAATCACACACACTATAATTAAACTCTTGACAATTGTTTTAATTTTTTCCCTTGAACAAGAATCGAGTTTAACTTTTTGTATAATTTATCAAATATTGCATTTTTAAAACATTAACTTAAATTCAAATACTATTTTCATTTAATCTTAAATGCTTTCTTTTTTTAAACAAGATTGTTGCTTTTTGAAGAGACAAGGTAATGTTTTTATTTATTATATAAATTAAAAAACATTTTAAAACTTCGTAAGTTAAAAAATGTAAAAAAAAAAAAAAGCTAAAGTTACATTCTGTTTTCTTTTTTATTCTTGTTATGAAGCCTACAAGCATGACAAGTGTCAGATTAGTTAAAATTAAACATATTTCAAGCATTAACTTACGGGGAAATAACGGAAATTTTTCATTTTGGTTGTATTTTAAGCTTGAAATTAGGCTTAAAAGAGAAAACGTTATTTACTAAGAAGCACGACAAAGTTCAGGTGAAATTATTTAATAATTACTAACTTAAAATAAAAATAAAAAGTATATTTATTTTAGTTATATTGACTGAAGTTAAAAAGTGAAGTTTCTGGCTTATAAAAATCCCCAAACTCAATGAATTCAATATAAGCTAATTAATGTTATTTAATTAAATTTAACTTTTGGATCTTGTGAACATTTTCCTCCTATCTTTTTAATTTAAAACGTCCCTCTATAAAAAAAAACGGGACTTGAGTACTTAACACATCAAACTGGAATTAGGTATAAAACTGAATATTTATTTTTACGTGTCTTGTAAAGAGCTTTTTTGATTCGGTTATTTTTTTTTCCTTTTAAACCAAATGCAACATCATTGCAAAAATATGCGAATTTAGAATCCAAATACAAAAAAATTATATTTTTCAGATATTTTTTTATTTTCAAATATTTTGCATCTATTCTGTTGTTTTCTTGCCAAAATTAAACAAAATAAGTATTGTTTCAAAGGTAAAAAATAATTTCCAATTGTTGCATTTTAAGAAAAATATGAAGTCCTTCTAAGTCAGAATCTTCTTACAGCTTCGAATCAACAGTTATACCCAACTCACCCTGGCGATGTCATGTAGTGGGAGGAGTTATATTATGTCCCTCCCTTTCCAGTTACAGAGGCTCCGCCCCCCATTCCACAAGTGCAATTAAATGCTGGCGATGGCAATACATAAATTTTAAATGCCGCTTCATTGAAGAATATTTTAATATTTAATTTTTCTTTTCTATTCAATAAAGAATATTTGAGTAGGTAAGAAGATCTGGAGGGTAATAATAAGTTGTTGATTTAAACAAGGATTTCAATATATTAGCTTTAAAAAAATTATGTACTGTGAGTTCGATATAAAACTCTCCTGTGGCCAAGACTGTAGCAAAGTAGATGACTAAAGGCATATATACCCAAGACACATTCAATAAAAGAAAGTTAAGATCAAATTGAAGTCTAAAGTGAAGGTAAGACAAATCCCTTGAGACTTTGTGCAACCAGATGTATAAAGCAACTTTAGCTGACAACACTGGAAAACCAGGCTGTTTTGACATAGTAAATACTAAATAACTACAATGAGTGTTTAGTAAATATCATGGAACAGAAACAAATAATTGTTGATTAGGGAAGAAAAATTATAAATATTTATCTGGAACAGTAAAAACTATACAGATTATTGGGAAGATAAAAATTGTAGGAAATTTTCACAGAAGCTCCCAAAATGTATGGATTAAATTTTTTTAAAAAAATCATTTAATATGAGTCAAATTTTCTAAACAGTTGTAATTTGTTACTTAAAAATAATTGTGGAACTTTTATAAATTTGAGCCCATAGAAATTGGGGAATTTATCTGCTTGAAAATAATAATTAAATAAAATTATAAAATTTCAACTACTAACGTTTTTTTTTTTCTTTAATAAAGAAAGTTTATTTTATTCTGTGTCTGACATTTAAATATTATTTTGGTTTCAAATTCCCCTCACCACCAACAACAAATCCTGTTTTATTTGGGATTCTGTATTCAAACAAATGTTTCTCTCACAACTTGAAAACGTTACCACATTCTTTTAACATCTTTGCTATGAAACACTAAAAAATTAGCCCCCCCCCTCTCTTAAATGATGAGTACCCATATTCTTCTTTAACCATTCAGAAGGTAACATTAAATATCCACATATAAGAAGAGATACCAAACTCTTCATAGTTTAAAAAAGAAACCCTTCAAAACACGCACGCACACACAAAAAAATCTGATGATTAATCATTTACTCAGATATTCGGAAGTGGGTGGTGCCGAGAACATTTTAGTTTCTTCTCGTAATTGCCAGGTATAAGAAAAATATGTTATTGTTATCTACCACGTATTATATTTAATAAAATAATGCCTTCGTTTTTTGTTGTTTTTTTTTTTGTTTGTTTCTTTTTATTTTAAATAACAGTAAATTCTTGGTTAGTTTCGGAGTGAGAGGACAATTACAAAAAAAAAAAAAATAAATAAATAAAAGTTCCAATTGAAAATTTTGTAATTATTTAAATTTTTATACCGAAAAAACAATTGCGCTTCCTTTCATATACAAACAGGATTAACCCAAATTACATTAATTTTGCATGTCGCCCCTTTATTGCATTATTTTATAAAATTTAAAGGAAATAAAAAGTAGAAATGAGCAAGCAGCCTATTTATTTTCTTATTTCTATCTATATATCTATCTCTATTGATCGCAGTATATATCTATCTATCTATCTATCTATCTATCTATCCATCTCAGTCTGTTCATAGCTATCTATCTATCTATCCATCCATCTCAGTCTGTTCATAGCTATCTATCTATCTATCCATCCATCTCAGTCTGTTCATAGCTATCTATCTATCTATCTATCTATCTATCTATCTATCTATCTATCTATCCATCCATCTCAGTCTGTTCACAGCTATCTATCCATCCATCTCAGTCTGTTCATAGCTATCTATCTATCCATCCCAGTCTGTTCATAGCTATCTATATATCTAAATGATTAAAAACGTTCGCTTTCCGGCCATGAAACCCGGCTTCGAATCTCACCACGGACGATTCGTAAGGGAGGTGATGTTATATTTCTTTCTTTATTCTCTCTTAAGGAACAAGAAAAGAAAAGTTTGTAAGCTTGTTAAGTGACGCTACTTATATTTAATGTAAGCATTATCCTCTCTTAAAACCCCATTCAGGCCACTCGATTCTTGAACAAACCGCTTGCTTGTTGAACTGCTATTTGTCATGACCAGTGGAAATCTCCACATGGTCCACCTAACCCGCCACCTTTCTAAATCTCTCACTTACATGCTTTGGATGATACCTGCTGGCAAAAAAAAAAAAAAGTATATGGTTCATAAATTTGCAACAACATTCTAAAAAGGAGATGGACAAATAAACAAAAAATAGTAATGATTTTTCTATTAATTCCTGTTTGTATTGTATCAATTCTTTTGACTATTAAGTCCTTCTCTCTTATATTTTCTGTATGTGTTTCTTCTGTCTCTCTTTTATCACTCAACCAAAACAGTGTCAATAGAAGAGGGTATCACTGAAGTTATTTTTTTTAAAGCTCTTGCAACCCACTAGAGTATCTTTCTCCACCTTTTCCTCTCTAATTTTTTTTTTTTTTTTTCGTCGGGGAGAGACAAAGAGGAAATAGCTACCATAAGATATGTAATAACCAAAAGGGGGAGAGAAAAAAAAAATGAAAATTTTCATTTCTATAGAGGAAAATGGAATTGGATGGAAGGGAATGTTAGTGTCAGTTGCATTATGAGTAAATATTATCAAATGGCTCTGAATTTATACAATATTTTATTGCAGCAATGATGTTTCATATTCTTTGAGCCCGTCACACACAATTCCTTTGCAACAAGAGCAGTATTGCTGGTTGCAAAGAATTTGGTATGTGCCCAAAAATGAAATTGTTGCACAAATCTCCAGAGTGAAAATGATCTGAGTACCCACGTAACAAAGAAAGGGCTTTAGGGAGATATTTGGTGACAGCAGGAAAAGTTTAGCAAAAGAAAAAAAAAAAGATTACTGCAGCACTGAGACAACAAAAACTATTAGGGCACACACACACACACACACACACATATAGTGTGTGTGCGTGAGAGAGAGAGAGAAGATTATTTATATCTATTTTTTTTAATTGGTACCCTGAGATGATGTTTAAAAGTCTGTTGAGGGCTGAACAAACAAACAATTTACAAGTAGATAATGAAAAATGATAGAAACATGAAGAAAACCTTTTCCTATACTAGTGAGAGATTAAGTAAAAGAAAGAATTATTAACGTGCGTAAATCGATAAGTCTGCAGTCCAAAGATGATAAAAAAAAACGTATTTAACGCAACAAATATGTATTTTTCAACATAATCACCCAACCTTTCACTGCACTTTTCCCAAGGTTTCTCTATTAGAAAGATCGAACATTACACTGAATATTCTGTCAGTCAGTTATATGCCATACGTGATACGCGCTTAGGAGATCATGTATCTTTCGATACACGACTGACGAGGCAGATTTTTTTTCCTGCAGTAGGTTGTCATTTCTTTCTGCGGTCGACCAATTGCCATCCAAGGATATAGAACCCGGTCCGTCCTGCTATTTCCCAAGGGTATTAGAACATAAGTGAAAGTAATGGATTCGACTAGAATGCGAACTCGGCTCTCCAATTCCTAGGTCCGAGCCGCTATCCACCGTAATCAAATTCACCTAAATACATCCATCAGGTTATGGACATTGACAATGTATAGGTGTTATATATATATATATATATATATATATATATATATATAAATCGATAAGTAATATTATGACCCTTTGAGGCAAATACATGTGAATAAATCATTTTGTACTGTGTCAACATGTCAGTAACTAAATAACATGGTATTAAACAATACTTCTGGTTCTATAATCAAATGCAATCATTAATTAACAAGTAACTATTCATAATGACTTACTCATTTCATTCTGTTCAACACAGTTCTCTGATTCTCATATCAGTTTTAAAACATCATGTTTGACATTTACAACAATTGTCAATATTAAGTGACAGAATAAAAAAATGAAATTCTGAAAGATGACTTATTTTAATATTTAGACATCAAGTCTTGTAACTTAGAAGTATTTATTATGATTTATTTATTGACCATGTTAGGGACTGACCACCCCATAAAAAAGGACGTTTTTCTTGTCAGCCAGTTTTTTTTTTGATACTGTTGTTTTTTTGTTTGTTTTTTAACTACTTTACTTTCAGATTCTGTTTAATCTTTTACAATATCCTTAATCTTATTTAATTCTTAATTATCATTATTATTATTTTACTCATTTATAAACCTGATTAAGCAGTTAGTTACATTATCTAGTACCAATAGCCATTAAAAGCAAATAAAAGTTGATAAAATTGTGTTTATTGAACTATTTCGGTGAATGCAACTGAACCAGAAGTTGGTTTAAAGCAAACAAAAAACTTACTAAATCAATATTTTTACTTTTAAAAAAACTAAACTGATCAGGATAATAAAAATAAAAAGAATTTATTTTTAACTGGAATATTTAGTCAATTGATTTTTATTAAAAACTATCAGCATTTTTTATGACATTTAATGAAATATTATTACAGTCCTTAAAGTTTTAGAATAAATCTCTCTCACACACAAAAAAAGATATATAAAAAAAATATGTGTGTGGGTATATAAAAATTCAGAAATAAATAAAATATATTTGCAAAAACAATATGAATAGCGACAAAAGGAAAACTTCTTTACCAACGCGTTTTGTCCTCTGACATTATCAAGGTAAATCATATGCATTGATAAAGCCCATCAGAGGACGAAACACGTCGTAAAGAAAAGTTTTGCTTTTATCTCTTTCTTTCTCTCTTATATATATATATATATATATATAATATGTGTGTGTGTGTGTGTGTGTGTGCAATGGTATTTTGCTAAGAATTGAAAAGATCAGGTTTAGTTAACTGTAACAGAGGAATGAAATTTGTGAGAATATCTTCAAGACTGACATTTTGACAATTTTGGTCTGAAATGACCGTTGTTTCGTTACAATTCTTTTAAAAACAACTTATTTATTCGTTTTTAAAGAATAAATATATAAATTTAAATGACTGTTTCTCTAAAAAACAAACAAACTTAACTCCATCATGGGGTGAATAAGTTGAAATGTAAGTGTAGTAAAATAAAAAAAATAAATAAGATAAAAAAATCTTGTACATTTAATTCTCGTTCTTAATTTTCAAGTACTTTTGACCCAATTATTTAATTTTTTAATCTATCACAACCAGAGAAAATTTTTTTCATAGAATAAGAAAAATATAAGCTAGGGAAGGAGAATGTGGTTTTTTATTTGTCTGCATTAAAATGTTTATTTGGCTTAATTCCTAACTTAAACAGTTAAAAATGTTTGCAAGTTCACTTTTTTTTTTTAAAGTATTATTAATTAAGTTTGTTTTGTTGTGAGCTGGAGTCAGATTTAAAAATTCAAACTAAAGACAATTTTGTTGAAAATTTCTACTCTACCAAATAATGGTTATAAAGACACATAAACAAATTACATATTAAATTATTTTAATTCCTCAGAGAACTGCAAAGAATGTGAATGTTGCGAAAGGAATAAATAAATCAAAGGGTAGCAGCCTTTATATTTCAATTACCCATAATCCTTCACTTCCAAAATTGGTTAAAATGTTGTTTTTTTTTTTTTAAATACTGCACAGTCTTTGTGTTTTGTGCGGAGATGATGCAAAACAAAACAAAAAAAATCTACCTTCCTCAACAGGTCAGCGAATATCCCTCAAAAAGTTTGAGAATTATTCTCGGAAGTTCATGTCAGGTGATAAGTTTTAGTTTGTCTAAATTTTAAGGAAAAACTGGTACCAAAACAAGTCAAAGTTCAAATGGCTGGAAAATAACACCGAAATTAAAAAAATCACCTTTTTCTTTGTTTTTTTTTTTTTTACTGTTTTTATGGTTTCTGCTTTCTGGAAATACGTTTAATATTTTGAGTATTAAAGAATAAATGAAGGCAGAGTGAATTACTCTAAGATACTTTCCAAAATGAAAGTGGGGAGGGGAGAGATGTTGCAATAATTATACGTCATCTCTCCTTTCTATTACATTTTCATATTTTTGTGTGATTGTAAATATTATAAGCATGCATCTGTTTTGAGAATACGAATGGCTAAAAATTAAAAAAAAAAAAACTTTAGTAAAAATCTTATTAAAAATGCTTTACTTGTAACCATTTGAATGAGGAACAATTTAGTTCTATTTTTTTTTAATTTTAATCTCCTATATAGATGTCTCCCATTTTTTTAATTTAAAAAAAGAGAGAGAAGGAAAAAGTTATCTAAGAATGCTAATGAAAACAACTGTAGATTGTGTAAACTTTAAACATGGTTTGCATGTGGCTATTTGGATTGTCTGAATTTTGGCACTTCCTAGACTTAAGAGCATGTTTATATTTCACACAGGTTTACAAAACGGAATCTAAACAAATCAGTTCATGTTTGCGTGTGTGTACGTGCGTGTGGATGGACTTAGTCAAGGTTAGATTATAGTCAAATTATGTGAAAACTAATAATCAAGTATTACACACCATGCAGCAGACTAAAAAGCCAAAGCATTTTGGATAGAAATATCAACAACAATGTCAGAGAGTACAGACTGTATTTATGTTCTTAATGCTGAATGAGCATTCACCATGTCTCATATATAAGATTTAGGAACAAAGCATAAACTTCTAATATGCACAAAGGAAAAATGATATTTCTGTATGAAATCGGAAGATAATAGTCTTTCATCTGAGACAAAAAAAAAAAAATTATCATTGGCTTTTTTGTTATGCGTTATTTCTTTTCATATCTTTCTTTTTGATCTTCTTCATCTCGGTCAATTCGTAATGGCAATATATATATATATATATATATATATATATATATATATATATATATATATATATATATTCTAACTGTGGTGCACTTGCCAATTGGCTGGTGTGAATACGAAAGGTCGCTGTGCACAGATTTATATCCATTATTCTTAAGAAGAAGAAAATTCCCAGCAATGTTTCAAGATGAAACAAAAAAAAGAAAGAAAAGTAATAGCGGAGTAATGGATAGCGGCTCGGATTGAGGAATCGGAGATCCGAGTTCGAATTCCAGTCGAATCCATTACATTCACTTACGTGCTAATACACTTGGAAAAGGTATAAATCCTCTTCTTCTTATGGGTAAATAGCAGGACAGACTAAGTTTACCTTGGATGGCAGCTGGTCTACCGCAGAAAGAATTGACAACCTACTGCGGAGAAAAATCTGCCTGCTATCGAAAGATACATGATCGTCTAAGCGTGTATCACGTATGGCACATAACTGACTGATATTAAATTCTATTTTATTAATCTATTATCACTTGCAACTATACGTATAAAATTAGCTCAAGGAAGGAAGATATTTTAAATTGCTAATTTGTACATAGCAACATATCTTCCATCCAAACTAAGTATTTCTTTGCATATTTTTCATTGTCTTTTTAATAAATTTGTATTTAAATACTTTTTCTTTTCATATTCATATTATGATTTTTATATCCAAACTTTTTCACCGTACTTTTAATAAATGTTTGAAAAACAAAGTAAACCAGAAACAAATACACTAAATACATTATTTTAAATCAATAGATAATAAATAGAAATTGTCCTAATTGAGTTGTTAATGAAGATATAAGCAAAACTAAATATATTTAAGTACTCGGATGCAATTTTAAAGAGTCAGCAAATAACTGTATCTATTATTTTAATATTTTTTAAAAATCTATATTTCTTTGAATAACAGTAAAGAATGAAAAATGGTAAAGTGATGGCAGCAAAGTAGATAAATATATTTCTGCTATTGGCCTTACTCAAAGAGGCATGTGCTGGCAATGCCTAACCAAAGAACTGCTGTTTGGTCCGTCTGCCAGTATATGATTTTGTTTACATACTGCTGTAAGATGGAGGATTGTCAAAAATGTTAGCACCCTCAAAAATATATATTGGGAAATAAACTTCAAAAACGATGAGAAAACTGATGCTGGAAAAAAAAATGGTAAATTGAAAAAATGAAGCTAAAATAAACAATATATGTAAAAATATATATCTCGAGCATATTACTCAACACCATATTTGAAAATTGAAAAAATACAATAAAAAATTTAAACAGACAGACCTTGTCGGTTATTTTTAATCAAACTTGTTTTTGTATATATATATATATATATATATATATATATATACACACACACACAAAGTTATTATGTATGTATGGTAAACGTTTGCTATAAGTGTATTAAACTAACCTAAGAAGCTGTGTAGGTTTCGAGTTTTCTTTTATCTATCGATACATACAGATTCACATGGTTGAACAGTAAAATAAGCATTCTTATATAATGTTGCTCTCTGCTTCCCCAAATCTCACAATTTTTTTGTAGGAGGAATTAAGAAATTGTAGATGATCTGTAGTGTTTCTTTGTGGATCATGAATATAAGGCAATTACTTTTGGCATCACTAGACATTGCCTCAGTTGTACTTATTGAAATACATCTACACTTGGAAAGTAAAAGAAATAATTAAAAAAAAATCAAAATAATAGCTCCAAAAAGTTATAAATTATTATGTATGTAACCCTCACTCCCGCAAAAATAAATAAATAAATAAAAAACATTAAGAGTTTCGAATAAATATAAAAATTAATGCAATTTAATCTTTCAACAGAAAAGCCAATAAAGTTGTATTCATTCATAGTTTCATATACAGTGTCAATACTATGAAACAACCCTTTAACCTGGGGTATTTTTCACAGCAAAAATACAATCTGGATCCACAATAAAAAGTATTTACTTTTCTAACATAAACATAGTGCAATTATTTAAAAAAGCACATAGATAAAATATGGACAGTTTTTTTTTTCTAAAAGTGTCATAAAAGCAAAGGTATAAATTTGTACATTGATAAAAAATAAACGTAACGATGCTTTTTCTTTAATTATTGTCCCGTGTTCTTCAGTTACCATTTCTTTTTACGATTGTATAAATATAGCATCTCATAAAATAAAGGCTCACCATCTTTTTTATCAGTCTATGATCATTTTCACTTTCCCATGACATAAATAAGCTTTAAAAACGGAAACAAATCTACTAAATATACTATTTGTTGTATACGTTCTCTATTGTAAAATTATGCTTTTCGGCCTTTTTTTTTTATTCTGCAGATTAAGGGGTTTGATGAGAGTTATCAATATCAATTTGAAAATACAAACTTAAACATTCAGTGCTTTGTCAGGAAAGCTATGAATTCAAAAGAAAGGAATTTAGTCTTTAGAATTGTGTCGACAGAAGTATTTTGCCTTTGTAAATATTTATCTAACCTCTACTCTGTTCTTTAGGTTTTATTTACATCATCATTATATTATAAGAAAAATGTCTTGCCATATACAATTGTTTATAACAGGCTGAATATATTTTTAAAATATGGTTATCTGTCTTCCAGACAGAGACTAAAAATAATTGGTTTAGAATACTGAACTTTTGTGGCATTAAAATGACAAAGTGGCTTCATTCAAATGTGTGTATTTCATTTAAAAGATTGACGTTTGATTTAAAATTTATAGTTTGGATATACACGGGGGCAGCCAGACAAGATTTACTTTGCCTAAAAAAAGTGTTAGAATATAATTGTTTAAAAAAATTACGCATGAAAGATTTTGAAACGTTTTTGGTCGTAGTTTCTTATTGCATAAACATTTTTTATCCGCAATGGTAAAAGTAAAACTATTACCGGCAATAGCTAGATTTTTAATTACGTGTACATTGTGCAAGAAAATATATTTAAGAATAAATTCAAGGTAATTCATAAAGGTTAATTAATAGTGAGCAGAGATTGCGATAAAAAAATTAAAAAAAAACAGACAAAAAAAAAAATCACGTTTCGAGAGAGACACGCTTTTAACATTGATCATATCAAAGTACAAAAGAAAATGATTGACAAGATAAAATATGGACGATAAAAATGAAGAAAAATCATTTTTAAAACTAACGATCCTTTGAAAAATAAACTTGATGATTTGTTACTGCGTTTCGATAGAAAAAAGACTGTTAGCAATCCTCTCAAGAAACAGCCTGGAATACACATTTTTATGACAATGTTTAATCAATAACAAATAGATTTTGCCTTTCCAAAGGAAGAAGAATGGCAAACAAAAGCAATGATGACGGAATAAGCTATGAAAATTAAAGGTGACGATAGCACATTATATAAGAGACTGGATTTTAGTGCCTTAAATAATAACAGTTAGGGAACAAATTTAAAACGGCCTCATCAATTATGTATTTTTTCCTTGACTTGACATAGTACGTTATAGAATTAAGTGGTGTCCATTGTTACAAGCCGATGATGTGACCTCAGGGTGACACATCTCCTTAGATGGAACCAAGACCTGATAAAAGCTTGTATCTGTCAGAAAATGACTCCCCTACCTTTTTCTCTCTCCAGTTTTACAGTTCTATTCATCAGAAAGGGGCCAGTTTATCCCGTAGACTGAGCATTGTCAAAAGTTCTTTTGTGATTGTGATTTACAAGCAGAAAAATTAATTGGACTTGTTGCTTCGGCCTCTTGCATCTGGTCGTTTCTCGTTATCGGTTGCATGAAAGTGATTAAATTGAAAAATGTTCTTTGACATTGGCTCAACAATATCATGCCTGCTTTTTCCCTATTAAACCCCGCGGCATAGCCTGCATATATTAAAGTTTTTAGCACCTTCCATTCAATGTTTACTGCTTCTATATATATATATATATATATATATATATATATATATATATATATATATATACACACTTTTTTAAGTGCTTCTTTTTTCCGCTTGTAGTTTTTTTACAATATTTTTCATTGCACGTGCGTCTATGCAAACCACTTACAACGATGCTGTCCTTTTATTTTTGTGAATAACAAATAAAAATGTTAAATGGATTTGCAGTCAATCAATCACAATGTTGGCACTGTGAAAACTGGATGAGGAAATTGATCACAAGACACCATTTCATATCGGGGGAAAAATATCCAACTCCGACAGATAAACTTGTTGAGTGTTGAACAATATCGATAATTTTTTTTTTTGGTTGTTTTTTTTTAACAAGTAAGTGCGAGTGATGAACGTATCATGTCACTAAGAACCGCCACCACACCTTCTTATTTTTTTTTTAATTAATTTCTTTTCTAATAATGGATATTCATTGTTAAACAAAAAACTTTTTTGATTTTTCTTTTAAAAATACTAATAAAATGACACCTCCACTCGAGAAAAAACAAACCAAAAAACTAACGTGTTGAATTTGTCGTAAGCGACTTGTCTGTCCTGATTGTTTGAAACGGACATCGGTTACATCGAATTCTGTTGTGTCCAAGAGATCAGGTCAGAGCAAAATAAGAAATCTGAAAGATTCTTTTTATTCGGGTATTTTTCATGATTTATTTCTTGAAATAGAATAACTTTTGGATGGACAGCAATTTTCCTACTCAAGATAAAGAGCAAATAGAAAGGAATTTAATTTTTTTTTTTAAAAGTCAGCTTCGAATTCGTTGATTTTGGAAGTAAAATAATTTTATTTCCATAACAAGTAAAAGTAACATATTTTTTTAAATATTTTCTTTGCCCTCACTTTTACTTTTCAAAGAAAATTACATTTTTACTTTGATTTTACTTGTCAAAACCATTATTAATTTTCTAAACATGATTCCTAGTCGTTCTCTCCATTTGTCTAACCGGAAGAAAGTTTATGCAAATAAAGAATTATGAAGCCGGTGACTTGTTAAATGTGTGATTAGTGAAGAAATGTATGTGTACGTAAAGAAAGAGTGGGCACCTCGAGCTGGTGTAATGGTTAGCAAGCTTGACTCGCTAGAACAATTACGAATGTGTAGTGAGTTCTATACTCACTGGGTGCCCCTTACTTTCGGCCTTGTGCCACATCCAAGCTACGCTTGGAAAATCACTATGTAAAGAAAGAATTTAAGTTTCTGTGTGTTAACGCGAGCGATTTCTTTTTCTTCTTCTTTAATATCGTAAAGCATTTGTTGCGTGTGACCGAGAAGGTTAATGATAAACACGAGCAGAGTGGGGTGGGCGTTACATGGTTTCTCAACAGCTATGGTGAAAATAACTTTTTTTTTTTTTTAACAAAAAGGAACCACATTTTCAATTAATCAAGCCGTCTGAAAAGGCACGAGAGCCAGTACCTATGTGACCTGTTACTTCCCTATTCAGTGTGACTGACAATGTTATTGAATAGGAAGTAAGTATCACATGGTGTTAATGCGGCAAAGGGCAGCTGCAGTGTGGTCTGGTAAATGATGTATGTTCGACAAACCCAAATTCAGTGTTTACAACTTTGACAGAATGGCCTTATGGGTCATGCACTTGTTTGTGAAATCCAACATCACCCATTATTATTATTATTATTATTATTATTATACATTCTGCTTGTTTCGTTGCGCTTGTCTTGACCAACAGGGATATCTCTACGCTTTGTCAATTCAAGTAGGAAATACTTTACGGGGGAATTTTCAGAGGTAGGGGCGTGAGGGCAACTGACCATTACAGAAAAAAAAAACTCAGCCTGTAACTTATTTTTCTGTTTATTAGTTCCTTTCTGGATAGCCCATATCTGTTTCTCCCCTCTTCCAATACAGAGTTAAATTTACCATTCTCATTTTTTAATCGTTTACTTTTTCAAGACTCGTTCTTAGCCTCCTGAGTTCACTTCCACATAAATTCTCTTTGGAAAAGGCATATAAATCCATCTCTTTCCTCAGCTATAGGTTAAAAAGCAAGGTAGACTGGGTTCTTTAGCCAGTCGAAGAGAAGGAAAAACTGAATTTTAGACCATGTAGAAGGCAACAAGAAACCACTATCTTTCCCAAAAAATGCATGGCAATTCGCTAATAACAGCAGAATCTGTGGAGAGCATGATCGCTTACGCCTTGAAGGAACACGGGAGGAAAATGACAAAAAATAACTATTTCTTGTCTTTCGTCTTGTTGCTGACAAACATGGAGATTTTGATTTTTCAAAATGCCGTCAAGTTCATTTATTGTTTTTCTTCTTCTTTCTTTATATTTAAAACTTTTTGTTTCTTTGTGGCGAATGGGCGGAACCTTCGAATTTAATCATTTGTTTTTCATTTAAATAATTTTCGCAACATAAAGACCGAGGTTTAAATTAATTTGACACCAAGAGAAAAAAAATAAAAAATAAAAATAAAAACTCATCAAAGGGCTTAACAGACCATCCCTGTCCGTTCTAGTTAATAAAACGTCTTTAAACGAAGAATCAATGCCTAAACATAATTCTGTGTGTATTAGACACATTCTTAACATACAACGTTTAAATACAAATAATGAATTAAATTGGCCTATACTTTGGACACGCATTTAAAAAGAAAAATAATTCTTTAGTTGTTGCTCGATTAAGTTTGGAAAATGTTTTTTTGTTAAAAGAATTTGTATGAAACATTATAATGATTTCATTTTTTAGATTAGTATCCAAAAATGATAAAGTTTCTGGATTTTAGCATTCAGTCAGATTTGAGTTTTTGAAACTTCACTGTAGGATTTATCTGTGCGTCGGGAAGTGGGGTGGTTACAGTTGTAGAAGAAAATTGGGTGATATTTAAGTATGTGATCTACGTACATAATTCTTTTTAAATATGTGATCTATCTTAAAGAAAATTATCTACATGCGCAACTTGACTTAAAGTAGCACACAGTGAATGAAGGCTTCTGGCGGATTTTGAATATAGACCAGACCTATGCCCCAAATTTATATATATTGCATTTTTGAATGATGTTCAAACTGTTTATTAAAGTATTAGTTAAAATAATAATTTAATCTATTTATTTTTTTTAATTATATGGTATTTGCTTAGTATCTTAAGTAAAAAAACTGCTTCTTATTTTTTTGTTTTATTCCGTATATATCTATTTTTAATATATATTTTAATATAGAGAATTTTCTCAACTCTGAGATCACATAGTGATACCTTGTTCAGGTAGGAATTGTCTTGTCTTAATGACTCCAGTTTTTAAATAATTGAATCATCAGCTAAAAGATTTAGTGTAGATAATTTTTCATTATTAGAATAGAGAATAATTTTTGATTTGTAAACTTTTAAGAGTTTATTATTAAAAAAAAAAAAAAAAAAGGACTTTACTTACCCTCACGTTTTCATCTTGCTTTTTCAATTTTTCATTCAGTTTTTGAAGCTTCGAAATCATATCAACTATTTTCTTTGATTTGTCTTGTATGGTCCCTTTTCCTTGGAGTAAAGCACTAACATTTGCCAGCACTGCATCGTCAGGGCTTGAGGGACTCCTGTGTTCAGATTCTGAGTTCTGAACCCCTGGTGACTTGGAGCTAAGCCGCTGTAGTACACTTTCCATGGATTTTCGATGCAGCCCTACGTTGGGCTTTGTTGTCGTAACGTTGTTCTGAAGGTCAAATTCAGGTTCAGATTCAGAATCGTGTCTTATACTTTGGAGAATTCGTTGCTTCTTGTTTGTGGGTTTGTCTGATCCACTGTCAGAATCATGAAAATCTTCACTGCTGTCTGACTTGGAGAGAAAGCGAGTGGAATAATGTCCATCAAGATCTCCTTCACTGTCTAAGTTGCTGTTATCACATTCAAGTGTGTTAGAATGTAGTCGTTCAAGTATGATGTTATCTTTATATAGTTTGGTAGGTGTATTTTTGCGTTTAGAAGACATAATCCTGTAAAAGAAAGAAAATATTCAGATTTCGAATAGGGTGTGAAAAATGAAAAATCATATATAAGCTTAAAAAGAATCAATGTGTTAAATAGCTCTGATGATACTGGAAATGTTTTTAATCACTGATATGATCAATGATTGATATGAAATACCCGAATTAAGTGTGTAAAATGGAACACATACAAAATTTACATTGTTGGGATATTTCATATTGATCATTTTGTCGGAATATTAAAACTTGATCTCCTAAGGATAGAGAATGTCTGGAAAGAGTGAAACGTTGACAAGAAAATAAAAAAAGTTTAAACATCCAATCGTTTTTCACATTTTTCATCTTACATAATCTCTTATATATAAACTAGGCTGGGTTAAAATAATTAAACACGTGAAAAATAAATTAAATCTTTTAAAGCTGTTTTATGAAATCTTAAAAAGCTTTATTATGAGAGAGTGACTTCATTTACTTCTAAAATCCTATGTTGAATTTTTCGTGATTGTAATAAAATTTTCGTTTTTTTTTTGTTTTTTTTAATGTCAAATGACTTGTTATTTTCATGCACAGTAACTTGGAATCATCTGAACATATCAACTATGATAAATAAAAAAGAAAACGAAAGAATGTTTTGATGCTTAAGCTTACGCCATAAATATTTCTTATCATTCAACCAAAAAAGACATCAAAAGAAAAATTACAAAATTAACTAAACAAATAGGATGGGGCGTGGGAGAGGGAAACGATTTTTTAGTAAAAGTACTTTTTTGTGTTGTTAAAGAAAAAAAAAAATATTAGAAACTGAAATTGTTAAACGTGGTCCCAAAATTAAAATCCGTATTATTCGGTGTTTTGTTTTTAAATACACACACACTTCTTGTTAATATGTTGACTATATTTGAAGATAAATGATTGTATATGAAAAATCTACCAGGTTTTAGGCGTCTAATACGGAGAAGTCTTAATAATCGGGATGTTTGGAAATTTTCTCAATATGCAATAAACGGAGGTCTTAGGGATGGTCAGAAAATCAAAATCATTTAAAGAGTCAAAAGGTGCGGAATTAATAATAAAGTTTTTAAAGGAGTAGTTTTAATAAGCTTACGGGAGTTGGAACATTTCTTTAAAAAACATTCCTCTGCACCGTCTATTTGGTATGTAAGAGTAAGATTATTAATAAAAACACAGGCAAGAAATGTCTTGGTATAAATAGTCCATTTTGTTTCTTTTTCTTTTAAGCATAAAAAACATAAAGCTCTTTCTAAAATGTTAATTTTGCTCTAGTTTTTAATATGCCGTTGTGCGAGATTTTTTTATAAGTTTTTTACGCAAAAAGTAGGGGGTCGCACAGGTAATTTTTTTGAAGAGATTTAAAATCGGGCATTTTCGCTGACCGGTTGCACTATACACAGGTAATTTTTTTGAAGAGATTTAAAATCGGGCATTTTCGCTGATCGGTTGCACTATACACAGGTAATTTTTTTTTTTCTGGATAGGTTAAAAAAATTCATGCCCCCAAATTCAGTGGGCGCACTATACATGAAATCGGCTTATGTACACGAGTAAGTATAATGAAATAACAGATATAAAAAAAAAAAAAAAAAAAAATTTCTTATGAAAACAGGATCACAGTCCAGAATCTGAGGAAAAAATTAATAAGAAAAATAATTTTGGTATCATCATCTTCAATTAAACACACCTATATTATACATAAAAAGTAAGATTTTTTTGTTTCTGCAATTATATATTAAATAAAAATAAGATTTCGTATTTATTATTATCATCATGTCAGTTAAAAAAAAAATAGTCATAGCGAGTAGGTTAACTATTATCAGCGTTGGAATGTTTTTTTGTTTTTTTTCATCATTTAAAACAAACCAAAATGCAGGAACAATCCATGCAAGGTGAATCTGGGCATGAGTTTTCAATGCTAAATGGATTGACGGTAAGAAAAAAAAAAAAAAAAAAAAGCAACACATACAGACACACCAGCCTGGGGCAATTCCTTAGTGACCATCTAAGTTGATGTTCCATGACAATATGAGAAAATATATGCCACTTATGTCTCATTCGATGAACGGGCAGAAGAGGATAGAAAACATTATTCTCCCTCAATTGCTATCATCACATGGGGATGAATCAGACAACTGGGGAAAGTTATCAGCTGAGAAGGCACCCAACCAGAGCATCAAATATAAACATGCAACATACACTTTATGTTTTTTGTTCTTTCTTTTACACCCCACCCCCACCGAAAAAAAAAAAAGTTATATTTTTGCATTCCACAAGGAAAATATATATATATATATATATATATATATATATATATATATATATATATATATATATATATGTGTTTTAGGAGAAGTGGTGATGGACAAATGGCCCAAGAATAAAAAAAATAGATGACTAAATAAAAGTGGGGGTGATGGAGTAAAGTTGAATGTGTCAATATTTCCAAACTGTCAAGGCTTGATGCATTGTCAGGCAACAATGATTAGATAGCAGCATGCGAGAGGTTATTATGAGTCTATACATGTTTAATTCAAATATTTTGTCATATCCAGCATTAGATGTGTATATGTATGTGTGTGTATGTATGTATATATATATATATATAACATTTTTTATTGTGGTCAATTGACCCTCCACATAAACTCTTTCCTAAAAGATATATATATATATATATATGACTTATCAAATTATTGCATCCTTTTTACCTAATGGGCTAAAACAAGAACTTATTTATTTTCTATTTATTTACTTTAATAAACTGTTTCTTGCAAAGGATGCATGCAAGTCATGTTTAATGAGACAACAATGAAAAAAAAATGCCTCTAAGTTACAGTTTGTTGTTAAGGTTGATGCTAGATATATAAAGTTGTATGAAATAGGTAAAAGTTTGTAGCATGGTACTGGAAACAAACTAAAAATTATTTAACAGATTTCATATCTTATTTGAGGAAATTTTTTATGTTATTTAAAAGAAAGGATGATGTATATATACAATGGTAGTCAGACAATTATGTCACATAATTATTAATATTTATTATTTTAGCTTAGACATGGTAGGTATGGCACAAGGCCAAGTGATAGAAATGTCAGTAGAAAGATTGTTGTGCAAATACTGACCACTGATATTTATTGGAAATATTTAACATTCTCAGCTTTAATTTTCATACAACTGGCTCCTTAAAGGCTGTGAATAATAAACTTAAGTATTTTTTAAGACTGGAGAAGTAAACAAATTTATCAAACTCTATTGCTTAAGAAGAGAAAAAATATAATTGTTAAAGTTACAATACTAAAAGAAATTTCCTTACATAAAATCCTGAATATTGAGAGGACTTGAGTCTGGTTTTAATTTTGCATGTTTATCCTTACTGAAAATGTCTTTTTTAATATCACTGTTTAGAAAAATGTCTGACAGAAACCAATTCTTTAAGCATGCACAAAACTATGCATAGGGAATCAATAATATGTTGGCTAGTGCCATCAATATACAAAAGCTACAAATTCCTGGCTGACTGACTTTTTACCTAATCTTAAAACAATGGAAACTTTATAAAAGTAAATGGGGGAAAAAATGCTTTCTTTATTGACTTCCTTGAAATGTTCCTGTTCTACTTAAGTAGTGAGAAAGATGAATTTTTCATTTGGAGGATTGAACTCTAATTATTTGTTAATAGTCTGTTCTTGTCTTAAAATGACTAACCAAAATTTTCTACTATTTTCATCACTCATATGAAATGACCAACACCCTGTACATCACTTAGCTTTCATTTTAGACACATTGAAATCTGATGAAATCTTTAAACTGAAGCATATAGAAAGGCAACATAGTTCAGTGGAAGCAGTATTGCCTTAGGATTGGCTTTGTTTGTTTAGTGGCATATCAACTCCTTATGGGTCATTTAATGCCAAAATTTAATTTTCTTGTGAGCATTAGTAATTTCATTAACAAAATTGTATTGCTGGTAAATCTTTTTTTTTTTTTTTTTTTTTTTTACAAAAATGTGTTGCTGGTATTTTTACTTTCATAGTCTTTTGACCCCAGTTTGGGAGTTAAATATTTGCCCATAGCTGGGACCCTAACATTTCCTACCACCCTGAATTAGGGTGTACCTGGGAACAACAACAATTAAGAGGGAGTTCCATGTCCCTCAAAACCTTCTGATCAGAGGCCTTGTTGCCAGATGTAGGATGGATTGCCTTAGGATTGAGAAATGTTAGGTTATATTCTTATAGTGTAGCTTCCAGGGAATGGTCCTCACTCTAATCTGGTACATTGTGTCTTATTTATTTTTTTTAATTATAACTTAAAGAAAACAACATAAAATTGTGTGATGGTGGATAGTAAAGATTTAGGGCCCCAGTTATAATGAGACTAAACTACCACCTGTAAGCATTTTTTTTTTAAAATACAGCTAAGTCAAAATTACTAAGAGGGGTGCTACAGAATCAGTAGTGTACTTGAATTTGTGACATTTGCATAGTTACTTTCAATGATAACTTTGAAATAACTTCCAAGCTTTTTTGTCTGTTGCAATAATTTTGTGAGCAGATCCTATAATTTAAGTAAGGAGTTATGTAAATAGATAAATGATAAAAAAAAGGAAAAAGATAGAATTTTATTTATTTTTTTTTTTTTAAATATTGGAATAAAAAAGAAAAATGTCTCAACCAAAAGTTAAATTGTATCAATTGAGAACAGAATAAGTAAATGATGCATTATGTTACATATCAATATTTATTCATATCCAGAATGAAGAACTGGGTCAGTTTTAAAATTATTTTCACTCTCTCTTGTTTAAATAAAAAAAAAATGTGTAATAAAATAAATATTATATTACATATGTATATATATATATATAAAATAGTCCAGTAAAATGAAATGGTTTATTCAAATAGGATTTTTATCTATCTTTGCACATTTTTGAAAAAGAAATGACCAATGTCCTGAAAAGAGGAATTTATTATGTGATCAAATAGCATTTCATCTTGTTTCTTAAATTTGTTAGTTAGTATTGAGATTAGAACTGAAGTCACCTTGGCATGACTAACAAATGTGCTTTGTGGTAGTGAATGACATTAGTAAAAACAGGAGCTGCCACAGTTGATCATTGTTTTACAAGTTTTTTTTTCTTCTCTTAAATAAACTGAATTATTTTATATTTTTAAAAAAGTTAAATTTCTTTCTTAAAAAACAAAACAAAAGCAAAACAGTTTTTATAGTCCAACCTTTTCTCTAATTATATTTATTAGGTATAAATGGCAAACATTTCCCTTTAACTTCATGGAAGTAATTCTTTTAACAAACAGCATATTATTTTGATCATTTACTATTAATTTAATACATTTTATGCAGATCAGTTTTTTTCAACATTTAAGCTTTAAAGTTAGAACCACAATATAAATTTGGTTGAAAATATTTATCACCTCCCACTTTGTGCATATTTTTTTTAATATTTGTGTATTAGTTTCTTTTATAAAAGATATTCAAATACAACATAAAGTATTGCTTTTAGAGTAAGGTATTTTGTTGTAACAGTTGGAGCTGAATTTTTTCTGGTCAAATTTTCTGGATGTTGTATGAACAGTCACTCTCTTGTTGATGTTGCTATTGCTATTGTTGCTTGGTTTTTCTTTCTTTTTTTTTATCTTTTATGTTCTTCATTGTTGTAGTCGTCAGTGTAAGCTTAACTCTTCTGTAGCTGTCATTCAACAAAAAAAATAGTGCAATACTATTGACTGACTGCCATTTTCTCCAACCCCTAAATCCTCCAACAGTTCTACACTCTCTTACAGCAGAACCTTTTCCATGACAAGTTTCATGCATTTATCTGTTTCCTTAAAACAATATGCCAAGTTAACCAGTTTATTTTGGTTGCCTTTTATTTTATTTTTTAAGCTATTTTTTTTATCTTTTTTTATAAGGTTTTATTTTTATTTTTCCGAAAAGATATTCATCAACCCCAGAAGTCACCATATATAGCATTACCAGCCTTGTTTCTTGTCCTCCTCAGTCAAAGAATAGAATGATAGAATCCTGGTTCATTGTAACAATGGACAGAATGAATGGGCCATTGTCTTCGTCTGTACATAACTCCAACAAGTCAATTTTTCCAAGACCTAAATTTATGCATGTCCATTAAACAATTCTTATTGTTTTAATGTACCACATATATGATTTGCCATAAGACTCTAAGAGAAACTGTCTAAAAAAAAAAAAAAAAAGAAAGAAAGTGAGTGTGTGGTGTGTTAATTACATTTTATAATCCAGACAGATGATATCTTCTTGCTGGGAGTAATATTCTATAATGTTCTATAATATGTTGGAATCTTTTAGAGTTCATTCAAATATCTTTAATTTAAGAATCCCTAGAATAGATAAAAGGCTCTAAAATAAATAATACCTTCTAGACATTAGAAAAATTACAAGGTGAACAAAAGTTTAATTTTCCCATGAGTAAATACTCTGAATAATATTATTAAAAGTAGCAACAGGAATTTTAAGATGTCACCGTTTACAAAAGATTACAAATGACAGACCTTTCTGCAAAAGTGCCATGATTTTTAGGCAATTTGATAGTCTATTTTTCATTTTTAAGATAAAAGAAATTCAATTGTGAAATTGTGTGTTGCCTGCTAGCTTATAAATTTACAAAACTTGCTCAATTTCAATTAAACTTGCTTCTGGATATAATCATTGGCACTGAAACAAAAACCTCTCAGCCTTGTGTATAAAGGCAACAACTCTTTGTCTATAATTAGGGACAGCATTATAAAACATACCTGACATCTTAATTTAGATTTAATCTGTTGGCCATCATAATTGTACAATTAGTGTGTACACTTGTAATTATGTTTCTTTTGTTAAAGATTCAATAGGATAAGTGTTTATAAATTGGAGGAAGAAAAACAAAATGATGAATAGAAATAAGTTTGATCAAGTACACACATGATAGGTATTTTGTTCTCTTAGATTTATTAATTATGCTTCAGTTTAAACTCTCAAGTGCATGTGAAAACAAGACTCTTTTAAGATCCCCCCCCGCCACCATTTTATAGGCGGAAAACCATTGTAATCAACTTTTACTCCCTTGTTTTGATAAAGGTTAATAATTTTTTTTCTTATTGTCTTTGAAATGTTTGGAGAAAAATTCTTCTTTTAAAAACTTAAATTTCAAATTAGCCTGACAGAGGGGAAAATATCTGAAAAGGAATGAATTGAAAAAGATTAACGGATACAATTTTTCATCATTGTTCGGCTTACATATGAAATAACTTAAATATATAATCTGATTGGGTTTATTCAAACATCTTAATTTACAGTTTTTAAATTATATTTTCAGCACAGATTTAAAAACTTTTGTTTTTGCATCAGAAAAAATCATTATCAACAATCCCACATTTACAAGAACTGAATAATCAAATATACATTTATACAGATAGTAAATTATATATATGAATGTGTGTATATATATATATATATATATATATATATATATATATAAATATGAATGTGTGTGTGTATATGTGTGTATATATATATATATATCTATGTGTGTATATATGTATATATCTCTATATGCATGTGTATATGTATATATATCTATATATGTGTGTGTGTGCATATATTTCTGTGTATGTATATGTCTGTGTATATGTATATATGTAGACTTATATATGTTTGTATATGTATAATGTGAGTGTTTATATGTATGCAAGCATCTATATATGTGTATGTACGTATATAAGTAAAGTTACTTGTATCTTTACTTTTTTATTTAACTTAAAATTACTTTCAAACAGCTCTAGTATTTTTTCAATGCTTCGCTCAAGAACAAAAGCAAATATTGCATCAATATACCTGTCGGTATATATAGTTAAATGTTTCTGTTATAACAGTGACATAGCAACTACTAATGGACGGCATACGATAACAAGCATAACACCTTTTAGTGAAATGGTTGTGGATTGTCATGATAGTAAACTTTGAATGGTTCATTGTCTCAGGGACAATTCAATATTTAACAACTTCATTGTTGCAACGATGCTGTCAACACCTGATATTTGATTATGATTTGTCAACTGCTGTAGCACCTTTCTCAGCCAGGCATGTAAAAACAGGTTGTGAACTTCGCCAGGATGAGTCTGTGTTTCTATTGTTATGATCAGACATACTGTGTGTCCATCTTATAAACTATGCATATATACATTGTTAGAGTAACCAAAGTCAAGCAGGTTGACATACATCTACATCTTTACAAGAATTGTGCTTACATATATCACAGGTGTGAAGTGTGTCTTCTGATGTGCTATTCAGGGATTAATTTAAATCTTTGCCCCCCCCCACACCAAATGCTTTTTTTTTCTTTGTTAGTTTGCTAACTTTTATTTGTTATGCTAGATCTGACACTCCCATAACTGAATATTGTACCAGATCTTGTAACTTTGTAAATGATTAAAGTTGTTTTTCTTATTTTTAAAAGCAATTCAGGATATAGTATTAAAAAAAAAAAAGATAAAATTCTATAAGACTGTTACATAAAATATGCTGACTGAAATAAAAATATAATATTCATGTGAGTGATTTCAAATATATATTTTAATTCTGTTTACAATTAAAAGTAATGTGTTATAACAATGGATTTTTATTTTATCTTTTCTTTATGTAATTTTTATATAATCAAATTTTGTATAATGTTGATATGTGGGGAAAAAACATACACACCTTTAATATTTAGAATGACAACATCTGAAAACACAATGTTAAAACAATATACAATTGTATATATATATATATATATATATATTATATAAAAGGCTCAAACACTAATATTCCATGGTTATAATTCATTACTTTGGAATCGTAATCACAATCTAAATTCCAGTGTAATAAATTATAACCATGGAATATTAGTGTTTGAGCCTTTTATATTATATTCTTGCTCTGTCTTGTACATACAGCTCTACCTGGATTTTATCTTCTTGGAGAAATATATATATATATATATATATATATAATATATATATAGCCACTTCTTCAAAGCTATAAAAACATAAGTATTTAAAACCATTACTAAAAGCTTAACTGATGAAGATGATAACAATTATAAATAGTATTGATATTTCCATTATTTTTGTGCATACAAACTTGTACAATAGGTTATTGATACAATAATACAAAATAAAGCTATATCTATTTATAGTATATGTTGGAAGCATTGCCCTTTGACTAATTCAGTGTTTGGTTTGCAGACTTTAAGCAAAACTTTTCAGCAGCAGCAAAAAAAAAAAAAAAATCTATATTTCTATTATGTTACTCCAAAACTGATTCACAAACATTTTTTCCTCTTAAAATTACAGATTTTTGTGTTGTGTTAATAGACAACCATTTGGAAAATAAAGCACCTTTTTCAATATTACATGTTCTGTCACATTGGGGTATTTTTAAAAAATATTTTTCAATCTGTATTTCACATGACTTGATTTGACAACTCATAGCTTGTCTTCATCTTTTTAAATATGTACTTTTTGTTGGGCACCCTTCATAAGAAGGTTGACTGTTGATGAGAATGTTCTGAGGCACATCTAAAAAAGAATCTGTGACAGGGTTTAAGTTTTATTGAATACCACAAATTCTCTATAAAACAGTCCTTTTATCCAAACAGAAGACATTACCATGATTTTACAGGCTATTGTTGGCATTTTATACTCACACAGACACACACACAGACAGACAGACAGACACACACACACACACACACACATACTCTTTCTCACTTTGTGTCTATCATGGTTGAAGGACTTCCATGGTTGAGGAAGTTAAAAGTGGTTCCCATTTGAAAGCATTATCATTTCTACATTTAAATGTCTTAACTGGAACAGTCAAGATCGGAGATAATATTCGACAATGAAACAAACAAAAAACAAATATTTACAAGAGTTCTTTGAAAGGAACTAGTAATTCTTTAATAGAGATTCACTTTCATTAACCACATATTCATCTGTTTTTAAAGAATTTATTCTATTGTTGTTCTCTGGTGTTATTTTTTCTATTCTCTTTCTTCCTTTATTTAGGCTAACCAATAATTGAAATCAAACATTGATTATAGCTGAAAGTTTTGATCATGTAGCATAGCCCATCTTCTGCTGGGGGGGGGGAGTGTCTGCATGTGTGTGTGCGTGCTATATACGAACATTATCTCACTATCAAAATATAGGTGCTAAGTATTTTATTGCAATAAAAATAAAATTCTGATGCTTTCTTTCTTTTTCATTTATTCTTGAGAGTTTTTTTTTTTTTTTTGCTATATCCCAGTGAATAATTGATAACACTTTTTCACCTAGCACATTTTATTACTCACTATCAACCAGCTATTTAATCTAGATGCATAGTAATTTGTTCATGTGTAGGATGAAACGATAGAGAGACAGGTGATGGTAGTATGCTGCAGAAGGATAACAACTTAAGTCATTGACTGGTTGGTATTAGTGTCCCTCCTCTCCCTTTCACTGCCTTGCTCTCCAAATGAAGCCTAATGAAGGACTTTGTTAGGCTAGATTTATTTCATTGAATCTCTTCTCAATCAAGAAGCCTGTTTTTTTTTTTTTCCATATTCTCATTGTTGAAATGATCTTTTCAATTCATCATCCTCTTAGCATTCAGGATGCTGAGTTGGATCTTTTGAAAATACCTTGTCCAATTCATTCAGTTTTTAGTCAAAAATACCTAAAATAGTTCTCTTTCAAATCAAAGCCACAAGAGATTTACAATTAAAAAAAAGAAAGTTCTTCTGCCTTCTCACAACTTCAATAGTCTCTAGTGTCAAGATAATTAAATGAATGGAACTGATTTTCAGTTCATATTGTGTTAATAGATTGACATTGTGATTTTTTTCTTTCTCTTTCAATGCTTTATTGTCAAAGTTGAGCTCAGATTATCTATAGTATTTAGTCAGAGAAGATTCAAGCTTAAGTCTTAAAAGGGTTGGGCAAAAGGTTTCTCTCTTTTAAGAAATGTTATAATGCTTATATCCTATAATTTTCATAACTGTTTATTCTCAAATTCAGTTCAGTGAAGACTTGACCTGTCTCTATGTATATTTGCATAAGATATAGGTTTTCTAGGTTGTGATTTCTATCTAATATGAACTAATCTGTTTTTGGTTCATCAATTTTACATTACAATTGTTTCATTTATTAAAAGCAATTCTAAACTTTTTTTTTTTATATAAGAAAAAGTATAAAGCCTCTATTTGTGATTGTACAAAGCACTATCAGAATTATCTGAATTGGAGCTGAAATGGCAAAGGCAGGTGACATTAAGGAGTTGAGAAAATAAAAGATAAAAGAAATGGGAAATCAAAATCTACAAAAGAGATATAGTAAGAAAGACAATCACATGACCCCCACACCCCACCCCACACCACACCCCACCCCACACATTCACCCATGAAGGAATGAGAGAATTTGTGAAGTGAATATTGACAAGGTTTTGGCAGTGATTAGTAATTCAGAACACCAGACACATATGTTGTAAGGAAGTAATGGGCATGGTCTTTCTTTTTTTCTTTCTTTCTTTTTTTTCTTCTTTTTTTCTCTCCCAAGTATTACCAGCCAGAACTTGCTGAGAGAAAGAGGAAGGGGAAATATCTTTGGTTTGAAACTAAGGGTTAGGCTTCATTTAGCCCCAGGGACATGTGCAGGTTGCAAAGCTGACATAAGATAACAAAATCAGTTCATGGAACCAACATTGCCATCATATACGTTGACTGTTCAATGTTTGTTTATAAATTTATACAAGACTTCATAGATTTCCCTGTACTGTCATTCAATCTTTAGGGGAGGAAATAAGATAACATGCTTGACATATTTTGAAAGATTTGTCGCAAAAATAAAAAACTTTTTTTCTTTTTAAAATTTTATTACTTCATAAATCCCGAAATAAATGCCGTTCATAATAATCTAATTGTTTTGTGTGTTTTTTTTGTTGTTTTTTTATAAATTGATATTTAAAATTAGGTAAGTGGCTTAATAAAAGTATTTGAATTAACTATTTAATTCCAGTCGAATCCATTACATTCACTTACGTGCTAATACTCTTGGGAAAGGTATGAATCCTCTTCTTCACCCCCCAGCTATGGGTAAATAGCAGGACAAACCGGGTTCTATAGCCTTGGAGGGCAACTGGTTTACCGAAGAAAGAAATGGCAACCTACTGCGGGAAAAAAATCTCCCTCGTCAGTCATGTACCGAAAGATACATGATCGCCTAAGCGTGTATCACATAACTGACTGATTTATGTACAGTATTTTGTAATTAAAAGAAAATTAGCAAATTATATAATATTCAATAAAACATTTAATATAAATTCACAGATTGTGCAAATATTGATTTAAATATTTTTTTACAGTACAAAAAGTTTTTATTATTGCGGTAAAAACGAACATTTTATTTTTATTTTTTTTTGTTAGTATGTTTGTTTTTTTACAATATTTATTAATCTTTGTTCAAATTCATTCCAATGTTTTAGATATTTAAATAAAATTTTCTTTGATACAAGAGTTGATATGCCGTTAAAAATCCAAAAAATAAAAAGTTGAATAAATAAATAAAATATTAGAATGTTTTTTTTTTTTTTTTTTTTTTTTTAGATTTTTAATCAATGTATTGTAAACTGTATCAAATTGGTTTGTATTTTAAAAGGAAACTCTCGTCATGTGTCCATATCCATCTAACATGGTTCTTAATTCACACACACACACTGACTCTCATTCAGACAGAGGTTATGGATTCTGTTCCTTTCTTCTAATCATGTCCATTTACATACCACATTCTTGAATATCTTCACTTTATATAGTACTGTAGAAAGAAGGCCACTAACTTCTTGTCTTCTTCATTCCAACATTTTTGCCCTAGTCTTTGAAGCCATCAATCCTCTTGTCTTGTACTGATTGATAAACTCGACAACAGATAGTCTAAACTTTGCCACATTCTTGACTAGTTGCTCTGGTTAAAAGATGGGTTGATAAGTGAGACTGAGAACTTTATATGCTGCTAGTCAATATCATTGGCTTTTTTTTTTTACACATAAGATAAAATACAAGATACGGGTTACTAGAACATAGAACCATTGATTAAGGGTGAAGTTTAATTAAAGAAGCGGAAAAAAACAAGGTATTATTGGGGAATGTGCGAGATAGAAATCACAACATTTATTTGTTGGAATGAGCAAGTGTTTATCTTTCTTCTCTCACCTTGTGTATCTCGTTTTCGACATTTTATTATTTTCTATTATACAATTTTTAAGAAAAAAACACATTTTAAGAGAACTGATGGAAAACTTCAGATGCTTATAAAATCTATAAAAGTTTAATAAATGTTAAATTTAGTTTCTAAAGTTTAGCTATCATCAGCATGATTGTAGCAAAATGTGTGAAATGAAAACAATTTTATTTATTTTTTTTTTAGTTAACCTTCTTTTTATGTTTGGCATTTCACCTTTACAATTGAGAAATATTGTGACAGTTGTTGAATGTTTGAGATTATTATCTGAATCTAACTTTCACACGCTGTCCAGTGTATCTTTTCAACAACGTTGTACATGTCACTAGATCTATAGATAACATGCAATTACGTATATACGTGATCAAATGTATCGAAAGAAAAATACTCATTGTTTTACATGTGTAACTAAACTAGATAAAAGTTTTAATGTTGATATGAATGGATTTGTAACATATTTTCATACCAGAAAAGGACAAACTGAAAAATCTCCGTAGTTCAAAAGAATAAAAAAAAAATAATGCAATCAGAAGAAATACATAGAATGAAGGTGTGTGTGGGGGGAGGAGGGGGATTGAAAAGTTTTCTACCCAACCAATTTTTTGAAATCTAAACAAATCAGAATTTCTATTGACTAGCTTCTTGATCAAGCTGATAACTTTTGATAATGTAAGAAAATGAAAATATATTGAAACCTACAAACAATGATTTATTTCAAATTAATTGAAAAGAGGAAATTATTATTCTGTGTTAAATTAAATCTGGTATTATTAACTTATAAACAAAGATAAAACAAAAACTCAGATAAATTATTTCGGTTGAAAAATGTCCAAGACATCTTGTTAATCAGGGATAGATTTTTGAAAACAAGTGGAATTTAAAAAAAAAAATGAGGAAAAAAAGTGGGTGGTGACTGGAAATGGTGGGCCGTGGTGTAGAGAAAAGTTCTTTAAAACCGAGTTATTTGATTAAAGTACCAAATCTGGGATAATTTGAAAATAAATTAATATTTCCGCTAGTTCCAATATTGGACACAACGCTTATTATATTTGTAATTACCAGCCACAGTTGACCAAGTTGGGCTTAGGGGAAAAAAACACTTTCAGTAAATATTCAATTATTAATAATGTCTTGAAATTATAACTCATTATTTTCACCGATGGTATTACGAAACTGCAACACAAATATCACAAAGAACGGTAAGAAATAAAACAAAAAACAAAGAAAACTTTACAAACTTTGTTTTTCTTAAAAAGAAAACTTAAGTGACTGATAAGAATAAGCCAAACAATATTCAAAATAGAACAAAAACTATTTAAGTTATAATCATTCCACGCATTAACTTCTCTCTGTTATTTAATGATGATAATGATGATGATAATAAAATGTATCGATTCTTATAGTGAAACATAAAATGGATAAACCGTTAAAATTACCTGAGTTGATTGATTAATAATTTAATAAAGAAATTCAATTTACCCTCAACCAAGAAACAACCTTTTCGATTATTAGAGTAACGAACGAATGAATGATTTCTAAAAAATTTCATCAACAAAAATCAATATCTGCAGTTTTGTTTGTTTGTTTCTTTCGTTCATCAGTTAGGTGCACATTATCATTTTAATGAATTGATGAAAATCTTACTTAGAGGCATGTATGGTAGTGGTAAAAACGCTAAAACGATGAGAGCAGTTATTAGTGTTGTTGTTAGTTCTATTCAGCAACAACTTACTTATCACTTTATTTTCTATCACCTGTTGTGACGGGAAGTGTTTCTACTTGTCAATTTCAACCGCCAGATTTAGAAATTACCCCGAATCTTAAGAAAAAAAATGAAATACTGTAACAAATATTGTGAAAGGGAAAATATTTTTTTTTCTTCTTTTTACTCTAAGTTTTCATAACTTAGATGCCAGGAAGACACAAAAAGTCATTTTATGACCGAAGAAAGTCCTTGCATAAAAAAAGTATTTCATAATTTTAGAAAAAAAAAAAAAAAAAAAAAAAAACCGTTTTATAGACAAATGAAACATCGAAAAAAAAAAAAAAAAAAAAAAGAAATATTAAATTTAAACTTTTTTTTTTTTTTTTTTTTTACAGCTAATATCCTTTTGTAATTATTTTATAACTTCTCTTACCTCCATTTCCACGAGGAAAAAGTTTGATAAGCCAGAAACTGTTGAGGAGAAAGTTCTTTCATCATTTCCAATGTTAAAAACTGGATGATGATGATGATGATAATAATAATATCAATAACGATCACTACAACAAACAGTAAGTCAACGAGTAAAAGCGGTCCAGTGTAAGTAGTTTGCGCTCCCAAGTAGGAATAAAAACTGAATGAGCTGACCAAGTGACTTGAAGACGACGACGACGACGACGAAAGGGAAGAAGGCAAAGGAGGAGGAGGAGGAGAAGGAGGAGGCGGCAAAAGCATCTCTCCAATTAATAGGCATCAGTTTGCCTTCTCAGGTCTCGCGGCTGTGTACCAGGAAGCAACAGACGGACGACGACGCAAAGCAGCAACAAGTTAACACACTGAAAACAGTAGTAGTTGGTTTTTAAGCGACACAGCTTGGTCGGTTGCACAATTATAACTTGACATTTATCTATTTGGTGACTGATGCGTAGATTGACGTGTCGTGTATTAATTATTGGACAGTTCATCTCTTTCTGCTGGGGTCCCTCTGAAATGGTGGTGGTGGGGTTGATAGTGTTAGGGGATGAGAATACTCGCTGGAGGTGTGTGGAAGTTGTCCTTGTTGTTGCTACTTACTGACAAATACATGACAAATATAAAATCCTAAGAACACAAGTAGCCCGTACTTTTTCCATCTATCTTACTTAAAAATCTTGATACGAGGAAGCACTTGACAATTAAAATATGACAACTACAATTTTCCTTCAAAGGTTTCAAATTATCTGCAGGAGGAAATGCTCGGAGCAAATTTTTTTTTTCTTAAAAATATTTTAATAAAATTTCATTTCTTATTAGAATTGTTAAAATAAAAAAAAAACTAATTTCAGAGAGAATAAATTGGATTATGTAGGGGATATTTAGCAAATTTTCAATTTTAATGAATTTTGAAAAAAATCATCTAAAGTCGCTGAAAATCATAGGCGGATGGAATAAAGTGTAATAATAAAAAATATATCAAATCATAATACGTGTAGCTAGTTGAGTTTGATATATATTTTAAGGAAATATCAAATTGGATAGTAAGAGTATTAACAACAAAAAACTTTTCCTAAGATGTCTAAAGTATCAAACCTTTGGTATTATTATTTTTTAACCTTTAAAATTAGAATAAAATTTGTCTACATTAACAAGACAATGTATTCGTCAAAAAGGACAAACATTTTTAGGTGACCTAGAGAAAGAAAAACAATAGAACTAATTCTGTCGAAATCTATTGTTGTTGGTGAACGTGGGGGCCCCAGTGGTCAATGTATTTTTCAGGTGACCTAGAGAAAGAAAACAATGGAACTGCTTGTGGTGGAATTCCTGCATGAAATCTATTGTTAAACTTGCTGCCTGCTCTTATTCTAACAATAGAAATCCTGACCAGTAAATGCATTTTAGAAACCCAACCTTACTAATTGCAATTCTTAGTCATCGAGAAGAGAGAACAATAGGCTTAAATCTCTATAACAATTGTGTTTACATTTTACCAGAGAGGGTGGAGGGGGAGCTAAAGTCCACCATCTACCACCCACAATGGGAATTTAAGATCCTTATTTGGTACCAAGTTTGATTAATTCAACTAGTTTTCAAAAAATGTAATTGGAAACGTAATGTAGTGTAGACTTATTTTGACTAGACATTTTTCTCTCACTTAGAAAGGAAATAAATAAATCTTTTCATTTGGGGTGCTAGGTGTGTCATTCTATTTGCACTAAGTTTTTGTTAAAAAGACCAAAAAAAAAAACAATTTTTTTCTTTTATTATAAAAGCATAACCAACAAAGAAACATACACGTCATGATTACCTATGTACATAATAGAATTAATAATGACAATAACTTCTTAGTTCTTACAAAAGTTTTTCAAAGTAACATTGAGAGAGAGCATGTAGTGTTGTATAAGAAGTGATTCCCAAAGTCCAGGCTCTTTTTTTTTGTGTGTGTGTGAAATTGTGTATTGTTTGCTTTTTTATAGTTTATTTATTTTTTTTAATATATTTTAATTGAACAAACACTGTATAGCCAAATCGATTTAACTTTATTTTAACTGTAATGTCAGGATTTAAATTGTTTATCCATATCACCCAAATAAATAACTTAACAAGACTATTGTTTACATATCAACAAGTGCTAAAATGGAAACAAGCGGACTTGAATATTTTCGTTTGTTTATAAATCCATTCTTCACCCTATCTAGAAAAAAAAAAATCTCTCGATTTGTGAATGATGTGATCTTTCACCTGCAGAACGATCAAATGTTTTTGTGCCGGTTGTTTGTAAAGTTGTAAAACATTGTTTTTATTAATAACTTTACACCAGAATTTCTTTAAAAATTGTCGCTTCTTCTTACAGTGGGGATTAACTGCGAACCACTTAAAAAAAAAAACTTTACAAAAGTTTGAATTTTTCTGAGGTACGAGTAAAATATTGACAATTATCAAATCTCTGGCACAGAGGAACAAATAAATACGCTGATCATTCATCATAGATTAAGTTACGTGCAATGAAAAAAAATAATCGTACTATTAAGAAGAACCGGCTACTTGAAATATTTACTCGGAGACAGCTGATTGCTTTTTAGGTTGAGATGAGAGAGCTATAATCTCATTTCCCTTGCCTTACTGAAATTAGGAAATCTTTTTAACTTAAGAAGAAATTTAAACTTATAGGTTTTCTGATAAAACTAAAATTCCCTTTTCTGATTTTGACAAATTTTCGAACGCATAACAAAGATATTTACTTAGATAATGAAATAGAAATACGACCGCTATAAAAGAAAATCCAGAAGGTATAAGGAAAAATGTTCTTACAGATGCAGACGATCGAGAAAATGATTGAATTCATAAATTTAAGAAAATAAAGAACTACTCATAAAATTTTTAGTTTAGCAAACAAAAAAAAAAAAAAAACAAAAGCTAAAAACGCTTTTGAAGTTCAAAATTATTTTTTAAATCGATACTGTCTTTTTAATGAATTTTTAGGCTTTCTTTGATTAAAAAAAACTTTTAAAATGTATAAACTAAAAACTAAAAAGAAACTTGATTTGTTTATGGAAATCACAGAAATTTAAACGGGGAATGTAAAATCGATTACGACAAAAAATATAACTTCATTCAATCTCGTGAAAACTTTTGGCCAAATAATCAACAAACATGACGCAATAAATAACTTGATTTGTAACAATTCGCATAAAATGTTATTGACAAGTTCAATTCGTGAATCCATAGAATCTATTTTTATCAGTCACCCACTCCCTTGCATGCTTTGCCCGTAGCAAATTTTATATCTTGCTTCTGATCGAAGATTGTAACGATATAGAAAGTTATCGGTACAAGTACAGACAATTTGGGCAATATAGAGAAACTAGACAACCAGTTTTTAACAGACAATAAAATATTTATTCCGTATTCACAAATATATATATATATATATATATATATATATATATATATATATATATATATCATTCATTCTGTGTAGTCAGTAGGTATGGAAAGAGATTTAAACTTTCGCTTAACGTGATGTTTAAGAAAAAGTTTTACTTTGGAAATCACTGTCGATGTAAAGGAGATAAAACTCAACAATAAGTTGAACTAACAATGTTTGAAAGCTCATAAGACTCTTTTTTAAGAAATTGTCCAGCGAAGTCTTTTTCTGAATAATAAACGATTGACTTCAGTTAAAAAAAAAAATGTTATATATTGCCATGCGATGTTAGAACAAATGCGTTTTGGGGTAATTTTCGTTTGAACTGCAATTGTATCTGAATGTATTTCAGACTTTCTTGCTAAAAGATGTTTTATAGATCACCAGCGCATTTTAAATTTGAAAAATTACCATCAACTTTACTATTACTATTAGGAATTTTATACTGTAGTAAAACAATGTGACAGCGTAACTCAAGGAATATTGATGAAGTAAGACTCGAGAGGTGAATAATTAAAAATTAAAACTTAAAAAGCAAAATTTTCAAACCAGTTCACATCGACAACTTAACAAACTATTGCAACAAGATATCAACTGTGTAAAAGTTTTCTAGCGTTTTTCTCTAAACGGCGCAACTAATAAACAAACATTTTTAGTCGCTAAAAAAAGCCTAAAGAACACCTAGAAGGTAATAAAATAAAGTAAGTGTATGGATGCGCTTGTCGAAATACGAAGGAAGTAGAGTACACCAAAAAAAAGTTTGAAGAAAATAATAGTTTAGCTAACTTAGCCAGATTTTGTACACAAAAATGCTTTACTAAAATAAATCATATGCACGTGCTTATACAAGGTAACATGAAGCACATGCATGTGATAAGGCTTAGTGTACTCAACTGTACTGTAGTGTAAATTGATTTAATAATAGAGAAAGATTTTTCCCCAGTTATTTTGTACAGTATATTCCGTTTTAGTTAGTTTGTTTATTATATACTTTATTTAAATATTCGCATCACCTCCGGTAGTTGTCTGTCTTACTCTTCTTAACCGATAACTTTTTAAAAATTCTCTTCTGCTAGCGATCCTGGCCACAGTATGTCGTTGTCGTAGCAGCAGTTGCAGCATCAATATGTCAAACTTAATTATCTAGGTTAATGCGATGTTGACTCTTTGGTTTAAATATCCTAACACCTGAAAATATTCTACAGGACACTTTACTGGCGATAACAGCCAGTGAACAAAACGTGCTACAAACAGCAAAAAGAAACGCCTTTTTTTATTTTACCTTAACCGAAAACTAAAAGTGATAAAAAAAGTTTATAATTTATAAACTTAAAAATGAAATATATCAAATCTTAATTATCGATTCGAATCAAAATTAATAATACAATACTTAAAAAAAGCATGAGTATGTTTTAAAACTATAAAGCAAACAAAATTTGCATTTTCGAAATAATTCCCAGAACAAAAAGTAGTCGTGTATTGCAATGTAGTAAGTAGTATTGTAATTCAAAAATGAAATACTTCATTTGAGTGAATTAACTTCTCGTATCAATATTTCAACTAAATCAAAACGGGTTTTTATTTAACTTTTCCCGTTTATGTTTCGAAATACCCTTTAAAATCGGTAACGTACGTACGTGTGTAAAAGTTGGGAATCATTCCTCTGTCCGAGTATTAGGGAGATAGAAGAACAGTTGTTTAAGCGTATTTTTTTACGATGAAAACTTTCATTTATTTTCTTTCTTTTCAAATTCAAAATACTTATTTTTCCATTCCCATTTATTTTGAAGATAGTAAGGTTCATTTTTATTTGTTTAACGTCATCTTTTATTTCAGAACGAAGAATCATTACAAAAAATCTAAGAGAAGAAAGAACTTCAGGAAAACATTAACGGACGACGCGTTTTTTATTCCTTCTGCCAGTTCTTAAGGCTTACGCTTGCCTCTAAGTGCAAATAGCTTTTATTTCCTTTTTTTTTTTTTCATCAAATATCTCACACTCTCCGTTACTAGACCCTCCTTCTCTTCATCTTCCTAATTGTCAGATATCTGTCTACTTGAATTAATAGAAATAATTTAAGAAAACAAGAGTTGAAATGAATAAATGAGAAACAGATTGTAAAGAATCTCTGTTTTTGCTAAATAGTAAATCTGCTTTACTGAAGCCGGGGGGTGATATTTCCAATTCCAGGAACACTAACAATTACTACTGTCCGAGTTAATTATTTAGCAAAAGAAAGAAAAGAACTTTTCTTAAATGAATAAACATTAAACAAAGAAATATTATTTCGTCTATGATTTTTATTTTTGCATTAACAAAAACAACATAACCAAAAATAGGTTGAGTAAGTTATGGGATAAGAAGATGCAGAAAGTTTTGGACGAGACATTCTGATAGTCGCAGAAAGATCTTCAGATCCAATACTATGTTTTTAAAATTGAAAAAGTTGCAAAAATAAAACAATATATGTAAATTATGAGTAAAGTTATTTATTGCCTGCGTCTTCGCGTATAAAGTAACTCTCCCCTTGTTTGAAGAAAAAAAAAAAAGAAACTTTTAATCAGAATCCATTTACTATTGACGATGGAGATAACATTAGGCTCAGACAGGGAGAAATTCTTCATTTGTTTTGATGAAAAAAGATAAAATCTTAAAATTCGCAAAAAGCAATTTAAATTTTCTTTTAGAAAGTGGAGGAATGCAATTTTTTTTTTTAATCTGAAAAATGCGCGCCTTAAAAATACTAAATTTAGCAGATGACCAAAAATTATCGGGAAATCATTTTCAAAATATGAATGGACTGAAAAGAAAATTCTACAACAAACAACATAACGACAGGATGACTGAAATCCCTGACTCCGTTTTGGAAACAAAGTTACCAAAAAAAAAAAAAAAGCACAAAAAAACTGTACCTGTATGTCCAAGTAAAATCCTTTGTAAAGAAATTAAAATATATTTTCCAAGTAAATGTCTGTGGGTGTGGGACCAGTCGGCTAAGAAGATTCAACAGGGAGTAAAGCGCTTCCTTCGGTGATCAAACCAGAGACAATAATTCCTCCTAACCATTTCATTTTTATCTTTTACTTTTGTTTTGAAACCAGTCAAGCAAGTACATAAAATATTTGACAGGACCCTTACTCGTTTAAATAAAAATATAATAAAAATAAATTAATTAATGGAACTGGTATGTAAACTCCAAGAATGCGACGGTGGCTTTTCACAAGTTGAAATTTAAAAGGAAATAGGGAAAACCCCATTTTTGAGAATATAAAGGAAAGCGTTAGTTATGCGTGCTTTTCTTTCTTCATTGTATTAGTTTAATTTCTTTCTTTTATTTTTTGAAACTTCAATGCCACGGATCTTGTGTTTCTAAAAGTATAGAATTCAGTTTTGGAGTTTTCCCGAAAAAATAAAAAAAAAAATTATGTGCGCGTGTCTGTGTGCACGCATATGGCATTCGTGTGTGTTCGCGCGCTGCTGCTGCTGCTGTCACTGTCGCTTCTTGTGCACACACACGTGTGTGTGTGTGTGTGTACGTGCGTGCTTGTGTATTTCACCGGGGCATTTCCCAGAATCCACGTTGCTTGTTCATCTTTCTCCAGAGTAGTTAAAACTAAGAGATGCCGTGTCTGAGTCTGACGAAGAACGTTGCAATTATAACCTAAGAAGATACAATATACTCGTGCAAATTCCTGACATTTTTATCCACGTAAAAACAAAACGAAAAATGGTTGTGAAAGAAAGCATTAAGGACCTTTTTTTTTTTCATTTTCTGTTTTCGTCATTGACTTTCTACATCAAGCTTGCTAACTAAACAATTGTAGTATTCTAAAATCCAGAAACGAATGATAAAACAGCGCTACTTTTTACCGAATTTGCAGTGGTAGCTGCAATAAACAGTATTACCTCAATCAAGTTCAAAATAAGTTTAGTCTCCTCTGGAATGATACAGAGAAATGGAAAAAAAAAAAAATGAGTAGTAGGAGGAGGAACCAGAGTCCCTGTTGGGAAAGGTGTCAGGAGGGAGGAGTTGTTGGTATGTGGATGGATGGATGGACGGACGGTATGATGATGGTGATGCCGGGTATCAATAAAGATATAACAGTAGCAGGAGGAGATAGACAAATAAACAGAGCAAAGCATAAGAATGAACTTGTGTGGACAGACATGCTTGAAAAGAGAAGAAAACAAAGCAAAAATTGTACCGGTGTCAGGTTGAAAATAAGAGCAAAGAAACTATAAAATGTGTGTGTGTGTAGAGTGAGAGAGAGAGGATAGAAAAGTTATTTTAGGGTGGGGGACAAGTGTGCTGGGAGATAGAGAAGAAATGATGGGGTAGGAAAATAATATGAAACTTGCAATAACAATAGGGTAAATATAAGCATCTCCTCAACTGTTGGCTGGAACCATGTGCATGTGATCAGTGAAAGCAAAAGACTTCCCTGAGAGCGACACAAATATATCCAAAATGTGATGCCAGGAAACCATCTTCCTGTAGCAGTGGATCGAATAGGACCAAATTAATGGGGAATATTATTTCGCCTGCCTGACTCAATGAAGAACTGAAGCTAAGCAACTTTTCCTTTTCTTTATAGCTTTCCCCTTTCCTCGTCTCGTCTTAAATCTCTCACTCACTATCTGTCTGTGGGGTTGCATCTTACCAACCACTTCATTCTCCCCCTTATTCCAAGACTTCATTTGACAGCAGCAGCAACAACAGTAGTGGGGTGGGATGGTGGATGGGCTGGCAGACAATGAGTCCATATCTTCCCCTCCCCACCCCAACCCATACATCATCATCACCATCATCTTTAGATCCCAAAGCATCCCCCACTGCCCCATTTTCCATAGCTGACTTGTTCTTCCTTCACCTCCCAGCGCATATTTACATTCCCTCAAACTATCCTCATCCTCCCCCACAACTTAACCCCACCCACCTTCCCTTTTGCCATTTTCTTGTGTGGCTGCAGATATTTGTTGATTGTTGAGTCATAGCACTAGTTGTGATCTAATGGAATTCTCTGGAATTGCAATGAATTCCTTACCTAGTCAGAATTTACACACACACACATTATATATATATATATATATATAATCTTTTCACTTTGTTAGAGAGAGGAAAAAAATTAATACATTTTTCAAAAGGAGATGGCACCAAAAAAAGTGAGAAAGAAAAAAAAACAAAAACAGAAGTCCTAGTAAATTCAAAATTTACAATGAGTGAAATCTATTTATTTGCTACTAATGATTTTGGCAGTAAACAACTTCAACAGATGTTTCTCTGGTGTGTTTGACGATAAGGTCAAAATGAAATGAAAAAGAAAAAAGAAAGAAAGAAGTTTTGTGCTTTACTTGATAAATCAGAAAGACTTGTTTTTTTTTTATTTTAAACTTTTCCTACCTTTCATCTATTCTCTCCCATGAAGAAAGATTATCATAAATGAAATCAGAAAGAAAAGAAAACAAAAGAGACACATTGGATGTTTAGGTAAAGATGGCAGAGATGAAGAGAGATAAGGTCCCAACATGAAACAAGAGAGAAAAGAAAGGAAATCAAAAAGATTGAACTGAAAAGAAAATGACTAGAACAACAAAAATAAATTAAAAAAAATCTTACAAACAATGAAATATAAACAGTAAAAATATAGATAGAAAAAGAAAACTAGTTTGAAAACAAAACTCTGAATTATAATTCATAATAATAGTAGCATAATAATAGATAAAATGAAATTATAGGACTATTTACACATGGATCTGATTATCTGCATATTCTTACCAAGGACCAAAGAGTTGATCTTTGGCCATCTACCTAGTAGAGGTATATCTGTTCTGTGAAAAGTATTATACAAGCAAATATGTAAATTATATGGGAGGAGATGGAAATGTGATTTAATGAAAAAATAAATGAAAGGGAATGAGAAGTAACTGACTGCAAAGCTTGTCAAAAGAAATAAAAGTTATTTAATTCCTTAAATTCCATTATTTTTGTGTATTTTTGACACTTTAAAAAAAAAATTATTTTAGGATGATATGGGAATTGTGACAAGCGAATAGAGAAATTTTTTTTTTAATTTTTTTTTAAACAAGTGCTTATGGGAAGTAAACAACTTAAGTTGATGGAATAAGATAAAAGAAAAAAAAAAACAAACATTTCAAAAGATTAAAAATATGATGAAAACTTTATATTGACCTTAATTACTGATTAGCAGAACGACAATTCGAGAAAAATCTTGAGACTTAAAATCAGTTTCATTTATTTTACTTGTGTGAGTTTTAAGATGCATATATGAAAGTAAATTTGAAGAATATAATAACAAAGAAAGGAATAAGAAGATAATGATACTGGATAGGTAATTTAAAAAAAATGGTTTAAACAAAACAAATGATGGTAGAGTAGGTGGAGGTGCCAAGTAATAAATAATTTGTCAAGAATAACAGAGGGGAGTATCATTAATCAGGTTTGGTTGCTTTCAATGATTTCTCCCCACTGATGACGTTACTTTACTTTTGACCACCTGATTAACACACCTTCATTCCTCACACCACCTAGTAACTTTCTTAATGAACAAAAGAATTCATGAAAAGAATATTGGAAATAAATATAATGAAGGGAAGGGAGTGGATAGGAGATCAATAACATTTGTTGTAGTTGAGATGTAAATTATTTACTAAGTTACTTATCTGATACATGAGAGATTTAATAAAGCATTTATTGATTATGGAACTGATTGCTATAAATCAATTTCCACTTTATTCTTTTTATTATAAAAGACAATTTTATACATTCAAACAGAAAAAGATAAGTATATATCTATACATCATGCATTATCTTTTTTATACATGCAATTTAATATTTTTTTTGTCATAAAAGTGGTGAAGAGTCAATTCTAAGTCTAAATAAAATATATAACATGAAATTTGACTTCATGACGAGATTGGCAGCTATGTCATAAATTTTACTGTTTAAATTGTTAAATGTAACTGTAAGTTCTATTCTAATAGTTTTATCTCTTACACTCCCCCACCACTATAGAACTCACCTTTTAGCTTCTTGTTTTCCTGTCAACTAAAATCCTCAAAAATTTAATTGAAACTTCAATCATGATCTTCTGTTTTCTTGAATCCTGTTCAATTTATTGTCCTTTCACCTCAGTAATGTTTTCTCAGTTTCATTCATTCTAGTGTCTTTCACCTCAGTAACCCCTTTACAACTTAGTTGCTTTATCACCTTGCTTGGGGTAAAATGGTTAAAAAAAGACGATGACAAGAAACGAGTAAGCATCTAAAATTTGTTCTATTCTTTTTCTATTTTCTTACAGCCTTTGACAAAATATTAGAAAAAAATAATAATGTTTTAAAAATAACTTTTGAAATGTGTGGGTAGTGGAATTAATTAGTCAGTTTTGTTTACTTTTGCACAAATGCCTTTGGGAAAGGCATCAATCTATCTGTTCTCCCTGTAGCTAGAGCATATATAGCATGGTAGACTGAACTCACTAGCCTTGAGTGGTAACTGGTTTAAGAGAAGGAAAAATCTGAATTTGGCAATGGGAAACTACTCTACTATCATACCCACAAAGTCCTGACAATTTCTAGATAATAAAGAAAAGCAATCTGTGAAGAGGCACAAATTTTTACATTCTAGAGGGGCATAGAATTTAAGAGAGTACATATACATTACTTTATCTGCTGATATTTTATTTAGAAAGTTCATTTCTGTTTGAAAATCCCCTTTAGTTTTTTTTGTTATATTTCTCACGTTGAAATTTAACAAAGTAGCTACTTATATTATTAATGCAAGAAACACTCTTTAGTTTAGGAATTGTGGAAATCCTTTGAGAAATTTACAAATTTTGAGAATGTCAACAAAAGACGAAAACTAAGCTGAATAAATAAAACTGAAATAAAGTTAGAAAAGAGAATTGCTCAGGCTTTAGTCACTGTTATTTAACATGCTTTATCCGAGCAATGATTTGAAAATTATCACTTGTATGGTTGGTGACACATGTGTAGTAACATTGTAAGTGGGATAGAGAAAGGGAGATGGTGAGTGGGAGGAAAAATCAATTGTTTGTTGCTTGAGTGAAATGTTATAACTTGAAAGAATGTCTTGATCTACCTACTGCTACCATCCCTTTATCCTTTCTTTCTCTCTGTATGCTTAACGTCCAACCATTCATCCGTTTTATACCATTTAATATTCTCTTGACTTGTTCAAATGTCTTTCATTTCAGACAAGTCAACAGTCCAGCAAATCATTAAACTTTACAGGAAAAAAATAACCCTTCAACATTTTAATTCTTTGATCAGAATCATTGAATTTGTGGTTAAACTTTAAATAGATGTGGTGAAAAAAAAGAAACATTTATATTATAAATAAAAAATGCTAAAAAAAACACTAGTTGAAAAGCAAACATTATAATCCCATATTCAATCTATTGAAAGAGAAAATCAAAAGGCAAAATGGGTGCATGTAGAAAATAATTAGAAAAGGTGATTGATGACAATTATAACTTATCCAGTTTTGTATCTGCTGATTTGTTTGTACTTTCACTTTCATTATCCATGTATCTCTTGTAATAGTAAATAGAATTCAGAAATGAAATGTTTGTCAATTAAACATTTGGTTTCATGATGTGACCCAAGTAGTACTACTGATGTGTTATTGAATTTTAACCTAGTATAACTAGTTAATTATATATATATATATATATATATACATACATACATACATACATACATACATACATACATACATACATACATACATACATACATACATACATACATACATACATACATTTTTTAATAAGTATCTATTTTTTTTTTCAATGGCTGCATATATGTGAAACAAATTTTAAGCTGGAGTGAAAATCAAGTAAACCTGATCCCTTTTCAGGGATTAAAAAAAAGGATAAGCTAAGTTTCAGATATCATTATATTGATTACAGCATCCTTCCCTACTTGGTCATGAATCCAAATGCAATAACAACAGTACAAATGTTTCTAACAATCAAAGAACGATAACATGCAACTATGAATGATAAGCAAATTTATTTCTATTTTTGATCAGCATTCACCACCCACTGCCAAAGAAATAGGCAACTTGGGATTAAATCATTTATACAGCATTATATTGCAAAGGGAAAATTTTTATAAGCTATAGTAAATAAGAATATCGAAACAAGTGTAAAATTTTTAATTAAGATTATTCAAGAATGAAAGTTAATACAAAATGAGTAATATTGGATTTGGAGGATTATGACTCAATCAGGCATTTAATTACACTCCTTACTAATTAACCTTTTAGTTATTTGAGATGCAATAGTATTTTCAAATCAAGTTAAGTTATCAGCACCTTTTAATCATGATATTCAAAGAGTTTTGAAATAAGATAGGAAAACTCTGTTAAATCAGTCTCAGTATTTCTGGAATCTAGAGGTGAGCCAATTAATCCCTGAGAAAGATTTGTACAAGTGAGCTTGTGCCAACAAAATAACTTTGAGTTTTCATATTAGCCACCCATAATGCAGCCTGGCTTGACACATTTTGTTTCATGTAGATCCGTAGAATTAGGCTAATGTTATGGATTTGTCAGCCTCTTTCACTTGGCCTCATTGGATAGAGCCTTGTTCTGACATTCTCATGCCAAATCCACTGGTCACAATCTATAATCATTAGGGAAGGAAAACCATTGCTGTGTTACAACAGCCGGCTCTCTTTCTTACCCCCCCCACCTTATCTCATTTTCCCCTTTTTCCTTCTCAGCCTCCCTACCTGCTTTTCAACCACTTCCATGACTACAGCCCTTCCTCCACTTTCCTCCTTTAAATTTTCCTTGGGCTCTACTGGTGTTCGGTCCCTTTTCCATTATGTCTGAATTGATGAGTGAATTGGAGATTCATCCGCTGGATCTGTTTATTAAAAGTGGAGACATCTCCGTAGTGATTCATAACATCTAAAGATGGCTGCCAGTTTTTAGGACTGGTGTCTCATCCACTGAGTAAAGTTATACACAAGGCCAAGGTGCCTGGGATGGACAGAGGTGTTGAGTGTTGTTCTGGAAAGAGGCAAGAGTTAGGGTAGGGATGGTCAAAAGCAAGACACACCAAACAAACCAAGTCTTGCCCCAAAGAGAAAGGTTTTAAAAAAAAAAAAAAATTGGAATTATCTACTGTGGAAAATATCTCCACCTGCCAATATGATTGCAAACTGACATTTAATGAAGAATCTAATTAACATAATGCCTGAAACACTAATTAAGAAGGTTTTACATTTGCTAGTAAGAATCTTGCATTCATTAAGTATATGTTTACTGAATATTGGTTATATAAAGAATTGTGTCTGATGAGTATTTATTGTAGATTGATTATTTATTAATTATGGAATTTTCTCTATAATAGGTTGTGTTTATTTCTTTTATTTCATTTTTAAAGGTAGCATTTTAAAACTAAAATCACGGCCCTTTTTTTCTATGTGTACTAAAGAAAATTGATTCATTCTTTTTCTACAGCTTATCAACTGTTTTGTTATTTAAAGCCAAAAAATAGTTTAGATTGTAAGAATTTTTGTTCATGGGGAGAGATAATGGTTTAGTGATATGAGTTTTTTATAGCTGGAGGGGAAAAGAGGTGGATTCATACCTTCCCTAAGGGTATTTGTGTGTAAGTGAATATAATAAAAAAAAAAACAACTGGAATTGGAACTCAGCTCTCTGATTAACAATTCCGTTACACGACCTACACATCCAAGCTTACAGCACCAGGTTTCCCCAAGCAGTCACCCATCTGGCACAGATACTGGCCAGGGTTGACATTGCTTAACTTTGATGATTGTATGAGAACTGGTGTTTCAACATGATGTGGTCATAAGCCACGAAGGAAAAAAGACATTCATTGAGATAACCCATTAAATTCCTTAATAACCCATGAAATTCCTTAATATCATATTGAAATAAAACAGGCCATAGTTTCAAATTTAAAGATGTTACTGTATAAAAAAAAAATGAACACAAACTATTATGGAAAAAATACCAAGAAGGAATATTAATAAATAGTCAACATGCAATTATTATATCAGCAATATCCATTTGCTAGTAATTAAGCAATTATTTATGTCTAACAAACAAAAGTTCAACTGTACTAAAGATTCTTTTTCATTATGGGAATTTTTCACAAATCATCAACCCCTTCCTCTCTCTAAAACTAGCCAATATAATTATGATTATCAATTGATTTACTGGTGTAATATATTTAAAAAAAGAAAAATAAGATACAACAGATGAAATAAATTTACAAAAAAAATAGCATTTATTTACTTATTTTTACTTAAGAATGAAAAATGACTAAACAAAAAACAGAATGAGTTGTTGCAATTTTAAAAATTCATTGAAGAAACCGCAATTAAAGAAATAATCATTAAATAATAATTCTGCCTTTTCATCCATTAATTATTAAGTTAGTTGCTATGTGTGTTACACCTTGCCATTACTTCAGATAAATAATGAACCATTCCATTTTGATCACAAGGAAAGACTAAAGGAAAAGATATATCAGAGATGCTGTTTGGTTTTAATAAGAAAAAGAGAGCATACATAATCATAATTAAATAAAGGGAAAATAGAAGAGACGATAATGATATGTATCATTTGCTTCAATGAAATGGAAAATCTTATCCATTTTTAATCTTTTCATTTGTACCCTCTTACTTCTTTAAATAATGACCTGCATTCATACTTATGATTGTTGTTGCAATATTTTGTTATTAAAGTTGTTAAGCTCAAATATTTAACAATGCAATAGGAGAATTTCCATGGGAATTTTATAGTCACAAAATTTACAAGGAGCTTATTCAATTATTAATTTAAGAATTATGATTCATTGGAAAATTCAAATACGAAAACCATGTAATTTTCATGGATACTGCTAGTAAGTATTATTTTTTATTCAATGCAATTATAAAGTCAAAATAAACAGATATATCTGTGCTAACTTCAGATAAGTATATTTTGAAAAAAAGCACAGCCGCCAAAAAAAAAAAAAAATCCCTGTACCTGTCTAAAAAAAATCTAACTCAGTTTAATGTTGTGTAAGTCAATGTGTATTTTCATCTAAATCTCTTGTCACAAGTAAAAGTGAGAGATAAAGGTGGTAAGAATCAAGTTAACTTGACCTGACAGCATGAATAGGTACTGTTTTTATGAGCTGAAACAAGTAGATGGTTTCAGTTTGTGGTGGCCTTCATCAGGGTTTTCAATAATTTGGATGTAATATTGAAAGTTCAAACACAAATAATGGAGATTTGAGTATGCATAAGCAAGCAGTTTGGAGTCATAAGAAGGAAAATATGTCTATATAGGTACATTGTCACTTGGTACATAGTTCATCATTAGTAAGAACCGAAAAAGAAGAATGTGAAGAACTTCCGGAAGTAGAATTGTTTGAGAAAATTTCACAATTGTTTTGTGCTTGTGTTTTACCAGCCACTTTGCAGCACTAAATTTCATTTAATAAAGAGAAGCAGGTGGTAGTTGGGAGAGGCAAGTTTGGGAGTGGGGCGGCATGTGGGGAGAAGGAAAAGAAACAGTTGGATTGGAGGAGGAGGAGTGACAGAAGAGACCTTTCCGGTAAATTGACTGAAGTATTAATTTCCTGCATTTTCGAGCCTTGTGTGGCCGGCTTTAAATGTGGACAGCTTAGGAGAGCCAAATGAAAATATTTACTACTTTGCCACAAAACTAAAATACACACATATAAATAAGTTATGAACACAGTGTATCATTCATAATTTTGTATGCGTGTGTAGACAATTAATTTCTCCTTTTTATGTATATCTACAATCAAATGATGTTAGTTATTTGGCAGAATATAAGTAAATAAGATTTCTTGATATTTGTTACTTTTTAATGCTTAGTTAATAACTGAATACTTTGTATTAAGATAAGCTAGAAAAAAATTTTTTAGTTTTTCCAAATAAACTTAGTGGCTATAAAAAGAGTGATTACTGATCAACTAAAACTGATTTTAATCAGAATGGAATCATAGTAAAACAGCAGACACTTTAAAGAATTTGCATATGAATGCAAGATGTTTTTGTTATCGGACTTTTTTATCTTTTTAGCTCTTTAAATTTTACAAGTAAACTGATGTACAAGAGAGTGTGGCTATCTAGATATACTTAAACTCATAATCAAACTGTTTTTCAAATTTAATTGAAGAACATTAGACTGGCATTTCAGGTTCTGTTAGATTGTTTGTTGGACAAAATTGAATATATTAGTAAAGCCAACACAACAAACACATCTTTGGTAGCTCTTTATTAGGGCCTTCTACCAGACCTGGCTAAGTTTAATATTTATTTATAGCAGTTGCTGAATCAGAATTCTTTAAGTCAATATCATTTTTATCCTACTTTTTGTCATGTTTTTCTCTACAATTGCACACTACTAGGTTAATTTTTAGTTTTGCTTCTTCTTATTGCTTTTTTTTTTTTTTACTGAACTTTTTTACTCTTAAAGTCCAGAATAGAAGAGTAGGTTGGAATATTCATCCAAAATTAATTTATTTTAGAACAAGAAAGGAATAAGAGGTTCTAATAAACAGACAGGTTGAAAAAAAAGTGGAAACTAAAATAGATGTGGGAGGGAAATCTGGAATTAACAGCAGGTAAGCTGAGAGAGGAAGATCAAAATTTAAATTGTTAATAATTTTCCTAATCTAGAATAGACTAAATAGAATTTTTTTTTTGTGTGTGACACATTAATGCTAAATGAGAGAATAGAAGGATGAAAAGCATTTTATTATCAGGTGATGTCCATGAGACTACCTCACGCTCACCTTTCCAAATAAAAGACTGCATTAAAATAGATATGCAAAGAAATCTCAAATCAAACTGATTGAAAAATAGAATTTGAGAATTATTATTATTATATAAAGAACTAATCATCTTATTTTCCAAGTGACAACCAATTGACTCTCACAATATAGAATCTTCTATAACACACGTAATTGAACATTAGTTATTCTGTGTAACTCTGAAACCATTGACAGTGAGCTTATTCATCACTGAGTGATTAAGAAAAGCGGCCCTGGGTAAGTTTGACAAATGTCTTCTACTTCTAAGGGTAATAAATATTTGCAATGGTGTCTCAAAAACATGGTAAGATATAAACATAGATTTTTTTTTTCATGTCAGATAAGTAATACTCATTATTACAATTTTGTCTTATGGAAGGAGAAATCTATATCTAATTAAATAATAATTTTGATAATAGTTGTAAAATTTGGAAGAAAGGGAATAAATTAAATATATCTGATTTCATCAGATTAATTTAACATGTTGCCAAAATGGCTAATAAAACAATGTATTAACAAAATGACCTGAGTTACTCTCAGAAATGAAGTGTGTAATAGTCATAACAACAATGATAAGATCTTACCAAAACTGTATCACTTGAATAATTCATTATTGCAAGATGGGAAGAAGGCAAAGAAGTAAATCCCAAATTGAGGGCCCTATGATTATTGTTTTTTTTTTTTTGTTTTTTTTTAGTTAAGTGGTTGTGCTTAACATGGCATCCATGTAAGAGAACAGGTGTTACACTCACCCATTTGCCTTGCTCTTTTTTGCTGAAAGTGTTGAGTATTTTGTGAACATTCTGGGAATCTGATGAATTTTAGTGTACATAACACTGTGACATACTCACCCAGCAGTAAGAGAGGAAGCTAGCCCATGAGAAAAAGTCGTTGACCATCAAACATTTGCTTTGAGAAATAATGTCAAAAATGATTTGGCGACAGTGTCAGCCCAACAATGTACTAAAACCCTAAGGAAATCACTCAATGACTTCCTACAATGGCCACAAATCCATCAACACTGATTGTATTTCATATTCTCAATGTGTGTGGGAGGTAAAAACAATAGAAATAACTTCATTTTTTTTCCCCTTGTATCAATAAACAGCTGATGATTACGATGATTACACCAGCAGACAAGACCAACAGCCTTTGTTAAGCAAATGAAATGTATTTGCTATTTTTTCTTTATTTTTTTCTGTTTTCATTTCGATTTTCCATATGAATTGTTAATGGACACAAATCTTTTGAGTAACAAATAAACTCACATGTTTTCAGTGACTTCTACAATCAAATAGTTATATGTTATTAATGCTTGTATGCTGTTTTCTATAAAGTAGTTTACATTTAACATGATTTTGTCATCTAATTACATTGTATTCAAACCTATCTTTTGAGTTTTCTTACAAATTTTACAAGTGCTGAACATGTAACCAATAATAAATATATATTATTTTTTTACTGCCATGTCCCTCCAGGACATAGCTCTACACACATTTCTTTACTTTATTATTTGGGAATTGGGGAAAATAGGAGAGTGGTTTCCTGTTGCCTTCTTCACAGTTTGAATTCAGCTTTCCTTCTTTAGATGAGTGAGCCTAGTCTACTTTGCTATTTAACCCATACCTGAGGGAATAAAAGATGGAGCAATGCCTTTTTCTGAGGGTAATTGTGCAAAAGTGAGTGCAACAGACTAACCTGAAATTTGAACTTGGACTGCCAATTCCATATTCTATGTTGATATCCATTACATTACCCATCTATATTCTAACCAAAACTATCTGTTTATAAATGTTAGTATTCATTGTGGTTGGTGCACTACAGATATGCAGTAAAGTTATTTTGGTCAAACTTGTAGCCAGAGAATAGAGCTTTCTGTCTTTTAATTGGAAGTCATTTTTTTTTTTTTTTTTGCTTTTTAGGTTCTGTTAACTAGCCTCATCAACCTAGCATTTAACATAAAATCTATGACTTCTCTCTTATTATTTAAGATATAATGAGAAATATTTCTGGAGCTTTTTTACATTTCTTTTTTTTTTTTTAGACCATTGAAAATCTGAAAAATAGCTTATATAATATCTTTTGGAAAGAATTATTAGCTGTCTCAAAAGTATTTTTGTTTTTAAAGATTTTACGCCAGAACTTGTCTCCATTATATTATTAATAATTTATTATATACGATCTTATCACGATAAATCAGGTCTACCTTTTGTTTCATATGACATAATGTCAGATACAACTAGTGAGATGCTGTCAGTTTTTAAATTTTAAACTGGGCCTTGAAGCTGCTAGCAAAATTTGGCAACTAGAAGGAAACTAAACTGTACCTGACTATACTGCCCAAAACTGGTTTAAGCATTTTAAAGATAGTGGCTTGTCCTTTGAAATGAAACCCAAAAGGGGACAATAATCAATTATATTGATTATGATGCTTTTAAATGCAAAGTAGAAGACTCAATCATAAGTACTCAAATACTTTTAGAAAAGCTAGGATCATTAAGAGATAAACTTGGAAGATTAAAATACTTCTGATACATTCCAAGTGAAAACCACAGAATAATCTTGCTACAGATATTTAAAAGAAAAAAGGATTCCTTTTGTCTCTTTTTAGAAGTAATCTTTTTATAGGTAATTTCATCATTGAGATGTAATAAACCTAAGACAAATCTTTTACTGAGAAGATAAACTTAATGCCTGTCTTAATTGTTTTATTGTATTTTCAACAAAAAAGGAAAATACATTAATACGGAAATGAAAACATAAATAAAATTATGATTTAAATAACCTCTGTATTTACAACATCAATGTCAAGATAATAAATCTAAAAAACAAAATGTACTACTAATAATCCTACTATATCTGATAGGAATTAGTATTATGGGATTAGGCTATGTACAAGTAGTGGATAAACCCACTAAATACCTCAACTTTGATTATAAGATGCAGGAGCTATTTGAGATGGGTATATGCCATTAAATTACACTGGTAATGACTTTTTTTATTTTATACTTTTTCAGGGTACTTCTAATGAAATCTTTGAAGAAAGACAATGTACAAGAATTCATTTCCTTGGAGATTTGATGGATTTAAATGAATTCAAACCATTTTTTTTCTTTTTTGGGCTTGACCATTGTAGAAAAAAAAACAAAAAAAACTGCATCTATTTCCATGTCAATTCATGTGAAAAAAGCGTTTTTTTTTCTTCTTCCTAATGCAAGTCTTTGTGAAAGCATTTCTTTTGTATTTTTTCTTTTTCTCTTTCAAGTTTATTTTTTTGTAATTTACTCCATCAATTTTTATCTACAAGATAAAACAAAAATTTTGTGTTGGACCAATTTTTTCCTATTTGGAGAAGAACGACCATTTCCTTGCATTAAAAGGAAAACCTTTTGATGTGCTGGAACTGCATGATTGGATATTTGTTACAAAGTATGCAGTGAATAGTGAACCAAGCAAGTGAATGCATTGTTCTGCCAAGCACTTGACATGGTTAGTTGGTCGTCATCATCATCATCATCGCACTGCCCCACTGCAACAAGGGATTTCTTCTATTACTCTCAAACCACTACCACCATTGTCCTCATTGGTACTTGTGATATTTTGAAGATACTTTCTTTCTCAAGAAATGACAAGAGTTTTAAAAGAAAAAAAGGATGAAAGTGGGTGTGGAAGAATAAATTAGTACAAAGAAAAGAAAAGGAAAAAAAATGTAATTTTTATTGTTTTTTTTTGCTGCAGTCACTCTTATTCTTTGATTTAAAAAAGAAAAAAAAACATTAAAATGAAAAGCTGTATGTAGGGTAATTTTTCTGTCTGTTCCTTCATTTCTACCCCCTTCCCTTTCACTATTGGGTCATTTTAGCCATCTAACCAAGTGGACAGGATATAAAGAAAGTGGTACTAGAGGACAATTGTAAACAATAACCTGGTGACCTAGAGAACAGGGTACAAGAAAAGTTCCCAAAGAGGCTATGGGTTAGGAAAGGTAGATGGTAATAAATCTAGAAGTATATTGATACAAACCCCCCCCCAAAAAAAAACAAGAAACTGTAAAACATTTTCAAGTGTAAATATGTTTTGAAGTGGTAAAAGTAAAGCAAAAGGATTTTTTTAATCAAAACAACAAAGATAAGGATACTGGTCCAGGTAATTCATAAAATAGACTAAGAAAATTATTTTCTATCTTACAAATGATTACCAGAAATCCCAACATAAGAGCAGATCAGTAGCCTGATATATAATTATTTGCTGAAATTTGATCTCAAATTTTCACTGTATAATATTTTATGCCACTGATGGAGAAGCTTCCATTTAAATGCATCTACAAACGATGAAATTATGTTGAAAAATATTTGTTGTGCAAAATAAATGTTTTTTCATAATTATTTTACAGACTTATTGATGTACTTAAAAAGCTATGAATTTTTTATGAAGTGATAAATGAAAGTCATCTTTTAGTATAAATAGGTACATCTGTAAGCTAAAGTATTTTTAGTATCACAGTAATTTGTCTTCATGCGAATGACAGAATAGTTGAATACAAAAGAAAGAAAAGCTAAGTTGTGGCAGAACAAATTTGTGAATTAAAATGAAACAAAACAATAATTCTAAAATTATTTTTTTATTGTCTTCCATTGATTTTTCTGTGCAAGTGAAATCCCAATCAATCAGCAAATCAGCAAACAAAACCTGTTAACATTGCTGATACTTGATACAAAAATTTGCATATCACATAATTAAAAGGGGAAGCACATATTGACATCTGATGAAATGCCTTTGTTATCTGAAAGCAAGCAAAGTCATGTTTAGGGCAAGCAGAAAAACAAAAGCTCCAATCTCAGCAAATGGAACCAGTGTAGCAGAACTTGACCAAGAATAAACAAAACCAAGAAAACGTAAAAACAAAATAAAAATAAAAAATAAAATTAGTTTTGTTTTTGTTCTTTTAACTCGTATAATTAAGAAAGTTGTATTCTATCAATTCAGTAACAAGACATGAAATGTTCACCGACTGAATCTTTTCTTCTTTTGCAAAAATCTTTTTGCTGTTTTTTTTCTTCTGTTATAAAGCCAAGAAGAAAATCAAAAGTAAGGGAAACCCAAGTTAATGGCTCATTTAGCAAAAACAGCAGCTGGAATGAAATCTGAGCTGGCAAAAAACTGTCCCTTGTTAAAAAAAAAAAAAAAAGACACAGGATTGGAATGGTTGGGGAAGGAAGGTGAAAATGGAAAGAGAGAGAAAAAAAACTTGTTGGAAAAAATAAAGAAAGTAATGAAAATTAAAAAACAGTCTGATGAAGAAAGATTGGAATATTCAAAGAATGGGAGGAAATAAAATGAAAGGTGTCAAAGAAAAAAAGAAAATGTGAATTGAAAGAAGAGTAACCAAAGAGATAGAAAATAATTCAAAAATCTCACAGTCTTTGAGAACTATTGCTGTATTTAGTGTGACAAGAAAGTTTGGCATGAGATTCTTTGAGAAAGTAGCTACACAGTTTCAAACCAAAATCACAACTATGTGATGGAAGTTGGCAGATAGTGTCCAAAAAATAAAATGGTGTCAGGTATTTTGAAGAATAGTAAAATATAAACTGCCTTCTTTGGGGGGGGGGCACAGGGGGATGTCTTTTTAAGATTGAATGGGTCAGTGCCAAAAAGGCTTCAAGTTGTGTGAAAGCCAAAGATAACTCTGATTACTCTATACACAACTTTCAAAACAAAAGGATGTTTTTTTAAAAAAAAGTTATTTAATTAGAGACAGCTGTTGGCTTTTCACCCACTCACTTTCTGTAGGTTATGGATGGACATTGTTGTACAAATACCATAAATCTATCATATATCATGTGTACACACACACACACACACACACGCCCGCACCACTGGAACAGAAAGAGAACAATACAACATTAAAAAAATTCAAGATCAGTTTGATCAGTGAAGACTTTAAAATTGTATGCTTGGTAAAGAAATTGACAGCAAGATGGATCATAAAAAAACAAAAGTAACTAATCCAAGAGTTTGAATATTGGTAAGAAGAGGAGGCATTATATTGGCATCGGCAACAGAAAAGAATTGAATCTTTTCGTGGTTGATAAGTTATCAGACACAAAGCAAAACAAGGGACCTAAAATGGCCCAGATCGTATTGTGGAAACTGATAAGACTTTGAAAGAAAAGGCTTTTATATTTATAAATATATATATCACTCTTCATAACCAAGTGGTAAAAGCATGCTGGATCAGATGGTGGTTTCTCCTTCAAAGAGGGATAAAGGTTTTTAAACCTGTTGACAGGAACATTTTCTCTTTTAAGTTTTCTTGAATATGCAGACAGGTAGATTAAATAAATACTGTTTAAAATAAGCTGAGCATCTACTCAAATATGGGTATACACATATATATATATATATATATATATATATATATATATATATATATATATATATATATATATATATATATGTGTGTGTGTGTGTATGTATGTGTGATATAATAGACTATATACATAATTACAATGTGTTTTATTTCTTTTATGCCTCTGTGATCTGAATATCTATTATCCTATATTCTTATATTATATCTAGTAATAAAAATTAAAGAATGCAACAATTCTTTTGATAGATACTTTATAATTTGCCATTTAAATAAAAAGAAATCATTTTTAAATACTTGTCTGCTTTTTACCACATCGTAGTCTTTTACAGCAATATTTTTAAATAGGATTTTTTAACATTAAAATTAAGATATCTGTTTCTTAAAAGAAATAACTATTATCATATATGAGTAGCTCTTAATTTTTCATCTAAGCTATTTAAAAAAAATGAAAAAGATAATAAAATAATATTAAAATAAAATATAAAAGAATTATTCATTGTAAAACCCAGTAACCAAAATACTTCATTTTTGTTATGCATGGCTTATGGCTATATAATGTTGAAACACCTGTTCTCCTGCGATTACCAAAGTTAATCAGAATTGAGCCTGGTCAGTATTGAGATGGGTGACTGCTTAGGAATACCAGTTGCTGTAAGCTTGGATGTCTGGGTGGTGTAATGGATAATGGCTCAGAATTGGAAATTGAAGAGCTCAGTTCCAATTCCAGTTGGGTTTGTTATATTCACTTACATGCAAATACCCTTGGGAAATGTATAAACCCACCTCTTCTCCCCACATCTATGGGTTATTTATTAGGACTTTTACTGGAAAATCACTATTATCTCAAAAAAAAAAAATAATAATCTTACATCCTGAAAAAGACTGATAAGCTGTAAAAAGCCAAATGAATGAATCAATTTAACATCTTAAAGTATAATGAATTTACAATCCATTATGACAGATTATAATTTTATATATATATATATATATATATATAAAAGCAAAATCAAATAAAAGCATCTAAGCACTCTAAAGAAGAACAAGGAAAAAAAGAAATGTCAACTGTTGAATCTTCTGAGTTCATTATGTGACAAGTGTCATACCAAGACAGAACTCCCACATCCAAGTGTACAAAACAAACTAGCAAGAAATTTAAACGACTGTCTCCTAGGGTGTTAAGAGCCTTTTGATAGGCAACGGTACTTCAACATTTATGTATAAAAGGTTTACACCAACCACTTTATCTCTGAGAACATCTTGACGTCATTTTGTTTAGTTAGTCCCAAAAAGAAGAGTGACAAAGGGAAATAATGAAGAAGTACTGAAATTTCCAGTTTAACAAGAGGATGTTTTTTTCTTTAATCATTTTACCCCAAGAAAGGTAATAAAGCCACTAAGATACAAAGGGTTACTAGAAGTGGAAGGGAATAAAAAGACTTTAGTCAGGAGAAAGGACAAAAAAAGCACAGGGTTCAGGATGACAGATCATGATTGACATTGCATTTAAATTGTTGAAGATTGTAGGCGGCAGGGAAACAAAAAACCAGAAAGGAATTCCACAGGTGAGAAGTAGAGATGATAAACTATTACAGTAGAACGTATAGTTACATCAAGCTATTTCAACAGTAGAACAATGAGACCTAGGTGCCAATCTAGTAGTAAATTCATGCATTCGAGGTACCAAAGAGGAAAGCACGTTAGAACAAATGCCATGAAAATATTTATAGAAAAGACATGACATGGCAGTTGGAAAGTGACTGAAGTTGAGATATCAATGAAGTCTTTTAGATTTTAAAATTATAAACTGTTTATATAAAAATATATTAAAACAGGACCTGTTCTTTGAAAATTTTTTTCACTTAAAATCTTATTATTTCAACTTCTTCTGTGTACCATGTCCCTTCAAGACGTGGATAACCATGGCCCTCCACAAAGTCCAGTCCATTGTAGTTCTTCTTAGTTTAACTTTTTGCCATCTCTCTTAATTCCTGTTCTGCTTACCATTTACACAAACTTCTTTGGTATGTTATACACTGCTTCCCTCTGCACCTCCTTATACTCTTGACAATATTATTGCAACTTAATGCAAAGATAAACAGATGATCCATTGGATTTTTTTCTATTTATCACACAATGAGTAATGCAGTAAAAATCTATGCTTAAAGTCTACATTTTAATGTTTTTAATTTTTTAAGTTTAACAATGAAAAATGTTTTTTCATGGAATACATTTCATCTTTTTGATCGAATGTTAAATAAAAAATTTTAAATTCCTATGAATGTTTATAAACAAAATTCTTTGGTTTCACTATCTCCCTCATTATTTTTTTTAGTAATACATAATATTTAGATGCAAAAATATGCAATATGCAAAACTAATCAGTCATTGTACTACCACATCTGGCAGTATAAGGATATGAACAAGTAATATTTTTTTAACTTCATTTTGAGAGGTTAAATATCAATGTAAAAATATTTATCATTCACTTCACTACAATTAGTTATTCTTTTTATCATATATTTTATATGATATTTTATGATTATTTACATTCTGATCCATTCAGAAACTCCACTTTGCAAGAAACATTAATTTTTTTAAAATATATTGTTGCATTATGTCTGTATATTTCTAGAAATAATAATATTGAATTTTTTCCTAATTACTTTATCGTTTACATACTTTGAAACAAAAGAAACAAAAACATTAAGACTTGATAATTTTTCTCTGTGCTTCCTTCTTCAATAAATTAATTTATGTTCGTCAATGATTTGGTTGTTTATAAGAAATAATAGCTTCCACAATTTAACATCATTGTCAAATAGCCAGAAGAATAAGGATCTGGTAAGAGATAGGAAAAACAAAAGTTTTCAAATTTCTTAGTAAAAAATTAACAACAGCAAAACAAACTTAGTATACTACAAAGTCACACCTAAATGTTGATAGCAGATGACTGATTGTTAAGGACTATTTACTATTTAAAGTAAAGAAAATTAAAACAAAAATTCTTCTATGTACTTTTGTTTTTTGCTTAGATTAGTGCAGTTCTTGCTGAAAACTGAAAATTACTGCTTATTTAATCAGTTACTACAAAAATGCCTAACTTTCACTCTGCAAAAAAGGCCATTAGATATGTTAAGTGAGAAACCAAATTGTGTATTTAGAATTGTTTGAAGGAAAAGCTTTTTTAACATGCAAGCTGCTTTATTTTGTGACTGTGTGTGTGTATATGCAAGCACTAAGTGTAAGAATTCTAAAACTTTAATTTTTAAGAGAAATAAGTTTAAAATAATGTAATCATTTCATTAAGACATATTAAAAAAAAAATAAAAGATATAGAATCAGTTCCACTTAATCTAAAATGTAAACATTTTTTAATGAAAATTATTTAGAAAGAAGTAAAAATATATTACAATGTAAATAAATAAAAATGGTGCTTGCCATTCAATAATGCATATAAATATTCATGATTCCTCAGATTATATTTAAATAATCTAAAAATGAATGATATGCTTGACGAGTAGAATTATTTTGGGTCTGTTTAAAGAATTTGTATGTTTGTTTGTTTTTTTTTGTACATAAAATACTTCTGCTTTGTAGGGGGTAAGTCATATACAGGGTGAGTGGGCCAACAATGTTAGAGAAAGAGTTGAAGAACATAAGCTATTTGGCTTTAGTATATGCCCTGAAGAACTGCAATGTGACATACAGTGGAATGTTGCAAAAGATTCCAACACCTTATCACACCGGTAAAGTTTCTGTATTTGCCAGTGTTGGTAACAAGTTTATGAACAACAAACCAGGGGTGGTTTTGTGCATGTAAGAGTACACATGTTTTCAGGCATATGATAAATGCGATGTGTATCTGTGTTATGTGTTATTGCTTTACAGTGTTGTGTGTATGTGCTTACATAGGTATTCAAAGGTGTATATATATATATATATATATATCCAAAGCAGTTTGATATAAATACATCTGACAAGGTCTGTCTGTTTAAATTTTATTGTATTTTTTCAATTTTCAGATAAGGTGTTGAGTATTGTGCCCAAAGTTATGGATAAACTGTGCAAAGTTCGGATTTTGTTATTTTTGTTCAAGTGCTTTTGACTTTTGCAGCCATTATCTTAATTAATTAAATAAAATAAATAGATCACATTCTTTTAGTGCAGCCTTGTCCCAATAGCCGTTACACATGACGTCATGATAAACCACTTCAAACATCCAGCTTTTCAAAGAATATCAGGATGCCGAGAAAGAAATTACAACTATCACACAGACGACATTACATCAGTTCTTGACTACAAAAGTTGAAAGTACTTGAACCCCCAATATACAACACCTTATTTGAAAATTGGAAAAATATAATAAAAATTTAAGCAGACCGCCCTGGTTGGTTGTATTTAATCAAACTTGTTTAGAGATAAACATGTTGTATATTTAGGCACCAATCTTTCTTTTATACATGTTTCCTTAAATGTAATGATTAAGAAAAGTTTTATAAGTTTTTTTTTATTTAGTTTCTCTAGTGTTCTGGAGGCAGGGAGGAGTAATGGATAGCAGCTCAGATTGAGGAATTGGAGAGCCAAGTTCGTATCCCAGTCGAATCCATTACATTCACTTATGTGCTAATAACCTTGGGAAAGGTATGAATCCTCTTCTTTTCCCCCAACCGAGGTATGGGTAAATAGCAGGACAGACCAGGTTCTATAGTCATAGACAACTGGGCTACGACAGAAAGAAATGGCAACATACTGTGGGAAAAAATCTGCCTCGTCAGTAATGTATCTTTCGATACATGATCACCTAAGCATGCATCATGCATGGCACATAACTGAGTGTTATTATTATTTTTCTTTTACGAGTGCTAAGATAGTGTAGAAATTGTAGTTATCATTGTTTCAAATGCTTATCCCAAGTTTATACATTCTCTTAGAAGATAAACAATAAGGACACACAAGAGAAACTGAATAAAAATTACAAAATTTTCTTGTCTGTCATTCAATCACATTATATATATATATATATATATATATATATATATATATATATGTGTGTGTGTGTGTGTGTGTGTGTGTGTGTGTGTGTTCATGTGTTTGGAAGTTGACAATATTAGTTTATATGCATGTGTTCTTCAATAGATAGCTATGGATAAGATAGTATTATGCTTGTGTTCCCGTTATCATAGATTGTCTTTAAATACTGACTATGTTTGCAGGTACTTTAACTATAGAAATATAAAACTGTTGAGTGTTTTGTAGAGATGATGTTCCTGTGTCCTACGTCCTCCTTTTTCAGCTGAAGAAAGATAAGATCATCAGAACTGGGCAGCTTCTGTCACCCATCGCCCACCTTCCTTCCAACCCTACCAAACTTCCCAGGCACCAGGCACCAAAAGAACTAATATTTCTTACAACTTCTACACAGTGGAACTGGAGAGCTGATGTTGGTATGTTGAGATGAAGATAGAGAAAGAAAAGAAGTGGGTTGGGAGGTATCAGGTAGAAGAAGAAGTAGGGGGGAACCCTGAGAAAATAACTCAGAGGGGTCATCCTGGTGCAGCAAGTAAGTAAGGAGGAGCTTCATACATGGGGTAAAGAAGAAAAGGGGTGGTGAGAGGTGAGTTAGTTTTTAGTTGGGGAGCAGCAGAGTTGTTGGGATGGTGGACATGACTACTGTTTGGCTTTTTTTTACTTCTACTGTCAGTCTGTGCATGCACACACACACACACTCACATATATATATATATATATATATATATATATATATATATATATATATATATATATATAACTTTTAGGAATCTTGGCAGTTAGGAAGATGAGTGGTAAGGGTGGAAGAAAATGTCAGTGCAGAGAGAGAGCATTGCTGACTGAAGAGAAACAATTTTTGTCAAAGAAAACCAGGGTAGCAGGAATCATGAACATTTCAAAAGTGAAACTATGATTTTTAGTAACTGACAAACATCAGTGTAATGTTGAATGTTGTTAGTATGAAATAACTGCATGTTATATTTAAAAAATGCATTTTAAATTCAACACATTTGCACACATTTTTGTTTTTTATAGAAAAAATAGTGTACAACAAATTTTCATATTTCTTCAGATGTGCAAAATATGATACCTATAGCTTCTTTTATGTGCCATGTCTCTTTAGAACGTATACGATCATAGCTCCCCACAACTTCCTATAACTCATGGTACTTAGCAGCATTTTTTCTTTAGCCAAGTCTCACTTCCCTCATCATTCTGTCATCCATTCATATCCATCAAGTATGTGGCCTGCCACCTTCTATGTCTCTTGGTCTCATTATGCCTTTTGTGAGTTAAGTTTTCCAAACCCTCTTTTCTCATTATATGTTCAAGAAATTTCAGCTCTTTCTGATTCTGATTATAAGTGTTCTTTTTTTTTCCATCTTTCCTTCTAATCATGTGCAAAAAGTGGCTCTTATGTTTAGATTAAACTTAAGGAGCCTTTTTTTTCTGGACAACTTGCTTAAAGTGTGTGTGTGTGTGTGTGTGTGTGTGTGTGCACACATTTGTACACCATCTGTAACACTGATGCATCAAGATCTCTATACACTCAGCCATTAAAAGGATGGTCACTCAAGCAGATAATATCTTGGGCAATGCACACATTTCTAACTGGAAATAGTGTACATGTTGTGAAAGTATTAATTTGTAGAAGCCCGAGAGAGGAAAACAAAAACAAACAAAAATACCAACCCTGATTAACATGGAAATATAAGGGGAAAAGATACAATAAAAAGTTTGTAAGAAATGTAAGCTAGCCACTCATTACTTTATCTGTTAGACTAATAAACTAACAGGGTCGAATAAACAGCAGTTTGGCGAGAAAGGAAGTCTGAAACTTGTTGTAGATCTTTGCTAACGACAAACAAATAATCCAACTGCCAAATTAACTATTCAATTACAATCAAGGTGCAAAGTGGGTTAGCAAGCAAACAAGCAGAAAAGCTTTGAATACTGCAAATAAGCAGTGTTGTTAGCTGAATTATTGAGCATCTAATAAAATGTACCCTCATCAGTAAACTCAAACAAGTTGCATCTTTTGGTTATGATACTGATAAATTAGCATAAAGTATTGATGCATGTTTATTGATGCCTATATATGTATATATATATATAAAAAGAAAAAAAAGTGTACAATTAGTTCTTGGCCTGACCAAGAAGCCCTTATTTGTGATAAGCCCTAAATGATTTGGATAATTGAATTGAGATGAGAGCATTACAGCATCCCTCCACTTTTGTATTGTTTTTATGTAGGTAACTACTTTTCTTCTATTGTTTTCCGAAATAAAGACAGCATTACAATAAAATATATATATATATATATATATATATATACAGCAATGTTTTTGTTTAAACAAGTTTAGGTAAAGAGTAACAAAAGTTCTTTAACAATTTTTATTTTCTTCTACATTCCAGATCATTTTCTTGATTTTATGTGCATATTTAAATATAGATTGTCCAATATCTGAGTACCTTTAGCTATTATAAGTCATTATAAAAGTTTTTTTGTGCTATGTCATGAGTTTCTTCATTTTCAAGTATTCATGAGAGTTTGTGTGCATTGTTTCTTTATTTCTTTTAATTATTGGAATATATTCATAAAGTTTCTTCCTAAATTTGATATCATTTTATCGGTGATGGATTCTTTATTAATTTAATTTTTATTTAATGCTTTAGTAGTTGTATTTGTTTTTTTACAGTTTATGCAGTATAGCACCTTTGTGTCATGTCATATATATATATTTTAGTCGTATTCATCATCTAGATAAAAAATAAAAAATTAAAATAATTGCACTAACATAGAAAGAAAATACCTTCTCGGTATCCAAAGGTTAAATGTTAATATGTAAACTTCTTAAATGACATTCATCAAACATTTTTTTTAAGTGCAATAAAAAATATTTTAAATACTTAAAATTTCATTGCTTCCTTTTTAAAAAAATAAAATGAGATAAACTTAAATACTTTTTCTTGAATAAAAGTTCAATATTCTTAAACTTTAATATATTTTGTTGGTACCAACTGAAAACCATTGTGTAACTATTTGAGTTTATTCGAATTGTAAGTAAAAGAAAAAAAGATTTTATATCATGCTGATACATGACATACTGTCAAACTTACACATTTTTTTAAAGTTTAATGCACTTATTTTTTTTAAACCTGTGATATTGTACAGATAAAAATCTTCTACCCGATACAATGTTTCCATAATAAAAATCATTAATAAAAAAACTTGTATGTATTTATTTTATAACCTGCATTTATGAGTTTATCCAACTTGCAAATTAACAATTTCATACTTTACTTAGAAGCTCGTAACAACAAAAATATGAAAAAGTTTTGTCTGATTATTGTTCTAAATCTGTTTGACATAAGTGCAAAATGTAGTTCTTAAATATAATTTATATTCTCAGATTCTATTTTAGATCGATGTATTTCAACAAATGACTTATGATCAATTCATGGATTGTTGCGCACAGATCAGGAAATTAGTTTAAAAAGAAAGAAATCATTCAGTTTTGATAAAATGCTAAATATTTATGTTGTATGCAAAAACAGCGTACTGCCAACATCAATATTGTAAACAAACCAGAAATTGAAACTTCTCAATAGAAAAAAATAAGATATTTTCTTATACATTAGATAGAGAAAATATTTTATAAAAGTTTTTAAATATTAATCAAGGATATGTTAGTCACCCACTCAATTTCTCACTAAAGTATGAAACACTTTTTTTAATTTATTTCTTAAAATTTTGTTTGAAAAGTTTTTCCTATGTTGTTTCTTTTATCTTAGTTTTGAACTATGCATTTTTGTAACACTTTTTTAAATGTTGCTAAATGTATTGTTTTACTTGTTCTTATATATAATTGTAAGCCCAGGTAAAAATAACTGTGAATTAAACAATATTTTTTATAAAGTAAGCTAAGATCCCAACAACAAAATATAACATGGAATATCCTATGAAAAATTAAAAAAAAATCAAGCAGTAATGGAATTCCTCGCATACAGATATTATATAATCATGCCAATCATTTTGAATAAAGTAAAATTGGTAAAGAAAATAAATGGAATGCATGTCTATTCTTTTCTTATATTTCTGTAATACCGTTTTTTTTTTCAGAAGATATTACTGTCATTACTTATCTCATTTAAAATGTATAAAAAGTTTACTTATGTCACACAAAGAAAAATTATTGTTTAATATATTTAAGTAAAAATGATACATCTTATAGAATTTGATACAAAATTATGTGTTAAGGACTTTATTTTGTCAGATAATAAATAATGATTATTTAAGTATTGTGTTTTTCCATCCATTTTTTTTTAATATTCTGCCTTTGTTTCTGTTTTCATTAGTAACATTGATAAGTTGAAGCTCTTCTCAATGTTTATTGTAAATTGAGTAATTTGATGAAATTCTTTTATGCTGCCTGCTGTTAGCAAATGAAGACTTTAAAAAACATATGCCATTAATGAATTAGCCAAGTAAATAATAGGAAAATTTCATGAGAAATTTAACTTTAAATTGAAAAGAAATCTTTAAAAAAAATCATAAATACACTGAACACTAGGCATTCTGTTTAAATTCTATACATTTTTTTTTTGTATTTCCTATTTACTGTTCAGAATTTTATTTTACTCCACCCAGCTCCCTCATATTTTAAAAAAAAAAAAAAAAGAATCTGTTGCATTCATCTTTCATATTCTTATTGGATGATGTACAAGTCAACACAAAATACCTAATTCAATTCAATGAAAAATTAACAAGAATTTCTAAATGAAATCTGCACAAAAGAAAACCAATGTTTGGGGTTGGGATTTTCTTCTTAGTTTTAGAATCTTCAGGTTGTAAAAGAAAAAAAAAATTACTAGAAAAGATTATTGTTTGCACCTTCAGCAACAATTGGTAATGTTGAAATTATTTTACACATTAAAAGAAACCTTTTTGCTTTTGTTTTTTTTTTCTTTTTGAAAGAGATTTCCTTTTGTATTTTAACATTAAAACTAAAATTGAATGAAACGTTTTTAAAAAGTGTACAGAAATACAATGTATAAAAGTAATAGTGAGTCATCTTTTAATAAAAGAGCTTAATTTTTTATTTTTTTTTTACCCTAAAATGAGGGAGGGGCTTCAACAGTAATATGATGACATTTGTACTTTTTTATTTCTTGTACTTTACAAAATCATATTGTTTCTGGGGAAAAAAAAATATTGTATGAAAATTATGATTTAATGACAAGAATTCAATGTACTTCAAGACTCCGTAAATGTTTTAAATTATTTTTTCTCTCTCCTTTTTAGTTTTGTGCTTGACTAATTTGGTTTAAAAAAAAAAATTGATTTTTTTTTTTTTTACAATTAAAGATGGTGAAAAATAAATCCTTTCTGGTGCTCTTCATAAGGGTAAGGGGTTGTGATGGTGATGGAGTTGATGAAGTTTGAGAGTCATGCAACAAGAAAGTAGCTTAGTCAGGGATGTGTTAGTCACCCACCGGTGTCAATGATGTATTTTGGGGGAGAATAATGGAATCTTAACAATTCAGAGATGGAGTGAGTTAATGAAGAGGTGTAAAAGAAAAAGGCAATCAAATTTCTTCTTTTTTTTTCTCCCTTTGAAATTACAATGTTATGTTTGTCAATCAGATTTAGCAGGAATTGTAATATGCATCCGATTATAAGACAGGAATGAATATAAAGTGAGGTGTGTGGGGAAAGTAAAATATCAAACATAGATTTATTTTCTCACACAGACACATATATATGTGTGTGTGTGTGTGTGTGTGTGTGTGTATACACGCACTCACCTAAACATGTGCAAAATGGAAAGCAACGGAAATGAGAGAAGACTGAGAAATGTTTTCATTATAAAAGTTATTTTCTTGAATTTGTTTCAACAATTGGCAAAAAAACTATTGGAATTCAAGTACAGGATCCTGAAAAAACAAAAAAGTTGTTTTGGCCTACACTTAACAATCAATTCCATTGAAAATGAAATTCATTTTCAACAACAAACTTCCTTTTATTCTTTTAATTTTAACCTTTTTATATTCTTTCTTGAACAATTTCACTTGAATAAATGAATTCTATAAGCTTATGCTTTCAATGAAAATGAAAGAAAGAAACCTAAAATGTAATCATTAGTACTTTGAAATCCAATGAAGTGTCTGTTGTTTTTTTTTTTTCTTTACCTTTATGAGTTTTATCTTCTATGCTTTTTTGCTTTCCATTTCTATTTTTGCTATTATCTACATCTTTAATAAAAGATAACATTATGGGATATTATTCAGACTAATCAGTGCAATACTGAAATGCAATTCTAAAAAAAAAAAAAGTCAAATAACAATATCCATTTTAATGTCTTTCAAGAGTATAATGAACTTTAGTTTTTTTTCAAGACTATTTTAATGAACTTTTTTTTCCAAGTTGTCTGTATTGAAATTTATCTCATTGTAATATTTTAAGAATTTGTTTCTTTTAAAATGGGTATTTCAAAACTAACTCACATTATTCACAATATTTATCTAATTGTTTGAAAATGTTATACATGACTATGATATAAAATTCAAACAAAAGTTTATCTGTAGGTACAGCTTTGTCAAAGAATCACTTCTACTGATGTTTGTCTATTTTGGAATTATGAATCTTGACAAATTTTACAGAAATTCATTTTTAAGATCTTATCAATGATAGAAAAATGTGTAAGAAAATAGAAGTTTAGACAAAAAAAAAGCAACTTGTTGAACATTTTGTCTCAGTATTACACAAACACACACACACACACACATACACAGACCCATCCCCCACTAGTTGCTTACAGATGAAGACAGTTAATCAAATATCTGTTGTCTTTGTTTAATGACCACTGGTCAAATGAATAGTATCCTTAAACAAGCATTAAAGACAGACAAATGAGTGGACAACAAGGGAAATGGATATCTTTTACTACGCATTTATCAAACAGATGGTCAGTGAGAAGTAACAATGTATTGTACAAGTGTTTCGATAACAAAACAGTGGAGAAATTTTTCTTTAACTTGGAATTTAGAAATGAAAAGAGAAACAGACGTGCACAAAAACAGTGGACTGTACATTGAGATTGCGTTGAAGTAAATGAAGAAGAAAACAGATGCCGTAACAATAAGTGTTCAAAATGAGTGAAGAAATAAATAAAGAAGAAAGCCATGCATGATAAAGAAAAAGGACAAAAAACAATAAAAAGAATTATGACAAAAGATGGAACAAAAGAAACGAAAATTGTAAGTCATGTAAAGAAAATAAGTAAACAAGAAGAAGAAACTCACTTCAGAACAGGGAAACCGTTCTCTACAATCATGGTGCCCAAACTGAAGTAAACCGATATGCCAGTGATGGTGGAGCCTTTCTTTTTTCCTTAATAAGACTAGAATGTTTAAAGCTCTAATGTATTTTGTAGTTTTGTGCACTTTTATTGATGAAAAACATAAAGAACCATCTATTTTCTCTTTCTTTCTTTCTCCCTTTTCTTTTGTACCCCACTCCTATTTTTTTTCCTTTCTTATCTTTTTTTCTTGACAAAGACTAGGAGGGAATGGAAAAGAATAAAAGGAGGAGGGCAAAAACAAGAGAAAGCGGAGGGGAGGAGTAAAAGAAGATGGTTTAAAAATAAAAAAAAAAAAAGAGAAGGAGGAGATAGAGAAATATATGAAGGAGGAGGTGGAGGTGGTGCTGTTGGCGGTAGTGGTGGAAGATGATGATGAAGACAGAGAAAGGTACAGTTACTCTTTCCTCCGCCTTTTCTCCTTTTCCTTCCTCCCTCCCTTACACATTCCCCTCCCACTTTTCCATCCTCTGCTACTGCTACTGCTCCATCATCCAAAGCATCCAGCCTCTCTCCAAAAGTAGCAGGGAGTCAAGCCAGGAATGAAGGAGAAACCCAGTCTTTCAGTTTGTAAAATAAACACACAAGACAAACCAAAGAATCCCACAAAAAGAGACCTTAGCCCTCAATTGTTTTAGCAGAAGGGTTAGACAGAGGATCTCAGCCACTACTGAATGGATCATCTGAAGTTCACAGATCCATTGAAAGCACATCCCTATTGTTATAACTTTATATATAGATTCACTTGATTCGCTGTCTGCCAAACACATATGCAAGGCACTGAAAGTAAACAGTAGAGGTTTGTCCTTTCTGCTTTTTAAATGCACTCCCTCTCTCAAACAATCAACAGTTGATAAATTCCAAAGATAGGAAGAGGATGCACAAGTTAAAGAATTTTGGATTTGTTTCTGTTTTTGAATAATAATAATAATAATAATCAGATATAGCTTTTTTATTGTTGTTGTTATTATGTAAAAGCTCATTCTAAGAATGATTGACATTTCCCCCCCCGCCGCCAAATTTTACCTTTATTTAATAATTTAAAAAAGACAAAAGTATTCTTCATTGGATGACAAAAACAAATAATTATTATGCTTTGTGGTTAAATAGAGAATTTCATTCAACAAGTTAAAATTTCTTTACAGTACTAATTAAAGCATTCACTATTACCATTAATCAACAAGATGCCTTTATATATATATATATATATATATATATATTGTGTGTGTATATAGAAATCATTTTAATTTCCTAGCAGTTTCAATTTTTCATCTTGTTTATTATTGGTAAGCGGGAAAACATGAAAGCAATTCTAAGCCATAAGGTAAAGTAGGAAGAAAAGTCAATTACTTTTAAATAAATGCAAATTTGTAAAAAGTTTAAAAGCAATCTAAGTAAGAATAAATTTCTTCATCATTCCAATGCTTTTCTATTTTCAACGAATGAAATAAAACAGCATAAAGTTTTATTTCGGCTATGAAATTGAATTAATTAAAAAGATAATAATTTCTATAATTTGATACAAATATATTTAAACTTCAACTTGTATTCTTTTGTTTTTAATATGAAAAAGGATTTAGAACAATCAAATTTATATTTTACAACCTACAGTTTTTATTAAGTAATATTTAGGGGGGGGGAGGCTGCTGAAGTTCCTAAACTGACTCATTTCTTTTGTGAAGGAAGAGAGCTTCTTGTTCAAACTGAGAAATATTCAGCATCCTCTTCATTAAGGTTAATTTGGTTTTGTGAACGTCATTTTGAATTTTTCTTCTAACAATATAGTTAGCCAAAGATGAGGTGTAGGTCCTCATAACCAGGTTTCAACCTTAAATAAGAAATTAAGGAAAACACAAATTGTCAAGACAGTAATTATCAAAAATATATGCGCTGTTATTTATACGATTCATGAAGTAAATGAGTTTACAATATTTTTGAAGTGAGAAATATAAAATTCACACCCTTCAACTTTTTTGTTACATGAGGTTAAACAGAAAAAAACATCTAAGTTTCTTATAAAAACTCCTGCCACCAAATTTCATAAACAATAAAAAAAATGTTAAATCTATTATATTAAAAATGTCTAACTTATTCTGCACTCAAAACAGACTTTTCTGAAAATTTCTCTTTATATTCAATTAATGTAAGTAATCTTAATCTATTAAATGTCGGATAAATTTTTTGCCATCTATAGAACTGTTAATGAAACACATTTCAATTCTTCATAGTTTGTGGGTAAAATTCTGTCAATGATGAAACAAAGTTATCTTTTAAATGAATGTATTTTACAGAAACAATTTGCTTTGTGCCAAAATATGTTTCCTGATATTTAACTCTTGTTTTAATTAATGTAAAACAAAAAAAAAACATTATTTCCACAAAGCTGAACTTAACACCCTCAAAATCATGATTCTTTTCATAACCAAAATATTAATGTAATCTCTTACTCATTAAAGAACAACCCCATTCCAAAAATGGATTAATTATTCAATAATATTTAATACTTTTCAACAAGATATAAACACAGACAATTTCAGTTGACTATCTTCATTACTCTTGAATAGTCTTGTGTTCTGGAAACAATATCCAAGAAAATAAAGAAACATGACAAATACTAAAATACTGGGTCCCTTAATCCCCTGCTAAGTGTCAACAAGTAATGATAAAAGGGTGTCCATGTAATTACTGTCAAGTGTACTGCATCCTTATGTCAACAATTCCAATACTGAAAGATGATAGTCAAGGATTTAGAATTTAATCCCCCTTTTCTTTAGCCAGGCAGTGTGGAGTAAAGAAACAGTAGTATATGTCAAACAGTATTTACTCATATAAATTGGTCGCTATTGATCCTCACTAGGTGACCCCAAATCTTTAAAAAAAACGTTTTGCCAAAAATTAGCTATGATAAGATTATGATTAAATAAAAAGAAAAAACAAAAACATTACATGTTGGTGGTAATAATAATAAATAAAAGGATTATTTCATAATATCCTAAAGTTTTAATTTAACAATTTGATAAACATTCATATCAGAATGAAAAGAACAAGCTTCCATTCAGAATGTTGTGGAGGTGGATAGAGAAGAGGTGGTCTTTATTTTGGAAAAAAAACAAAAAAAAATTACATTTATTGTTTTTTTTTTTTTTTAATCATTTCACCCTCAACCACCTAAGACACAAAGAGTGACTGGGAGTGAAAGAACTTTGAGTGTGGAGAAAGGACAATAAAAGAACAGAATTCAAAAAGACAGAAGATGGTGATGTGCAAAAAAAATGTGTAATTACAAAACACATGTGATTCCACAAAAGAAAAAAACGTGTGTATATTTACCCAGAAGTAAAGGTTATCAGATCTTAATCAGCAATAATTAAAGAGTTTAATAATAATAATAATAATTCTTTTGTTTTTACAGGTTTTCATATTTCAAAGCAAGTATTCACCTCAGTGTGTCATGACATTTATTGAGGATATTTAAAGGAAGTGTTCTTTTGAAGAAACAATGACACAGTGGAAATTTAATTTATGTAAAGATTCTCAAGTTATCTAAAGAAAAAAAAACTCAAAAGTTAAAGATAATATTGAGGATTATATTTGTTAATGCTTATAAAATCTGTGGCAGTATTTTCTGTCTTGTCTATAAGAACAACCAAATATAAACTTGAAAACAGTATGTTGATTTCAGTTCCAATATCATGTAAATTGAAGACAAAAAGAAATTTAAAATAGAAATGTCATGTTTTATTTTTTTTTCTTGAAGATGTTCGGTAAACTAAAAACCAAATTGATTTAATGGAAATAAAATTAATTTTAAAAATCAACTTTTGCTAGTTTTTGAAATTCTTTTACATTATCCAACCAATGAATATTATGGACTTTGTAAAATTGTTTACTTTTAAAATTTATCATTAATATTTTCACTGGTGAGTGATATTTCAATTTTTATTTGTTTTTTCGCATGAGTTATTTCATTTAACAAGATAGATATATATATATCTTAGTTTGATTTTTTTTTGTTGTTGTTGTTGAAAGTTCTTTTTTTTCTTTTTCCTGGGTAATTAAATTTGGGAAATAAATTTTCCTCAGAAAAAAATTTTTTTTTAAAAAATGAAGAAATTTAATTTTAAAAATAGAAAGTTCACTAACAACAGTTTTGAAAATATTTAACAAAAGAGAGGTAAAAATTATAATCGATTCATAAAAACTAAAGAAATGATTAAAAACAAATTACATAAAAATCGTGTTTTTTAAAGTATTGTCTTTTTTTTTCTCGTTTGAAAGGAAATTACTCGTAATAGCAATAATACATGCAGACGTAGAAAGAAAGAAAGAAAGAAAGCAAAAAAAAAAAAAAAAAAAACACCGCCAAATAACGTTCTTTTCCCCCAAAAGTAATGCTGGATATATATATCTATAAAACAAAAACTAATGGCTGGAGTTTAAATATCAAGTTTTTCCCCTTATTACCCATGTGTGGCTATTTCTCCTCCATCCTTCATCCCCAAACGTCATAGGTGTGTCACTGTCATTTCTTATAGCATTTTATTTTTTGTTTGATTTTTGTCTTATTAAAACTGATCAATCGATCAATAAATAAATGACAATAAATTTTAAAATTACAAATTTGAAATAAACTTCAATCATTTTTTTTTTTTTTTACACTTTGGGATTACTTAATTTCACTTGAAGAACACCTGAGCGCCTCAACCCTGTCTACGACAACTTAATCAAATTCATTATAGCTTTTCTTCTTTTTTTTTTTTTCTTTTGCATCTCTGACTTTCAAACTTTTCAAGACAACAGCATATGAATAATTTTAAAGATGAACTTTAAAAAAATAAAATCATGTTTATTTTTACAACGTTTTTTACCGTAAAAGAAAACTTTTTTTTTCTTCAATTCTTTCGTCTAGGAAACGAATTTAACTTTTCACTTATGAGTGAATAACTGAACTTTCAGACTAAACCAATCAAAAAGAAAAAAGAAAAATAAATAAAATTGTGTTCAAAACTACACAACTATATCTATCACAAATATAGAGAAAGGTACATACCAACTTTTTTTTTTTTTCCAAAAGGTGAAATTTACAATACTGAAGACTTATAAAGTGGTACCTTCCAAAGAATATAACATATCAGTAATAAATGTAAAATGTGTGTGCGTATCTCTCTGTCTCTTATTCTAGAGAAAATGGTAACATTGATGGTACTGGAGGAGGCGATGGTAGCGATGGTTCTTAAGGGTTCGGACGGGACGTTGGAACAACAATGACAACGCCGGGATTTAATGGGAGATGGATTGTTCCATTCAAGGAAAGACTTTTGAACATGCTTGCTGGATGCTGCTAGTGAGGGAAAAAAAAGAAAAGAACAAAAACAAATAAAGAATAAAAAATAAAAGGCAGGCTGCGGGTGGGCGGGGTGCTGCTTCCAGCTACAAGTGACAGACAGAGAGTTCTGAGACAACCAGCCTCTGCCCCCTAACAATGATTATTCATATAGGCAGGCAGGCAAGAATTAGGCTGGGGAGAGGAAAGAAGACGGTCAGAGAGAAAAATATCTGAAGATGCTATCCGAAGTCATAATTGTACTTTTTGCATATATTACATTGCGGAGTGAGAGTGAAAAGGAAGTTGGAGATAAAAAGCATGAACTAAGAGAGAAAGAGAAAAAAAATAAGCGGGTTTTGAACATCGAGTTTTTTGTTTTCTTTTTTCTTTCTTTTTTTCTTGTATAACAATCCTTTTCTTTACTAAATAAGTAAAAGTAGGGGAGAGGAAGGGAAAAAAACTAAAAAAAAAGAACAAAAAAAAAAAACAAATTAAAAATGCCGTAAAAAGTTAAAAAAAAGAAAAAAAAAAAAACAACGAATTTTTGTGTATTTCAAAGCTTTAATTTTTAGGAAAGTCACGCCGTAAAAAAAAAGTATTAACGTAACGAGCTAGTCAAAGAAAGCAGTTTCATACTGAGTTCGATCTTCACTCGGTGCCCCACAATTGTAACCTTGTGCCAAACTAAGTTAAACTTTTTTCTTTTTTTTTTTTTTCTCGAAATAATTGCTTATGACCAGTTACAAAAACCACGAAGTATTATTATAATAATAATAATAATAATAATAATAATAAAAAAACAGTAGATATTTCCCGCTCAATAGTTTTTTTTTTTTCTCGACATTTCTAACATTTCGAAAACAGTAACTTTCGCTTTTTTTTTCTTTATAAAGAGAGAAGTGTAGAAGAGGAAGACAGACAGACATTGCCCACCAGAAGAGTGGCTTGGCTGTGTGTACACTACAGCATATCAGATCGGCAGCTAAATCATCTGTCAGTGCAAACTTCGTCTTGTTGTCTTCTTTGATTGGGTTAGGTGGTAACAGGCGGCGACACCGAAGACGGCATAGGAGGAGAGCTTCGAAGATCATCTTCCAATGACTGCTTTTGTTCTTCTTGGAGACATACAAACTTACTTATTCTTCTTTTGATTCTCCTTGTGATCATCTACTCCTCCCTTAGCACTCACTCACTCACTCACAGATGGTTTTATCCCTACCAGTATTCGACCGTAACTTTTTTTTTTTTTTCGTTTTTTTTTTAACTTCTTTATCTCTTTCTTCCTGGGTACTCACCGCATCTTTTTTTTTTCTCCTTTCTTTCTTTCTAAATCACAATACAATCTTTTTTAATCTGTTTTCCTCCTCTCCTTCATCTTCTTTTTTTCTCTCTCTCACTTCCCACCCCTCTCCATTTGCAACTTGCTCTAATTCTCAAACAACTGTAAAGCTTCTGTTTTTAGTTTTTTTTACACAACTGTGAGCTATCTATTTGTATTAATTAAATTTTCTTACTCTTCTTCTTCGTCAATGGTGTTCGCGCGCATAAAAAATGTACAAATTACACATTTCGATACAGTCTATCTTTCGTTTTCTTTCTTTCTTTTTTTCTTTACGTCTTCATCTGTCATACGCGCGTACGTGTACGTGTGTGTGTGTGTGTGTGTGTGTGTGAATTTACCGTTCCATAACCAGAAAACCTTGTTCTAAGTTTAAAACCATCTTCTTAGTGTGTACAAGTCGAGTTTCGGCACTCACCTCGACGCTGCTAATTTTTACTTTCCCTTCCTTATTTTTTTTCATTCTTCTTCCTGCCTTACCCCTCTGCATCCATCAATCTATCTGTCATTCCTCTCCAATAAACTAACCAAGCAAAAACAGCGAGATTATTTCATTCAACAGTTAGGTGGAAGGAGGGCAGGGAGAGACTGTAAAAGGTAGCCGTATATAATCACACAGATTCCCATTACGTTTCTCTCCCTGTGTGCGTGTGCGCGCGCATGTGCTCTGTGTACGTGTGTTCGCGCCTTCAACCAAAAAGTCCGTCGTTTGATTTTTCTACGAGTCTTTATAAAACTTTTTTTTAACCATTCTTTATTGCTATAAGAATTACCAAACGGTTCGATAATAATTCGAGCCTTAGTTGTTCTAAATTAGATTATTATGAATTTTCCTAAAACAAAAACTAACTTTTAAAAAGTTTTTTTTTAGGTTCTTTTTTTATCTACACTTTTTTTTTTTGCAGACTTATACTACTGAAAAGTGAAAAGGGTTCGAATCTAGATAGGGTGCCTAACACTTCTGTCATGTGCTTAATGTCAGAATTACCAATGTCGTTACTTTTGACAGCTTATAAAAATCGATATTTTGCTAAATCTTTTTAAAGGTTTTCATATGTGAGTCTTTAAAAGACTCAGGTTTGAAAAGAAAACTGATGCTGAAAAGTTATCAGCCTGACCCACGTACCAGAATCTTCTTGGTCGAACAGATAACTTTTCAGTACCCCTTGCCTTCATATATATATATTTAGAATTAAATGGATTTATTTTTAATTCATGTTTATAGCTTCAATATATATATAATGTTTGCCACTGTAGTATTATTATTATTATTATTATTATTGTTCTATACTCTTTCACATGTCACTTTGTATTCTCCACTTCATAAACGTACTTAAACAGTTAATCATTTTAATAAACAAGACACTGACATCTGGTGTCACCAGTGCAAGAGAGATAGCTCTCTAAAACAATCAAATTACAGAAAAATGTGTGGAATATTTTATTATATAGATGAGTAATTTAAAAAAAAATTATAATTATCAGCATTTTATGTTTTTTTTTTTTTTCTTGGCAGTGAAAGATCTTTATAAAATCTTCAGGTATACTATAAAAATATTAAATTACTTTTTCAGCTTTATTTTACATTTAAATTCAAATATAAAAGAATAAACATATTTTAAGAAAAAATCTAAAAACAGAAAAAATCTAGTAAGATATTCAAATGAAGATTAATATAACAGTATTAGTATAACAGATTATGAATTTCAAGTATTTTTTAAATTAAAAAAAAAATCATGTGGCATGAACATGTTTTGTTTTGGCTTCCATATTAAGTTTTATCTAATTTAATAAAAAGAAATTGATATTCAGGATTGAACTGTAATTTGATATGGAAATATGAAAAATGAAAACAAAATTAAAAAAAATGATTATATTTGGTCACAGTGTCTATTGTTTAATTCCACCAATTTGATCTGTGTTGATAACCAAGATTATCAATTCTCTCAACCTTTGTCTGTATCTTCTCATTCTCTATCTTATCCCTTCCAATTAACATATTGATATTCTGAGAGACTAAGGGAAACAAGGAAACTACGCAACGAGCTTGTGTAAGTGGATAGCAAAACAGAGAGAAGAAAAGAGAGTAAAAAGATAAACCATCGTTAAGAGCTACAATGGATAGGAAGTTGGGAAGAGCCATGATCGCCCACATCCTGAAAAGGACATAGAAGGAGAAGTGAAACCCCGCAGAGTGCTGTCTTTACATAGCATCATTTTTAGAGATTCTTCATAAAAGTTTACTGCTTGTTCGTATTTGATTTGGCAGATCAGAAAATTGTTTGCTTTTTGTTTTGTTGTTTTTTTCCTTAATATTTCACAACCTCACGAGCACCTGATTTTAAATATATTATAAGTTATAATATAATTATAAGTTATAATGATGACATAATTATGTTATAATTATAATATATGTCTGTGATGACTTAGGTGCCCCCATATATTCAAATACTACAGATGCAATATCAAATTTTCAGAAACATCTTTTAATCCATACACAATTATAAATGAATACCTGTATTTAATTGTTTAATTAATATTTTTATATTAATAAATATTAAATTAATATTTAATTATTTAATGAATATTCTAATATTTATTTTAATTAATTAAAATATTTATAATTATGTTATAATATTATATATATATATTTTTATATACATATATATATTTATATTACAATGAATCATTCATGCAAAAATGAATTAGTAAAGTTAATGATATAAAATGGGAAATCCCTTTGCTAACAAAATTTTAAAAGATGCATTAACCTACTAATCACTTGATGAATATATATATATATATATATATATATATAATATAATTTATAATATTATAATTAATACTTGTTTTATTTCATTTTCTAACAAGTCTAATGACTTTAACTCTTTAACAATGGGCATCATCAATAGATTTTTCACTGTAGATTAGCGGATATTGTTAATTGATGATTTATTTTCCAGTGATATGGGCACCATTCATTTATGATTTGAGATTAGATTGGTGAATCTAGGATTCATGAGTTTAATATTTATTAGGATTCATTTATTTCCTGAAGCATTTGCCTGCAAATAAAGTTGCAAGAACAAAACAAAGACATTGATATGTCTGCATGCATATTTTGCTTGATGAAAAAAATGGTGAAAAATGGTGATAACTTGGTGCAAAGAATCTACAACTTCATTATGCATGCGATTCTTCAAGGATTATCGTGCTATAAAAAAAAATATTAATTTAGGAACATAACATTCGCTTTAATACCCTGCTTCCTTTAATTTTAGAATCTAATATTTTTTATAGTTTTTTTGTATAGGATTAAAGTGAAAATAAGCATAAAAAATCCTTAAAAAAATTACTTCTTTTGTTCTTACCAGTATTATACTGTTATCAGTACCGAAGAGAAAATATAGGTATTGGAAATGGGCCGATATTCTTATATTTCCTTATTATACACTATTATAAACACACACACATATACAATATTTACATTGTTTGGACTGTTGTCTTCATCTTTGTTGCTATATTCATGATATTTCGGCTGCTGTATGCTCTGGCTTTCTTCAGGTAATTGGATTTTCAAACTGAACCCTTTATTCCAATCACCTGAAGAAGGCCAAAGTGTACAATGGCCAAAATGTTGTGAATATGACAACAAAGATGAGAACAACAGTCTGAAGAATGTAAATAGAGTAAATAGTTACAATAGCTCATCTCAGAAATATATATATATATATATATATATATATATATATATATAATATTGTAGTAATTGTGCTTGTAGGAATAGGTTAAATATTAAACAATAAAGCTATAATCAGGCAAATATAAAAAGTTAAAGTACAGTTTTCTGTCATAAAAAATTTACAGAAAACAGTTTCAGATGAATAAAACCATTTTAGTAGAACTAGGAACTGCAAGATACTGTGCTGTCCTGTTCCTCTAATGATACACACTAGTCTTTATTCAGACTTTATATATAAGAACTTCTTACCCATATTATGCACATGTTTGTGCAACCTTTTCCTGCTGTTTAAGGGTTAGAGATATGAGATATGCATAATTTATGGGTCACAAGTATTTATTTTTAAGTACCATGTCCCTTTAGGATGTCGACTGTCATTATTCTCCATAGATTATGTTTCTTTATTATTTGTGAATTGTCATGACTTCTTAGAAAAGATAGCAGAGTGGTTTCCTGTTATCTTCTCCACAGTTTTCAATTGTGTCCTTCTCCTAGATTTGCTGTCATGCAAGATTAGAGAGTCTATCCTGCTAGTTAACACATAACTGGGGGAGAAGAAAGAATCCTGCCCTTCCTATCGACACTTAAGTGAAAGTGAACTGAACAGACTTGGCCGGGATTTGAACTTGGCTTTTCAATTTCACTTTCTGTGCTGATAACCACTACTCTACCTGTCTATTATTGAATTATTATTCTTCCACATTCTGTTGGTCTGGCAAAATGGGTAGCTCATCAAAGATCGGGAAGAAAAGGTGCTACAAAATCAGCAAGTGTACCTTTCAAGATGAAATAGTCAATGCCAATGCTAACCAGGATGAAGCAATTTGTATGCCCTCAGAAACTATTGCAAAGTGAGATTATATATCGTTATTTGCTATTATAACTACAATATCTGACTGTAATCTATGTGATATTAAATATGATGGAAAAGTGCAAAGTGGTGTCTGTAAAATAACCAACAAAATGTTATCAAATTTGCCTAGAATTAAAAATTGCTCACAAATATTTTTAGAATTATTCAGCATCTTTTCTTTTTTTAAGAGTTATTAATTGAATTTTAATAATTAATTTTTTTTTATATTAATTTAAAGAGCATCTTCAAACAGAAACTAATGCTTGTATCAGATAAGTCATCTTTATAAGAAATTCTTAGGTGTTTAATAAGTAGATCAAAAGCTATGTTATAAGTATTCTCACATAATTATCTGGAATTATTTTAGTTATACCAATGCAGATAGATCACATTATTTATTTAAGGTTCTATCATTCAAACTTCTTTTAATTTAGTCAAAATTTGATCCATAGATTTTTATTTAAATATATCATTTGATTGTATTTCTATCAAGTCATATTGCTTACAAGGCTTAAAATAGGTGTGTAATATGTAAATAAAAAATATCAGATTATTGGTGTATAATTTGATCCTAGGATGTTTATACCTTGATAATCTAATCTATAAACTCGTCCAACCCGACTTTCAAATCAAGGAGTTTAGATTAGAGGTTCTGTATTAACATAATCTATAAACTTAAAATGGAATTGATTCTAATGTTTAAATACAACAGAAAATAAAACAAAACTTTTTACTAATAGAATGGAAACATTTCTATAATCTGAAGAATATGGGAAAAATCTGTTTCTCTGCTTTCTTCATTTTGAGTTCTTGATTCTTCTTTTGGGTTCTGTAAATTGCTCCTGACATCTGCCATAGTTCAATGGTTAACAAGATTATTTATTGCTTTTCTAATAAACTTCATAAATATTTCTGTGCAAGAAATTTTGAAGGTTTTGAATATTTCCAGCGAAAAATAAGAATGAGGGAATACACAGACACATGTGTGTGTGTGTATATATATATATATATATATATATATATATACACTATTGTTCACCCAGTTCAAGGCCCAAGAGGCACTCATGATAAAGGGTCACTGAATGAGATTATTGTAAGAGTGTAAAAGGAGGAGGAAGAGGTGCATATTCTGAGGATATGTAGGATAGATAATCTCTTCAAGTTTAGGGTCAACCGTTAAGATTGGAGTACCTGAGGAAGCATCCTCTCGGGAGTTTGTTCCACAAAGTAATATTTCTGAGGAAGAAGCTCTTTACCAAAGAAATATAAAGGAAATTAGGATGTTTTAACACTTTGTACATGGCATAGTGGCCAAATGCTTAGAACATTCACTTTCTGACCATGAGACCCAGGTTCAAATCTGACCATAGTCAATTTGTCAGGAAGGAGACTTCTTGATGTTATCAGTCTGGAGGAGGTGATCCTAGCATGTGGCACCTTTGGAAAGTGCCTGAATACGATACCACGGGTGAGAGAAATTGAGTAGTGCTAGCACGAAGTCACAAGTCATTGTGACTGAGGGTTTGAGTGTGCTGGCTTTGTTCAGATTCTTGATTGCGCTAGATTACATGGTTCTCTCCCAGAAGTTGTAACTAAGGTCTACTCAGCACAGTTGCAGTATAAGCTACAGGTGGGCTCTGAGTGTTGAACAAATACAAAATGTGCCTGTGCAAGCATCTGCAATAAAGATTAGCTAGCCACCCTAGTAGATGAGTATCCTTGAATATGAGTGGCCAACCATTAATTAACATGGCATGGTGGGCATATATGTGTGTGTGTGTGTGTGTGTGTGTGTGTAACTATAGAAAGATTATCACCAGTTTCAGTAAATTTTTAAATTTACTTTTCAGTTTCAAATAGAGAAGCCAGGACGATTATTTTGGGGGGAGAAAAATCCACCCAGGACATCCTTATTTGAACCACTCTGTTTATTAAATATTTAAATGAAATGCCTTGTCTTAGAATGCTCACAGCCTAAATCCAGGGGTGGGAGGAAACTTTCTTAATCTTTAAGAAAAGGGTGGATTTTTCTCCAAAAAGAATAATCCATCTGACTTATCTATTTGAAGCTCAAAGGTATAAACCTTTTACTAACTTATACAGTATAACTCAAGGTTAATTGTTTATACTTAGAAATGAATGAAGACAATATACAGTATGAACTTGGAGCTATACATTCTTGAATAGTTTGTGAAGTTAATATTATATCTGTTGTCATATAAGGTCAGATCCAAAGATTGTTAAAGCAGGGATTAGTTTCAAGCTATATTTTATCTCAGGAGATGAAATCCTATAAAAATATCTGGCAGAAGTTTGCTTATTTTAATGTAAATTAAGAGCAAAGATATATTATATTAAGATTAAAATCAACTCACAATTTAAAAATCACTTGTGCTCATAGATTCCATGTGATTAAATTCATCAACAAGCAAAGACATTTCATTGGTGTTTTTTTTTTTTCTTGATTATAACTTCCTGTTCAGAATCTCCAACAGTGCTGTTCCAACTCTGTAAGAACTTTAAGGAAGAGAACTATTATTTTTATTTATTTTTTTACACTGTGTTCACATTTTGAATACAATTAGTTCTGGGGTTGTCTATATTAAAAATGTGTTAAGAATAAAATATTATATCAGAGTACAGGAAGCTAAGAATTAATGTTTCCCAAGGGATTGTATGTTATATCCTTTGACCCCAAGTTCTATGGTCCAGTTATTTTTCTAGGATTTTGAAAAGTTAATGGTTAAAAACAAACCAAAAAAATTAGTAATTCTTTTGATAAATCATCTAAATCTTTTTGTTTATTGACTTAGGTTCAAATAAAGTTACTGTTTGGTTGTAAAGAATTGATAATCTATAATTAAATCTGAGTGAGTGTGAAATCTATTATATCTAAAAAAAAAAAAAAATACTCTCAAATGTCTGGATTGAAGAATTTTGCTTCTAACCGAATGAAATAACTCAAGGATCACTGTTTTGAAATAAACTCAAATGAATATTTGTTAATTCCATGAAAGATTTTTGGTCATGAATACATACATACATTTTCTGTTCCTCACACAAGGAGACTAAATTTCTCTTTTGCAAGCACGACTGAATATATTGAAAGAATTAAAATCCTTGACTCCTGGAAATGATATGAATTTAATTAAAATTTCATCTTTTACCGGGATTTCTTCAACTCATAAAAGATGGTCAAAAAAAAAAAAAAATAGGAAAAGAAATGTCAACAGAAAAAAATGTAATTTTGAATGTGAAAAAATCAATAATTTTATAAAGATTTAACAAATCAAATTACAATTCAAATTTCGGTTTTAATGATTTAGAATTTTGATTGAATTTTAATATAAAGTGCAACAGAGTTGGGCTGCTTATTTTTTTTTCCGAAAATAAATTTAATGGTCATTCCAGAATGTTTTCATTTATTATTCTATTCTTCTTTGTTTTATTTTTAAAGAAAGAAAATTATTTTGGCAAAGGCATAATTCAGAAACTTGCTTGTCAAAATTTTTTAAAAGAATAAAAAACAAAAAAATATTGTCACTTGATAAAGAAAAAAAACAAACAAAAGCCCACTTTTTACTCTTTTCTGAAAAGCTGAATTAAGTTCCCAACTAGAAAAGATGGTCTTGAGTTTTGTATTAAGATGTAAACAATGTTCAGAATAAAAAAAATTGCTTTGGATGAAAAATTTATATGAATATTTGCTTTCTTTTGATGATTTAGTCTAAATTTAATACCCATTGCTTACAAAGACATTCATGTAATAACATAAAATGCTCAGATATTGGATTATATGCAGATCAATACATTAAGGTAAACATGTACATTAAATGAAAAGAGTACCTGATATATTTTTATTATCTTCAGCTAAAATCACGTGGTCCAAACCAACTGGCAGTGACCTGTTGACAAGTAAATTTGGTCTCAAATGCAATGGCAATAATAATTAAGGTTCCAGTTATACATAGATAGAACTATTACCAAGTGGAATGGGTCTGCCCCCAAACCCTGAAAATAAATACCCCCCCACATACACACACCTGAAAATTATGAGAACTAACATTACTCCATAAATTCTTACTTAAAGACTGCACCCCACCTGAAAACACACTGGCTTGTTGATAGCTCTATTTTGTAAGACATACTTTAATTCCTGACTATGAAGAAACAGTTTTTTGCTGATTTTCAATGTAAATGGATCATTGAAAATTTACTGAAATTAAATTTTTTATCAAAATTTGGGTTTTTAATGATGGAATTAGCATTAAAGATATTTCTTAGTGCATTGCTCAGCTGGTAGAGCAACAGTCAACTTAGTAAGTGGTTAGGAAAAAAATGCCTAAACTTTGTGTACATATATTAGAGTTCAGATGGGCACCTCGGCGTGGTGTAATGGTTAGCAAGCTTGCTCGCTAGATCAGTTACAACTGAAAAGTGAGTTCGATCCTCGCTAGATGCCCTATACTTTCGGCCTTGTGCCACATCTAAGCTATGCTTGGAAAATAACTATATTGGGGTTCAGATGCATTCAGCACTAAAATACAGCCATGAATATGGTTTCATTTTTCTTTCTATGATCACAATTTTTGTTTCTCTCTATATGTAATCATTAGAGTTATTGAGAATTTTAATGTATTTAATAATGCATTTCTATACTAAATAATTTCCAATTAATTTTTATAGATGCTTTTAGTATTTACTTTGTTTCTGTATACATAATCATTAGATTCAGTGAAAGCTTTGACATATTTGTCGATGAAATCTAACCTATGATATTATAAGTTATTAGCAGCAGAGCCCGGCGTTGCCCAGGGATGTAACAGTAAGAGATAGATCATCATAAAGACTGAAAAATAAAATTGACAAAGATTATTGTTTAAGGTTGACAGACACGCATGTCTTAATTAGCTTTTTTTTGTTTTGTTTTTTTTTACGAATTGGTCAAACTTAAACTCAAACAAAAACATTGTTTTCAATTGTCATGAGTCTACCGATTGAATAGAATTTTATTATAAACAATTGTCTTGTAAATGGAATTTTTAAAGCATTCTGAATGTAAAAATAAAGACAAAAGTGTGCAAGACAATAAGAAACACTACCTCAAAAAAAAAAAAAAGTGAAGTTTTTTGTTGAAATCGGTTTGAAAAATGTAGGAAATCCGATCCCATATATAAATGAACACACACACAAACAACCTGGGTTTTATAAGTATAACTCGATATGAGTTGTCCCCCTTTCATTCTCGCGATGCCTCTTAATCGTGTTTTCAAATTGATTTCGTGCAAAAACAATTTTGTTTCTCCAATTTTTGACGCTGTCAGAACCATCGCAAGGTAATTTTACGTAGTCCTGTGAAGTTTTGTTGAAATCGGTTGAAAAATGTAGGAAATCCGATCCAATATATAAACGTACAGACACACACACACACACACAAACACACACAACCTGGGTTTTATAATAAGTATGATATAAACAAGGAATAATGTATAAAACAAGTCAATATTTGACAATGAGTATGACATCTCAAGTTAAGAATTGACAATAAATAAAAAAAAAACGTTAATTTTGACTAGTTCTCCCCCCCCCTTATCTTTGTTTTTTTTTTATTGCACCACTCGGGTTATTATATCTTGTAACTGTTAAAGTAAGCAGAGTGTGAAATTGTTACAGTGTGTATCGAGCTAGAGTGTTGGCAGAAATAACAGCAGTAAAGATGAAAGGAAAAAAAACTACTCTGGTTTTGCTTACATTTTCTTCACACTAATGCCTTTGGGAAAGGTATGAATTCACTTCATCCTAACCTCTGTCCCACGTATCTAGATAAAATGTCTTGTCACTATCATGTGATGATTTCTGATAGAGAATGATTATTTGAACAAATCACTTCCCCAGAAACCAAAAAATACTGTTGCCCTCGAGTCAGACTTTATAAGATCCAATACGAGGGTAAAAACAGATGCAATATTTGAAATATTATTCAAATATGGACACCAGTAAGAGCAATGCTTATTAACAAGCTAACTAGCAAATTGTTACCTTTGTAGTGAGCCTAATTCTCACTGGGAGCCCATCACTTGTGATCTCATATCAAAATAATCCAAGTTAAATATTTGACTTGTTTAATGGGTTAGTTTCATATTTCAATTTAGCATCAGTGGTCAGTGTTCAAATCTAGCTAAAAAACAGTCTTTTGAATGCTGATTTTAAAGTAAAGAAAGCTTCTTATGTTAGGGGAATGTAATTTTACTAACCCAGTAAGTAACCTACCCAATGAACTCGGATGGCAGAACAGGGAATTTTTCTTTTTTTACTAATCTTCATCCAATAAAAAGCTCAAGAGCCACTCAAGATAGAGGGATAAAGTGTGGTGTTGTATTAGTATAATAAAGGACAAGAAGTGAAGTTCTTGGGGCTAGACAGGAAAGATAACAGCTAACTCTAGACTTGAAGAGGTCCAGATTTAATTACTGAATAAAATTTCAGAGCTTAATCGAAGACGTTAGAAATAAAGAGTTGAAGTAGACTTTAGAAGGAACCAGAAACTCAATCCTAAACAGGAAACAAGGGATAAGCCTCTACGTCTGCTCAAAAGACTTGGGAGGAGTGCAAACTGGACAATAGGAATGAAAGGGATAGTAAAAAGACAAATGTTGCTAAGAGATACATAAGATAGGAAATTGTGGAGAACCTTGATCGGCACATTCTGTTATATAAGTCACACGTTTTAAAAAAAAAAAAATGCAAAGGAAACCACCAAAAAACATCCTTCATCTTCTACCCTAATGTTTGGGTTTGAGTAGGTTTAGGTTAGAGGTTGCACACCCATTTGACATATTAATCTCCTGATGATCCTTGATGAATTATAGGTGTGTATTATATGGCACTTTGCCATTCAGCAATGGTTAACTCACTAGTCACACAGACTATTGTTACTGAAATGAGTTTGATCTTTACGGTATCCAACACTTGTGTCAGTATGACGAGATTAAGTAAAGTAAATAACATTAAACACCATTCAATTTTGCATTGAGAGAAAAAAAGAAACGGACATTTTAAATATTAATTAGCTATAATTTTTCATTGCTCTGTGTAATTAGGTAATAAATGTCTTGATGGAGGTATTTAAACTGTGACAGGTTAAGTTTTGCAGGAAACCGGTAGTCAATGCACCTGTTCTATTGTGAAGAGCTCATCAGAATTTGAATAGGTGATTGAGTGAGACAATCTGACTCCTCTAAACCCACTTACTCTTATTTTTCTCTTTCAGTTTTCTCTGCTTACTCCACTGTTTTATCTTTCTTTCTACAATTGTTTCTCATTTTATACTCTCTCTCTCATACATACATCTATCTATCTATCTATCTTATTTATTTATTTATTTTGAGAGCTCCAAAATCTCAGCCCCTTGACTTTTTTTTTCTATTAATTTTAGATTTGGTAAATTTTCTGTTTACTCTCTCTCTCTCTCTCTCTTTCTGCCATGTAATGCATCTTTCCTATCTCACTGTCATCTTTACTTTTGCATAGTCAACTTGTTCACTTCTTTTTCTAATATTTTCCCTGATCATTTGACTCTATTCCTCGGTTTCTTTCACTCTCTCTTTTAATATCAATTTGTTTCTTTCCTTTTCTCTTTCTCTTTAAGATCCTTTTGTTTCTTTTCTCTCTCTTTCTCTCTCTCTCTTAATGTCCTTTTATCGTATCTCTTTTTCATTTCTCTCTCTCTCAACTTGGTTTTCTTTCCTCTGTTTATATCAACTCTATTTCACCTCAACCTAATCACTTTCACTTTTTTATATATCTCCAAAGATACACACGCACAAAATTATATAAAATATACATAGGGCTGCTGAAAATTTCTTGGCTCAACCCACTTTGGAAAATGTGATGAAATGATCAAACATGAGATTTTTTTAGGAGTGCTTCCTGGTCAGGCTGAAAACTTTTCAGCACCTCCTCATACCTCTGTGTGTGTGTGTGTATATATATATATATATATATATATATATATATATATATATATATATATATATATATGTGTGTGTGTGTGTGTGTTCACATACATGTAGTGTGTATATGTTTAAATGCATGTGAATGGGAGAGACATCTCCATTATATGCTGCTCTTAACACCTGTGGGCAACGTCCATGCCTCTTGAAAACTCCTGTTCTGCCAGTGATTTCTTCCTGTTGAGAGAAGAATTGGCTAGTCACCCAGATCTGTCAGACCCTTGCCTTCCCATGAATTTCAATAGAAACTGCTGAGATTTGCACCATCCAGAAAGCAGCTATAGTTTTGTAACAGTAGCAGCTGGACGTGAAGAAATAAAGGCCAGACACCTTGATATTCCCCCATTCAAAGAGGCAAAAACACAAAGTGTAAGAAATAAATAAACAATGTTTCTTCTTTTATGACAAAAAAAAAAAAAGAATTAAATAGAAAGATACCTACTCTTCCTTTTTTCTTGCTTCTTTTCACTTTCTGATTACTTCATAAAGCTAAGGTGTAAAACCTAGCAATGAATTCCTGAATATATCTTTTCTTTTCGATTTCAGGGTTACAAATTTCAAACCTTTTTAAAAACATTATCATCCTCATAAAATATATCAATGATTTCTTCTTTGATATGATGGGCCATGTCCCTTCAAGACAAGGACAATCATGGCTCTCTACATCTTCCTATCCTTTGTAACACTTAGTAAGATTTGTCTTTACATTATCTGTCCCAATTCCTGTTATGCCATCCATTTAAACAAGCCAATTATGTAGGTTATTCATTGCTTTCCTATATCCCTCCTGCTTTCAGTATATGCTGTGAGTGTCAGATTCTCCAAGCCCTCTTTCCTCATTATAAGTATAAGCATCCTTTTTGTTTCCAGTTTCCTTAAAACTTCCTCATTGTTCACATACCCAGCATCCTTCTGTAAAAACCACATATATGTTGCCTCAAGTTTCTTCTTCATCTGTGACAAGATTGTCCAACATTCACTGTCATAGAGGAGGACTGATATTATATTAGTTTAGTACTTTTTCTTTGTTACTAATGAAATTTTCCTTCTTCCTTGCTTAGCTTTTGGAAGGCATCTTTTGCTAAATATATACACATAATTTATCTAAACTATGTATACTTAGGCAGCAAGAATTCATTCAAACATGTTTTATTGAATTGAACTGGCACAAGGCCTCTCTATTTGATTTTTGATTACATTTTTCTAGTCGATGTCTGAGTCATACATTCTCATAAAGAAAGTATCCAAAATTCATAAGGTTTTTGTTTGAGTTATTTTGACCATCAAATGCTTACAACATCGAGCAAAAGTCATAAGTGGCGATCCAGAGACGTTAGATAAGGAATTGGTCAGTATAAGTAGTACCCTACAACGCAACAACTACCCTGGGTACATGGCAGCAGCCCCCAAAATCTGGGATAGGCGGGTACAAGAGGAGGAGGAGGAGGAGGACAACAACACTCAGAAAACAGTCTGCCTGCCTTATGTGAAGGGGTTATCAGAGAAAATACAAAGGATCTGCGGTCCATATAACATCAGGACAACCTTCAAAAGCGTGACAACACTTGCAGGTATCTCTCACGAGTGAGACCCCCATAGAGAGGAACATGACTAAAGACTGTGTATGCGCTATCCCATGCAGCTGCGGAAAGGAATATAAAGGAGAGACAGGCCACCCCCTCAAGGTAAGGCTTCAAGAACACCAGAAAGCTGTAACGCGAGGGGAAGTAAAAAAATCAGGCGTGGCTGACCACATATGGAGAGAGAAGGAGATCACCGCCCCTGTGGGATCATGTTGAGATCATAGACAGGGAACACCATTGGAAAATTCGTAAACTTAAGGAATCAGCACATATGCTAGGCCACAAAAATCTCCTGAGCTGACCAAGCATAGAAATAAATACAATATGGGAACCAGTAATAAGGAGTGCCAGAGAAAAGCAATGATAACAAAGTTGCAATATGAACTCTGGTAAAGACATGCAATGATAACAGCAAAAATTGCAATATGAGCACTGGTAAAAATGATGCTGAAAACATTAGGTTTATAATACTCAGAAGTTCATACCCAGATGTCCTCAAGGACACATGGCACAGTGGATAAAGGCGTTGGTTAGATCCAGTGACAGACCCAAAGAAGGTGAGTTCAGTTTAAGTTAAGGTTAAGGCAGTGGAGAACTTTCAGAGGGAAAATTAGCAGGAGATAACTGATAACTGACATCCATCAAACATGGCACGTGGAATTAGAACAGTTTACCCCAGCGAACGAAATAAAGGGTTCAGTTCGAAATTCCAACCACCTGAAGAAGGCCGGAGCATACAACGGCCGAAACGTTGTGACAAATATGGCGACAAAGATGAGGACAATAGTCCGACTAATGTAAATACTGTATCAAATGTTAATATTATCAGTTACAATATAGAAAAAGTTTTATTAACTTCATCTTGTTAATTTTTTTCTTTTAATAAATGCTATAAATCTAATTTAAATGTGCATGTATCATATGCATGTGATGTTATATGTAGAAAGGTTTGTAATTATATACAAGCGATATACCAGTTGTAACACCAAAATTGTTCAAATCATGTCACAGCATAATTATCCATCCCACAAAATGTTTAATATCTAAAAAACCACTAAACTAATTGAGTTTCTTTTTTCCAGGTTTTCATATGAGATGTTTAGCCATCTTGACATCTTTATTCAGCTAGAAAGAGAACAGGTTAAAATTGTTTTGTGTCAGACCCACTGTCTTCCCAACTGAGCAATAGTGAGAGGAAAAGATCATTCAAGCCTTCAGTAATGCTACATCATTCATACACTGACTTCCATTTGCAAAGTCCATTTAAGAACCATCAACAGAACAGTGAATAAGTTTAAAAAAGAGGGAACAGTAGAGAGGAAAACTTGATCAGGAGGTCACAACAGGAAGAGGGATCAAACATTTCAACTCAGAACTAAAGAGATCAATTAGAAAAGATCCAACTCAATCCATAAGATGTTTGGCACGTGAGAGAGGAGTTTCAGCTATGACAGTTGGAAGAGCAGTGAAAAACGACTTGAAAGTGAAATTGTATGTAAAACATGTGATGCACCTTGTTACTCCAGGATAGAAAATTAGAATGTTAAATAGGGCAAAGATCATCCTCAATAAGTTGGAAAATAATCCTGGAATTATATATGTATGTATTTGAATGAGCACCCAATCCTTAGCTATAATTAATTAATGATGAACATGTTATTTTTGTTTATGATCGATTTCATCATGATTCTTCTGTTAAGCTTGGAAAGTAATTATTCCTGTGAATGGAGCCTGTAGGTCATAGTAAAGACCGTCCTTTTTCGAACCTCAAGGACTGGTGCTACCGAATCATAAACAAAGGAACCATACAAGATAACAGGAACCACATCAGTTGAAGACTACCAATAACAGCAACAACTAAGATTTAACTTGTAAGGACAATAATGATAGAATCAAAGTTTTGATATTCTGTACTCAGTCAGTCAGTTATGTGCCATGTGTGATACACACGTAAGTGATCATGTACCTTTCGATATATGACTGACGAGGCAGATTTCTTTCCCACAGTAGTTTGCCATTTCTTTCTGCAGTAGACCAGTTTCCATCCAATCTATCCTGTTATTTGCCCATAGCTGGGGGTGGGGTGGAGAAGAAGGGGATTCATACCTTTCCCAAGGGTATTAGCACGTAAGTGAATGTAATCAATTTGACTGGAATTTGAACTCGGCTCTCCGATTCCTCAATCCGAGCCACTATCCATTACTCCACTGTATCTCCCTCCCTATTCCATATTACTTTGAACAAAAGATTATGAAGGAAAATCCCATCAATACTGGAAAGAGTGATAACAGTGGACACAAGAAAGCCATTTTTCTGAAAAAAATGTTTAAATAGAAAGATTTTATAAATCTAAACTGAAAGTTGCACTAGCTGGTCAGTCAATGAATACCAACTGTTTCCTTTAAAATAAACAGGCTAATATTGCTTTCATTACTCACACACCTTTGATATGATTTTCTGTTTTCTGAATCAGCTATAATTTGATCATAATCTGTTCTCAGAAAAATACCTTAATTTAAAAAAAAATATAGCTGATGCAAAATAGTTATTTGGAAAAAGTAATCTAGTACTCAAATAATCTCCATTTTTGAATTTAGGGACAGTTGAAGTGCAACAGAGTCGTCATATTGGCCAAAGAGTAGTGAATGGATGTGAAGGTTGTGAGGAAACAGTATGGGTTGAGAGAAACATACACAAAACACTTGCTAACACTTGCTAAAAAGATGATGCTGAGAAAGAGGGAAAGTCTGCTTCACATATGGCAGCCATGCACACATAAGGATATTACTCTAGTCAGCCAGCCAAGCCATCCATCTGCCACAATAAAACAAGGAAAAGAAAAAGAAAAAAAAACTGAGGAATAGAAAGATCTACCATTTTTTTTTATTTTTTTTTACTCCTACTTGGCCTGGGAGTGAAATCAAAGCAGGATTCAGGGGTAGGGAAGAAGTGAAAAAAAAATGTTGCTGTGGAGAGAGATAAGAAAAAGTAAGGCAACTAAGAAAACTGTATTTGTGAGAGGGTCTCAAAAACTGGTCAGCACCACCATGTGGATCCTGCTGTTTCCTGCCAAGGTTAATTAGTGGAGGATTGGTTCACCTTTCTTGATGAACAAAACTGACATCTGATTGGCTGTGAGGGACAAGAAGTGGGAGGAACAAGAGAAGTACCTGCTATCTTTACTTAAGCAAGTCAGAGATAACATTTAGGCAAAAAGTTTAAAAAGAAGCTCTTTGAAAATATTATATATTAAACATGAGAGAACGATTTTTTTTTTTTGTTTCAGAAATAAATGTTAAAGACAGTTTTTACCTAGTAGGTATGAACTTGATAAATTAACCTGACCCACTTCATAATAAACAAATGACACTGAATATAAATATAACCTTGTTCTGAATTGTTTTTCACTAATTATTTTTTTCTCCTCCCCCAATAGGAGTAGACATGCTTGCCTATCATTTGGTTCATACTCCTCTCCAATTTTTTGAACAGGAGTAGAGGTTTATCCCTTGTTTCCCATTTAGGATTAGTTTTCCGGTTTCTTCAATTCTGTACTTCTGATGTCTCCACTTGAAATTTTATTCAGTAATTATTATTTTTTCCTCTCCTAATAGGAGTAGATAGGTTTGCCTATTGTCCGGTTCACACTCCTCCCCAGCCTTTTGAACAAGAGTAGGGGTTTATCCCTCGTTTCATGGGTGGGTTTTCTACTCTGTTCTAAAGTCTACTTCAACTCTGTACTTCTAACATCTCCACCTGAACTCTGAAATTTTATTCACTAATTAAATCTTGAATTCTTCAAGACTAAAATTAGCTGTTTCTCTTTCCTGTTACCTTGCCCTTTCTCATGCTAATACAATTCCACACAGTAACATTCTACCTTGAGTGGGCAAAAATTTTCAAGATTTATAGATGGATGTCATACATGGCATCCAATTTATTATTTTTTTTTACAATAATGCTCACCCAGTAAAAGGCCTCAGAGTCACTGGAGGTAGAAAGTTACAGAGTAAAAGGTAGAGTTTATGGGGAAGATAATGGTTAACCCTAGACTTGAACAGGTTAGGAGATTGTAGTGATTGGGGAAGCATCCACTTGGGAGTCAGTTCCAAAAAGCAGCAGTTCATTGGAAGAAGCTGCTCAAGTGGAATTTATATCTTACTAATGGAATATAAATGGAATGTGGGTGGTTCACAACAATGTGAGTGGCATGGCAGGTGTTAGATATGAAGATTAAAATGAGGGAAAGTAAGGAGCATAGTTCATTTGAACACTGTCCATGGAAATAGCAATAGAGCAGTGAAAATCTTGCAACATTTCATCTGTGGGAAAGGGGTTGTAATGTGTAAAATAAATTCATCACCGACAAGGATGCAGAAACACTTTTGAATTCTATCAAGACTGGAAAGCGAAGACTGAGCAGCTCCTATACACATATGGTAGCAGTACTCCATTTTTGGCTTGATTTTTGAAGATAACAGGAATTAGGTACTTACTGGACTGGCACAGGGAACTACCATTTTTCAAGCATCTTTAGGCATTAATTGTATGTATCAGTTCCACTTGAAGTCTATGTTCAGTTTAAGTCCCAATAGGTTCTCAAGGCATGAGTCCTTCCTGAGAGAACACCTGTTCATTGCGATAGGTGAAAAATTCAGGATCTGCTCAGTGTTGATGGAACAACACTAATTTGGTTTTTAGAAATGTTTAAACAATTATCAAGCATTTTCCCCAGATCAAAGATTAAAAATGTCTTCAAATGAATGAATCCATTCAGCTTTAAAGATGACCCTTCCTCAGATCCTATAGACTGGTACTAAAATTCGCAAAGAGTTATACCAAATAACAAAAAACCTATTATTTGAAAAGTTCAAACAACAGGAATAACAAAAATGAATAGCACATGTAACTAAAATAGAAAATAATGTTATAAACAAGCTGTTAAATTTGCAATAACAAAAGGTTTGGGAGGAAATTCTTTTATGTGCTAGAAGGAGAAATTACAGCTAGTGGACTTGAAGTATAATTTCCTGAAAAATTGTTTTATGGAAAACATTTTCTAAATTTCAGCTAGCAGTAACACTAGCTGTATCATGGGATGAATTTGACAGATGAGTGAAAAAAAATGAAAAAGAGACCTTGGAGTCATTGAAAAAAAGAATAGAATCAATTACCAAACTTATACTTTGAGAAACTTTTGCAACGAATGCCAAAGATTTGTGCTGCAGTGATCGAGGCTAAAGAAGGATATTTTAATGAGAGCAAAATTTAATCATGAAATGCTTTTTTTTGTCATAACATTTCTAATAAAAATCATGTCTCGCATTTTTTTAACCATGTATAATAATTTTCTCTTAAAACAACTTTCGTACAAAACAACTATTTTTGGGATCAATTTAAAATGACCAGGGGTGATCTCAAACTTTTGAGCAATAGTATATGTGTGTGTGCATATATATATATATATATATATATATATATATATATATATAATGATTAAATCATTTTTGTTAGTGTGTTTAGGATAAAAATCTAATTTATTCTAAAGACACAAAAAATAATTTACTCAATTTCTATTTCCACCACAACCATATATATATATATATATATATATATATATGAAAATGAAATTTCTTTGCAAAAATTTCTTGGTGTGCGAGAATTTTTCAGACACAGCTTTGCATATGAAACTTTTCAGGATAGACATGCATGCTTTTCTGAATCAGGTACAAGAGAGATGTTGGTGGCTGGCTGGCAGATGCTCAGGGCTTATTGATTTTCTTGCCTTTCTTTTGTGGCTTTATCCTGTGAAGGGTTTTATATATATATATATATATATATATATATATATAATCTTGTCATCTCTATTTCATCTCTTCTATGATATAATTATTAACAGAAAATGTCAAGAGTTCAAAGTTTGTATCAGGACAGTTACATTTAAAATATACTTTACTTTGCCTTCAGAAAAATATGTCTGAAAATACAATCACCTATAACTGTTTTCCTCCTTTCCATAAGATAAGACATACAGAGAGTATTTGTTTCTTTTTTTTGTTTTTCACTTTTGTCTGTGATGAACTTGTGCATCAAACAAAACTGAAGTAGACAATTTTTTTAAATTTTTTCCCAGCAATGCTTTGGGATGGAAAAAATATAAATTCTTGCAGATCCTTGTATTGGTGAGTTTCTCTCAAAATCAAAATGGATAGACAGAATCAAATCATTATATTTGATTATCAAAGTAACAAAACTATCTTCTAATATCCTGGCCAGCCTTAAGCTGTGATAATTAACAGTAAATAATCCCAGTGATGGGAGAGTGTGTGTATTTGTTGGGGAGGGCAGGGAAAGGTAAAATGACAACAGATAGGTGCTCTCTTGAAAAGCTCAGGCAGCAATCTTGGTCTGCTGTGACAAAGGGAGCTAAGATGGCTTCACTATTTGAACAATGTCACCTGAATTAATTATAGGCAGTCGATCAATCAGGATATGAAACAAATAAGACTGATAGTAGCCAAAGGAGGAATGGGGGTCAGTGGAAGATAGCAGTGGGGTTGGGTTGATATGTTGGGGTCTTTCCCTTTAGGCCATGTTGCACTTGAAGCAAAATGGACTGATTGATCTGGGTGACAGTGATAGAGTTGTACTACTTTGTAAGTTTCCTGGTTAACTTACAACAAATGACAACTCTACAAATGGACAATGCACATCAATGTCTGAACCAGCCAGAAAATAAAATAATAAAAATAAATAAAATATTTATACTGTATTGTCTGCAGATGTGAAAGAATGTTTATCTTTCTCACTTTTTTTTTTATATATATATATATATCATTTTTTATTTCCATTAATATCTATCCTCAACTGTATATATCAACTAGTCTCACTTCATGTTCCTTGGTACATGTGTGGGTGGTGGATAGCAACTCAGAATGAGAAATTGGAGAGCTGAGTTCAAATTCCAGCGAGGTTTGTTACATTCCCTTATGTGCAAATGCTCTTGGAAAAGGTATGAATCCATATCCATCTCAGTTATGAATTAAATAGTAGAACTTGTATCTGCTTATTTTTAAAAAAATGGTCAATACAATATTCACATGCAAAAAAAAAAAAAAAAAGAAAGAAATGAATTATTTTTATTATCCAAAAAACTTTAAATAACCCATGGTTGATAAGACATAAAAAACAAATCAATCAATCTTGGGGTTGGGGAGGGGAGGATTTTCCTGAAAAGTTCTAGGCCTAAGAAGGCCTTTCCCCACCAATATTATATGATGAGATTTTATAATTTGGTCAAATTTTGAGAATTCAGTATGTTCATCTCTAAAATATAATTATTAAAAGAAAATGTCAAAAGTTCAAAGTTTGATCAGAACAATTACATTCAACAAAATCACATACTTGCATATGGCCTGAAGATTGTGCTTAAGCATGAAACAGACTGTTGCCACTTAGTGTTGACTTCAATGTCCATTTTTATATTTACATTTGCTCTATCCCTGATATTGAGCACTTTAACAAATAACTACAGCATACCTTAAAACTGTTTTATCATATATATATATATATATATATATACCACAAAGCCTGCTTGTCTTAAATGCCTTTTTATTAGCAAACCACTGAAAACTCAGCAATTTTGGTTTCAAAAACAGTCTCTCAAACTAACACTATATATATATATATATATATATATATATATATGTATATATAGTTTATCAAATTGCTATTCAGCTTGTCAGTTATATTAATAAAAAAATTTATAAAAGTGTACAGGGAAGATTGATTCATGCCTTCAAAGGAAGTATTAATGTTTAAGTTATATAAGAGGATGCATCCAGTCAAAAATTCTGATTTTCCACTGTACCAAATTTTATCCTAGTGTATCTATATATATATTTGGATAGTACAAATTTTATAAGTGTAATAATGTACTTCTCTGATAATTTTTTGAAGTTACCATTTTTTTTTAAAGAGTTGTTTAATATCGAAATTTGCAAACCAATACTTTTAATTACTGTAAACAAGCAGAAATGTAGTTAGCATCAATAAGATAAAGAGAAAAATTTGTTTTTTAAAGCAGGAGAAAATTAAGCTAGCAGTTTCAGTTCACTCCAGCAGCGTATACCACGAACATCTAATAGATTTTGGATTTTATAGATTATATTTTGATTTGGAACCCATGACTAAGTTCTGAAAATCAAACACTGGTGGAAAATATTTGTGGACGAGGAAGATTACAGCTACCACTATCGTGAGAAAAAGCCAATGAAACAAAAACATTCTGGCAATGTGTAGAGCAATCTTGCAACACTGTTAATCTGTCATTGCATTTTAAACAAAAATAAACTTGAATGAATTTTTTTAAAATTTTATTCCTTTTTTAGAAATTTATGATTACTATCTATGCTTTTTACAAAATGTATGGTAATTGCCTTTAAAAACTTCAAAAATTATCAGAGGTATGCATTTGCCCAGGTACACAATTGTCCAGGTGCAAATGTCTAATATGCAACAGTCCTAGAACTTTAAAATATAACCATAATTATTGTTTCATTTCTTTTTAGTCTACTAGAAGAATTTCCTGTGTTTTTGTTTATGTAATCATTTGCATAATGGATCTTCTCAAAGTTGATAATAGGTGTAGTAACTATTATATGTTAATATACTCTTTCAGCAATAAGGTAATTATGCAAGTGTAGATTGCTCTCTTCTCTGCCAAATATTATGACATGTCAGTGACAAAACTTTTTGTCAAAATATATCATAGTATAATTTTATTATGACATGTCAGTGTCATATATATAATTTCATCATACATCATCACATTCATTTATTTATTTATATTTATTTATCATATATATAAGATATATAATTTTATTATGACATGTCAGTGACAACACTTTTTGTCAAAATGTATCATAGTATAATACAGGGAAAAATCATTTGCCAAGGTTATGATTCCATTTTCAGTGGTGTTTCCAATATATTTTTTGAGAAAATCTTAGAACTATATGAATTCATAACACCAGAATTCAAATTCCTTGGTTTTCTGTGACCGTATGCTACCTTGTAAGGAAAGAATTATATAAAGTAGCATATCACTTTGAACCTGTTAAAACTATGAACCAGATATGTTACATGGAAGAAGGCAAATGATAGTTTGATCGTGATGCATCTGGCATCTCGTCTACAGTCGCTCTCTCACAGATGCGTCGTCGCCTCTCTCTCTCTTTTTTACAAATACTTTCATGGCAATTGCTCCGAGGAGCTGCATTCACTGGTTCCCAGACTTCATGAGTTCAAGCGCCCTATGAGGCTGGCATCCTGCTCTCACCCTTTCACTGTCGAAACTCCTAAATGTAGCTGTCTCTTCTACTCCAATAGCTTCATGTCTCGCACTTCTCACCTGTGGAACTCCATTCCCTATTCCAGTTTCCCTGAGAGCTATAATCTCCAACTATTCAAATGTAATGTCAATCGACATCTCCAGTTGCTTTGATCTATCCACTATCCTTCTCCTCATCCTTTCCTCTATTACTCCTATCTGATGTTGCTCCAAATCTTCTGTAACTCCTTGTGTCCTAGTGGCTTCCCGCCTTCCTTGGGGTGAAACGCTTCAGAACTTCCCATCTTCACTCTGTAATCAGTTGCTACATGGCACTTACAAAATGAGAATTCATGTTGTCATGCAGCAAAATCACTTAGTCAGAAGGGAAGACTACAATTTTTTTATTTATCCAAGTTTGATTGAAGATCAATGAAGGTTCATTGTTAATGAATTTTTATTTTTTATTTTTATATTTCAAATCATTTTTCTGGTTTCCAGCACCAAAACCTGGAAAAATGATCTGAAATATAAAAAAAAATGAATTAAAAAAATCTTTAGCTAAGAATTAGGGATAGCAAAGAGAAAATAATGACATAATCAAAATGTTGACGTTCCACATTGCTTAAAAAACTGGTTAGGAAGGAAATCCACATCAATACTGGAAAGAGCGACTGGGATTGAGAAATTTATTTTCCTGAAAAACTGTTATAAAAGAAAGATTTTATAAATTTTAGCCACAAACAATGCTTGGTCAATAAATGCTAAATGTTTCCTTATAAGGAAATGATTAATATTATCATTACCATTGTCTTTAACCAAACTCTCTGTCTCTCTTGCTGTAGGGTGAGGTAAAAGTTAGGCACCATAAGGGTTAATGGATAAGTTGAAGAGTTCCTATTGAGTGGCCACCAGACCTCACACCCTTGGACTTTTTTTCTGTGGGGCCATTTGAAATCAGTTGTTTATCAGAGGTGCCCAAGAAATATGAAGAAATTTATAGAAAGAATTAAATAAGAATGCAATAAAATGATAGAGAAAACTTTCCAATGTGTTAATGAATCATGCAGGCACAGAACTGAAATGTTTTTTGAAAAAGAAGGACATTTTGAACAACAAATATAACAATTAAATGGCAAATAAAATTTTCATGTGTAATTATACTTTTAATAAATTATCCTTATGGTGTACAACTTTTGCCTCACCCTGTACACACACACATATATGTATGTGTTTGTGTGTATGTATATATGAATGTATAGGTCTGCTTAAAGAAACATTTTGATTGCCATATGTAGATGTGTTTGTATTATATATATATATATATATATATATATATATATATATATATATATATGGTCTACTATTTATTTAGGTTGTATGGATATTTCCTGAAAGATCAAAGAATCTCTTTCATAGATCCCAGGCAACCAACTTATTAATGGGTAACAAGGAACCTGAGAGTCAAGTGTATTCAGCCAGTTCATGGTTAATAAATCTTCCAGAGTTCAGTCCTTAACATGGGCAATGAAAAGATTAAACAGAGAAGTGAATTATCAATTCTGTGTTTTTATACAACTTTTTATGTTGGTGGTGATGTTGATAAATACTCAGCATGGTTTCATCTTTCATAAAGTTACATTATAATGAGTATCTTGTGAGAATAGAACTTGGCTTGCAAAACCGGAGATTTGTTTAGTTAACATTGCGTCAAAACAGGTGCAAATAGATGGATAAAGACGATGATTGACAGACATATAATATTAGAGAGAGAGAGAGCTCTACTGTTTTCAATATATTATAAAAAAAAAGCGGCTATATTTTAAATATATTTACTTGAATGTTCTTGAAAAAAATTTGGGTAAAATTACAGTATCAGCTGAACTGTGACCATCATTATTATTGATCTATATTTTAAAAGAAGAGCTGATTTGCTGTCCATCACAAACTGTCTACATGTGACTCTATATAATATAGATGTCTGTGCCTGTGTTGTGTGTGAGTTGATTTACATGTACTTGTGCCATTTACTTTATATACAAGCACATTCATATACCCGTATAATTTTATTTTAGTTTGAAGTAAGACATTGGAATAATACATTCACATCCTACTCAGTTTGGACAAATTGTACTCTAGGCTAAGCAATATAATCATAATGTTGGAGAAAAAAAAAAACATTAATTTTTAAACCCTAAAAAATGAAATAATTATAAAATTTTATTGAACAGTTTGGTAAGTATTTCGTAATAAATAGAAGTTTTTTCTTTTTTTAATTTTGTAGAAATATTTTTAGGTCTGTCATTGGATTAAAATATACACATGCATATATAAAAGTACATACACATATACAATCTGAATGAAATTGAAATTGACATCTGTGTTGCAAGGGTTAATTTCCGTTTCTATCTGGCAACAATCACTGGGTAATAGGAAAAGAGTAAAAATGGCAGGAGACTACCAGTCCTCACTTTCCAGTCTTGATAGATTTCAAAAGTCTCTCCGAGTCCTTGCTGGAGAAGAACTATTTTCCAATCTCTCTCACAGGCACAATGTGTTGAGCCTCTGATTGCTCTATTGCAACTTCCATGGAAAGTGCTTGAACAAACTACATTCCTTGGTTTCACCAGGTCTAAACTTCATGACTAGGACTCACCATGCCAATTACTTTGGAGCAAACCACCCACATTTCCTCCATATTGCATTGGTGAGAAGTAAGTTCCACTTGAACATCTTCTTCAGTGAGCCACTGCTCTCTGGAACAGACTCCCAAGAGGATGTTTTCCCAATTACTACAATCTTAACCTATTCAAATCTAGAGTTAATCATTATCTTCCCCTCCTATACATATAAACTATACCTTAACATAACCCTCTATTTCAAACGGCCTCTGGGCCTTGTACAGAACATAGGATGTAAGACAAGGATGTGTCTTCTCACTGGACTTATTCAACCTATATAATTAGGTAATTCTTAGAAAATTAGAATCCTACCAGGATTTATTATTGGTGGTCACAATCTTAATAACATAAGATATGCAGATAACGCAGTGTTGATAGGAATTGTAGAAAGGAACTACAAGAACTCCTATAGAAGGTAATGAAGGAAAGCAAGAAGAAAGGACTAAACATCAACTGCAAGAAGATAGAATGCATGATAAAATGTTAGTAAAATGAACAACCCAACATGCATATTACAAACTGGAAATACAAAACCAAGCAAGTACAACAAAATCTGGGAAGTGTTTTAACAGAGGATGGAAAATGTGACATTAAAATCTAGAGGTGCATCAGAATGGCAAAAGGTAATTGCAAAAAATCTAAGTAAAGTATTAAGAAACAGGAAAATTTCATTAGAAACAACAAAAGAGTATTGAATTGTTAGGTAACATCAGTTCTCCTAAATGGCAGTGAATGATGGCCCATCTCTGCACAGAAGAAGAAAATTGAGATGATAGAAATATGATTGTGTAGAAGGATGCTGAGAATACCATAGACTGAATATGTGAGCAACAGCAAAATTTTATAGAAAATGGAAAAAAAAAGAACATTTATAGTTAACATGAGAAAAAGCTGAAATTTCTAGGGCACATAATGAGAAAAGAGGGTTTGGAAAATTTGATATTCACAAGCAATATTGAAAGCAAGAAGCTACAAAGGAAACCATTACATAACCTACCAAAAAAGCTTGCATGAATGGAGGGCAGAACAGAGTTGAGAAGAGATAACAAAAAGAAAAAAATTCCTCAGCTACAAAGGACAGAAATTTGTGGAGAGCCATGATTGACAATGTCCTGAAGAGACATGGTACATAGAAGAACAATGTATTGAAGGAAAGACAAGCAGGATAAAACAGAAAATTACCTACTTAGTGAGTTTGCATGAATAGATGGCAGAACAAAGAGAGAGGGAGATAGCAATGGGTCAAAAGTTACTGAGAGTAACAGAAGACAGGATGTTGTGGAGAGCCACGACTCTTCACATCCATAAAGAACATCATACATTAAAAAAAAAAGATTATCTCAAAAAGTGGAGAATTTGATCATGGACAAAAATTATATAGCTTAACAACTATTTGCTACAATGTACCATGTCGACCTAGATTACTGTTTTTATAGTGCATCACAAAAGTATAGTGGTAAAAGTCAGCACAATATTCAGTTAGTGTTCAGTGTTCAGATTCTCATAACCTTTGGTCATCACTCCCATTGTTTTGACATTACAATAGTTAAAAAAAAGAGTTCCTCAATTTAACATTCTGCCAACATGATGAAGAAATATAAGCAAAAACTTAATTTTATTTGTTAAAACAAATTCCTGAAGCAAATATCTTAACAAATCTCTGAGGGTTGTCCTGCATTTTGTGAGTAACAACTTTCTTTTCACATCATGACAATCAAAAACAGAAACCTAAACAACTTCAGTTGTAATGACTGAATAAAAACTAAGATGTCATAAACACAGAAATAAATTAATTTCCAATCTGCTGATTAACAGTTAAAGAGTCATGCTCTAATAAACATCTGAAATGACAATGTACTGATTTGTGGTATTGCTTACCTCAGATCAACCAAAGACCTCGACCACCTACAAGTTTACCCTTGACAGGGTGAAGGATTTTGACCCTGGACCTGGAGTCTGTGTGTGTGTGTGTGTGTGTGTGTGTGTGTGTGTATATATATTGAGTCTATCTTGCATATCCATCACTATTTCCTAAAATCATGTCTTTTTTTTTTTATCTTACAATTTTTATTCCTTGTCACAGGCAATCTGCTGATCTAGGCCCAGAAGCCCATGATACCAATTCAAGATAATGTTTAATGATTGACTCTTTTCACAGAGTTAAAGGTTGGATGAGGTTTAAAGGTGAGATAACTCTGCATACTAACTAGTAGTTGGCTTGAAGGTCAAAAGAGGTTCAGCAGATGGTGTCACTATTCCTATCCCAACCAATACTAACATGTGTGTATGTACACGCCCTACCCTAACTACCACACAACTTGTTTTTGATAGAGATGAAAATTTGTATAACTGTGTTTTTGTGCATGTGTGTGTATATATATATATATATATATATATATATATATATATATTGATATTTGAAAGTGTGTATATATATATATATATTCATATTTGAAAGTGTGTATATATATATATATATATATATTCATATATTCATATTTGAAGTGTGTGTATATATATATATATATATATATATATGTGTGTATATATATATATATATATATATATATATATATTCATATATTCATATTTGAAAGTGTATATATATATATATTTGAAAGTGTGTATATATATATATATGTATTCATATTTGAAAGTATTTATATATATATATATGTTTCATTGAACAAGACTGACATGGTACTTTAGATTTTTATTATGTATTTTTTGTATATATACATGTGTTTGTTGGTTATAACAAATTTTTAACAATTTTTACATACATTAGGTCTATAAAAGACACTTGTAAGTATACAAGAAAAAAAACAAATAAAAAATATCTTGTCAGATTTGTTCAACAAAATATATATCAAAGAGTGATTACTACCCAATCATACACTTCTGTATAAACATATATATGAGGGAATATAGTTTTAAGGTATGCCATATTTATGAGATAAAGTTCTTGATATCGGAGCTAGAGCATATCCAAAGATACAAGTGAACACTGAAGTCTACACTCAAACATAATAAGTAATAGAGTGTTTCATGCTAAGCGCAATTGTCAGGCCTGATGATTGCTTGCATTTAGCCTGAAACAGTCTGTCACCTCTGAGTGTTGACTTCAATGTTCACTTATATATATATTCCCATGTTCCTCTCCACCAAATAAATATTAGTCAAAATTTGATTTAACTCTTCAGAATTTTAACAACCGCTTCATAAACAAACACATACAGGACACATATTATAAGTGTGTATGTGCATGCATGCATATATATATATATATATATATACTTAAAAATATGAAAATAAACACAAATGCTTGCATACAGACACATGTCTATAAATTTTATGTTATATTACTATACATATGGAACTTACATTTGAGCAGTAGTATATATATATATATATATATATATATATATATATATATATATACAAAAATTTTGTGTAATGATCTAAGACCAAACCACTTACCAAAATCTGACCAAGCATCTAAACATTAGAATTTTTTCATCCTTTTTTGGTTAGGCCAAGAACTTTTCAGTACTCCTTCCAAAAAACATACATGCACTAAATTACACACACTTAGCTGTGTTCACATGTAAATCATACTTCCATATATCTGTGATGTATGCGTTTGTTTATGCATCAACACTTAAAATTCTGAGGTGTTAATTCAAATTTAGGCCAATATCTATTGAGGGTGGGTGGTAGAACAGGAGAGTCACATAAATGATCTACTTCTACCAGACTGCCAAGTTCAGACGGTCTAGATAGACTGACAGTACACATTTGGGGAGATCATTCTTAATGCTTAAAAGTTGACTTACATATCAACATATATTATGCATGTGTGCCACCCATATATATATATATAGAGAGAGAGGGAGAGAGAGAGAGATTTGTACCTATGAAAGGATGCTGAAAAGTTCTCAACCTAACCCATTTCCCAAAATCTGATGAAATAATCAAGCATCAGATTATTTACAGTGTAACCCGGATATAAGAGAGTTGTTGGGACCAGAGAAGAAGTCTCTTATATCCGGGTTTGGTCTATTTTATATACATTAACACAGGCTCTAATTTGGGACCAGAGAAAATTTCTCTTATATCCGGGTTACACTATATTTATTTTTGTAGAAAATTTTTTTTGTAGAGCCAAGAAGTTTTCAGTACACTTGACCTCATACATGTATACGTGTACTAATATGTTTTTTTTTTTTTTAAATCAATTCACCCCAAACAAGGTGACAATGTCACTAAGATGGAAGGAGCTATTGGGAGTGAAAGAGAAAAAGAATTCATTAGAAGGAAATGGAAGCCCAATCCAAAGCAGGAAACATGGGATAAACCTCTACTCATGTTCAAAAACTGATGGGGAGAGAATGTGAACCAGGCAATAAGTGAACCTGTTTACTCCTATGGTTAGGCACATGGCCAAGGGATTATAATATTAACATATAAATAATGTATGAGACTTGGTTTTGAATCGCTATAGTTGATTTTTCAAGGAGATAACTTCTTGATGATATCAGGCTGGAGCAATAAACTCAGCATGCAGAATTGGTGGGAAGTTCCTGCAAAACCTGCTATGGGTTGAACCAAGCTTTGTGAGTGAAATTGGTAGACAAAACTATTCTAAGAATATTTATGGTTGCAATAACAGGAAGTCAAAAGTCATTGTGGCCAAGAGTTTCAGTAGAATGGACTTATTCAGCTACTTATCATACCAAATTATGTGCTCTCTTCCAGAAACTGTAAATAAGTTCTGCTCAGCATAGTTGCAGTATAAACCACAGATTGGTTCTATAGGTTTTGAAGAAACACAATTATGCCTGAGCAGGCCTAAGGGACTTCATAGTTTTTCAAGACTAGCAGATGCTACATAAAAGGGGTTGGTGTAATATAAAGTAAGGTAAAAAAATACAAGTCTAGATTTAGGATTTTGAATAACATATTTTGCAAGTTTGTAAAGACAAAATAAGTGATAACATCTCTTTTGGCAGGGAGGGAGACAAATTATTCTTTTTTGAATTTGCTTGATTTATCTTAAAGTGAACTTCATCCACTTACTTCCTTCATGAATTCATTTGCTTCACCTTTAGATTTTGCTTAATTTTTTTATTGTATTCAGCAAAATGAGAATTTGAGGCAGAGAAAGGGAGAAACTTTAAATGTAAATGGTGATTCTTGCTGGGTTTACTGTTGAATGTTTAGGTGTGTATGAAATCTTAGTTCAAAGAAGGCAAGTAAAAAGAAAGAATAAAAAAAATGTTCCAGTTTTCTTTCTTTTGTTTCTTTCACTTCAACTTGTTGCTTCCCAACTTGCCTCTCTTTCTCTCTTGGGCTGGACACAAAGACTGGCCTATCTTCTGGCTATTTGCTCACAGCTAACCATAGCTGAGTACTCAAGATAAGTTTGGATTTCCAGTACAATACTTCTTCCATAAGAGAAGTGACAAATAACAAACAAAAATCAAAAACAAATTTGTTCCATTAATTGCAGTCAGAGAACAAAAGGCAAGAAAATTGTTGTTTATGTTAGCTTTCCCTTTTCATTGAGTATTTTAGCTTTTATTTCATTTTTTTTATTTTATTTAATTCTTTTTTCTTTTTTTGGTATGTGAAGAGGAGGAAAAAAGAAGAGTAAACATTGAGCTACATGGGTAAGGTATTTTCATGAATCAGTTGATCTCTCTCTTTCTTTTCTAACTATCATCTTTTCTCCTTTCTAGTTTTGTGTACAAATGGCGTTAGTGTTAATGCTACACAAACACTAAATCAGGAAAAGGTACTCACAAATAAGATCTGCATTTTCTTTTCGTGCTTTCTTTTCTCTTTTTCCATAATGCAAGCATACTTTCACATAATTGACTCATAAAGGAAAGAACTAGAAAGCCAATATGACGAATAAAACAGAACAGCTATGCATATATTTACCAAGCAGGTAAAAAGATAATTCCCAATTTCGTCTCTACCTTATGAAAGAATTTCTACAATGTTGAAGAAAAAATGTTTAATGCTTGACAACCCATTATTTTACAGTAGTTATATGAGAAAATGTTTCAAGTGTCTTCTAAAATTATTTTCTTTTCTTCTAAAGCCCTAAATTTTTTGCCAAAAACCTGATTTTTTTTATATAGCTTATGTGACCCCAGCTTTTGAACAATACTAGTAGGCCTACAGTTTAGTTTGGTTTCTCTTCCGGCATATCAACCTCAATGGGTTATTTAATGCTGACAACTTTTTTTTTCCTGGTAATATTTTGTTTTGTCAAAAATCTATTTCTGATAATATTTTCTTCCTCAAAAATGTATAGCTGGTAATATTATTTTAAAAAATGTATTGCTGGTAATACTTTTTTTTCAAAAATGTATTGCTGGTAATAGTTTTTTTTTCTTCAAAAATTTATTTCTGGTAATAATTTTTTACAAAGTATTTCTGGTATTAAAACCTATTTTTACATTTTCATAATACTTTTTACCTGAGTTTCAAGGTTAAATATTTGCCCATAGCTAGGAACCTAACAGGTACTACCACCCTGGGTCAAGGTGGACCTGGGAACACCAGCAATTAAGAGGTGGTTCCATGCTCCTCAAAGCCTCCTGATCAGAGGCCTTGCTGTTGGATGTAGTTTATCGTCTTACCCTGGACGCAGATGTAGTTTATCATCATACCCAGGATGACAGGCCTACAGTAATCAAATATTGCTGTACTGGGCATCATCATTGACTTATTTTCTAGAAAATAATTGGTCTTCATTCTTTTTTTGTACAAAGCTATCCCAAAATGTTAAAAAAAATCGCTTATTTGATAAAAAAAAGATTTAGATACCATTCTTCTGTTTTTGTTCATGCCTGATTTTTAACCTCTTCAAAAATATTACATACGTATAGTGTAAGTCCCTATTTTTTGCGTAAAAAATGATCATAATAATTTGCACTATACTCAAATATATATATGGTAAATACTTTTGTAAATAAAGAAATTGACGGGTTTATTTAAAAATTTAAACCAAATAAAGTATATTTAATTTTTTTTTGAGCATATTTTGTTGCCATCATTATCAGGAGTCTTTGCAAAAGGATATATATAAAAGTAAGGACCAACAAATTATTATAACTTTTATATACTCAAGTTTATATTATGGATTATATTGCTGCTTATATTGTGACTGCAGTTTATTGATGTTGATGTGTCACTAAAAAGAAATCAGTTTTCATGTACTTCTTCACCCAACATATGTTTCTCTTTGTGATATTTACTTAAAAAGTGTTGGGTTTTTTTTTTTTTCATATCTTTAACCAATAGTTTTAATATTCTGCATTTATTCTCTCTGTTTAAACTTTTCAAATATTTTCTGCAAGTCAATCTACTTTTCTTGCTTATAGCTCTTTTCATTTTTGTCAAATCTCTTTTTGTGGCATTCTTAAAATCAGTTTTTTTCTTGTTCTCATTTTGCCATTGTTTTCAATTTTATTTTTTAAATGTTAAATGATCTCTATTCAACTCTTTCAATTTCAAATATTATTCAATAACTTAATAACATCTTGTTTCTCATGAATCCATCACTTCTCCTTCCAGCTATAGGTTAATCCCCTTGATACTACTGGTTATAAGATATGGTCTTGGAAGTTTAAAATTTTGTAAATGCTGTAGATTTAAAAAATCTCAAGTTGATTATGAGCTGGGTGCTAATGCTGTGTATTGAAATACTATGCTATCCAATTGCAGGTACATTCAGGCACTCCCAGACGTTAACAGAGTTAAACAGTAGGGTGGACTGGGCTCTTTAGCCTTGGATAGCAGATAGTGTAAGAGAAAGACTATTTTGAATTCTAAACCATGGAAAAGGTAATAGGAAAAAAATTCACTCTTTCTAAAGAAATCAGGACAATAAATAAGAATGAAGATGAATCTGAAGAGATATTGTTTATTTTTTTTTTTTTTAATTATTTTTAACAAATATCAATTATTAAAACAATTCCTATGATCTTAGTTAACCTATCAAATAAAGAATTCATAGTTTCTTTTAGTTTTATTTTTGGAATCAACTATTTGAGAGTTATTCAATGAGTGAGTGAATTGAAACAAACTGTCAAGTATGTTTAGAAAGTACTAATAGGATGTGCAGATGGTCTAATGGATATTGGCACAGAAATTGAAATCAGCAAGCTGAGTTCAAATTACAGGCTAGTCTATTAGATTCACTTTCTCATTAATGCCCTCTGAAAGGCATAGAGCAGTTTCTTCTTTTTCTAGCTATTGGTTAAATAATAGGGGTAGACAGGGCTCTCTAGCTTTTGATGGTAGCCATTTTAATAAGAGAAAAACTTTGAATCCTAACTGTAGAGACTGTAACAAAGAAACTCCTCCACTATCTTTCTCAAGAATGCATGGTAATTCTCATAAAAAAAAGAATTGGAATTTGTGGAGAGTTATGTTCATCTAGATCCTTAAAGGATATGGCATTTAAAAAAAAACAAAAAAAAACAGATTATTTTTTTGATAATTACATGTTTTTTTTTTTCATTTTAAATTGATATGTTTATTTCTAATAAATAGCAATATTTTGGGAAGTTTTATTCTTTATTCCATCCAAGTTTTATTCTTTATTCCATCCAATTTTTCAGATTAATTCATGTGTGTTCTCTTCAAGACACTATTTTAATTAATATATTTTTTTGCTTGATTTAGTTTGTATTCAGTGGTCTTTATTGCTTTTTTCCAACCTTCTAAAAACTTTCCTGCTTTCTGTTAAAACTGTGATGTTCATGTTAAGGAGATTGTTTTTTTTTTAAGTAACTTCCTCAAACAAACAAACATAACATGAGAATAACTAAAGAACATACAAACCAAAATGAACATGTTAAAAAATAATAAAACTGAATACAATTATCAGAAAAATATGTAAACTAAAATTTTTAAGATTTTCTATTTATTTTATTTAATTTTGCTTTGTGTTTTTTTAATCACTTTTAATCAATTTGTTTTTTAAAGTTAATTTTTTCATTTTTTTTTATTTATTTATTTATTTGAAGTGATGTGTACAAGAATTACAATTTTCAGAATCCTTAATTTTTGTTTCTAAAAAGTTAGTTTTGAAAATTTCCAGAAATATTTCTGTTATTTTATCCTTCCATACATAAATTTTGAGTATAACCATTATCTGATTTGAGTGAATTTCTTAAGAAAATTGCAACTGCAAAGATTTAAAAAAAAAAAAATTTTTTTTAAAAATACAAATTTACCAAGTTCTTCATTTTTTTTTTTTACTGTGTTCAACAGGATTGGTGCTACACTGTTTTTATCTTCAGATTGTGTGCTCTCTCTAATCTGCAAAAAGTAGTTTAATACATTGATTGTCAAGATTATCTCGGCCCATGAAGATGATACAAAGTTTGTTTTTAAACTTCTAACTTGCCAAAACAACAACAAAAAATATATATATATACATACAAAAAAATAGTAAAACCAGGAAAAAATAAAGAATGACAGATTCATGTCCGGTTGAATTCTCTTCAATAGTCTTGATCCATATTTATTTTTTCTTCAGAAATAAAAAAATAAAGAAAATAAAAGAAAAACATTCTTTAACCGCGATGGAACTAGATTGTTGTGATCGCTTCAGTGATTTGCTGCATGATGGCTTGTGATTTTTTAAATCTACCTTTTCATCTTTGTCTTCATTTAAATGATGATTAGCAAGGGAAAACTATTCAGTTGGAATAATATAAGTCCGGAAGTTGGCTGTTCATTATTTTTTTTTTTTAAATTTATTAACAGTAGCTGTGTAGTTGTATTACTGATGGGGGGTGGTGGTATCTTTTTGAGCCGTATCAGGAAGTTTAGAATTAGAGTTGATAAGCAGTTTGTTTTTACAAGCTAATTCAGTCCACATTCCGTTCTTATAGACAGATCACTTCTTAATCTGTTGAAGGAGGAAAAAAAATTAAATAAATAAAAATTCTCTAAAAAGAAAGAAAAAATTCCTTTACTATTGTAATAGAAGACATCATATTGGTCATTGTAAATAAGCTTTGACATATGCTAGAAGATTATGCAAATTACGAGATAACAAACCAGATGAATACTATGAATGTAATGAACCTTACAGAGACTATGCAGTGAAACCGTGGCTCTTATCCACTGACCGTGGAAACAATGCCCCTAATGTGATGTGGCTGTTATCTGGAGACTAGCTATCACACCGTTTGCTAATACGCAGCAGAGTGGACGGCAGATTACTCTGCACATCAACTTCTCTCTCCTATCATTGTCGATTAATCTGTTCAAAGCTTTCAATACGTTGTCGTGTCTTTCATTGCTTGCAGCAAAAGCAACACTTACAAAAGTTGTTAACGTTGAACACAAAATTTATGCAAGCAAGCATACACACGTTGCCTCTTACTTTTTTCTTTCCCCACAAATGTAACCAATTATAAAACAAACGAAACACAAAGTATTGAAAAGAAAGATGGAAAGATAACAAAAAAAAATGGAGAAAAAAGTTTGGCATCGATATTCAGAGAACTTAAAACGATTACTTGGTTACTTATTTTAGTGCATCATTTTACTTAAAAATTATTCACACTGACACGTGGCGCAAACCATAGTCCTACTCGTTTTTATTTATAATTATTATTAATACCAAGTCCCTTCAAGACGATTATGGCCTTCCATAGAATTGCCATAAAACATCTCGTTGCTTTCTCCACGGTTTTGAACTCAGAGTTAAAAATACGTCTCTCAGACTGGTTGTCACCCAAAGCGAGAGAACTCAGTATACAATGCTATTTAAACCACTAAGGACAGAAAAGTTGGATTCCTGCCTTTCCGAAGATATCGAATCCAACAGAATAGGCCGGAATTTAAACTCGGCTTGTTGATTTCACTTTCCGCGCCGATAATCGTTAAGCTACTGTACATTTTACTAGGCTTGAAAGAGATTATTAGTTGTTTTGTTTTTTTTAATTTGCACAACACATTATTTAATAATCGTTAAGACGACTGTAAGAAGCCAATGTAAAGTCTGAGATTGGATCTGACTGCTTGAGAGAAGTTAAAGATGCAGGTTTCTGCCACCAGAAGAATCCGATAGTACGTACGGGGTAACCCTTTCATTTATGAGAATTAAATTAACATTATTGTAATTTGTTTGTTCTAATCAAGCAAAAGTAGCCGTAATACGCTTGTTGACAGACATATTTGATCATTGTTTTAAGCCGAATACTTCGCAATGATACAATTTATTTACGAAGTTAAGCGAAGGTTAGGCGAGAAGCACAACGCCCCAAGTATCGGATACCCAATAGAGATCGAACCCAGTTGTAATAATAATCTTCGAGAACAGATTGCTAAAGTAAAAAAAACAAAAAATGTATTGTAAACACATAAAAAAATAAATCTCCGTTAGTGACATTTTTACGCTTGATTTTGATACAGAATTTCTCACGATAGTTGTACACGAATACGGTAAATGTTAATTCTGCTGTTTAGTTTATGTGAAGGAAAAGAAAATAGATTCTACAAAAGTCCAATACTGTTTCATGAATGAGCATTTAAAACATTTTTACTGCAACAAGATTCACAACCAATCAGAAGATACAAAACAACAAAATGCATACAGTACACCTCTTCAAAACTCTTATGTTCTCATCTAAAATTCGCCATAGCAAACAGGACAGAAAACTGAACAAACGTTTAAAATAACTGTCTTCAATTTTTAAGTATTGCTGCTTTCGCCCACCCTCCGGAAAAAAAAATAAATAAACATATTTAATTACAAATAACTACGGAATTTATTTATTTAAATGTTTTATTTACATGGGCAACTTTACTATTTTAAGTTATTACTTTAATAAGTGTCATTTATTTTAAAACAAGTTTAAGTGACTATCATTTTTTAATTTTTTTCTCACTATGTAATCAAAACAGGTGAGTTTGTCAACAAAGCAACTTTAGGTTTTAGGGATGTTTTTTTTTTTAATTGTTAACTGAATGGAATGGGGCATGAGTGATTTCAAATATATGTCATTTAGCCACCCCCCCTAAGATGGGGACTTGTTTTGAAAATGACTAAAAATGTCAAGATTACCCGATACTTGCTGGAACGTGAGGCGAAAGTTATTTGTAGAAAAAGTATCAAAATAACAAAAAAATCAGTTCAATCAATCTATAAATGGCGAGTGATGACGTAAAAAATAAATCATCGCAAGAATAATAGGAATTTAATTCGTTAAGTGTGAGCAAAGAGGTGCCTCAATCTAGCAGTCCTCCAGCCAAGGTGTATTTTTTTGACATTGTTGTCAGAGGCATTTCTTAAACATGCTGTCATAATGCATTGTAGACTCTAAATAACCCTTCAGTAATTTTAAACACCAGTCATCATCCTCGACTTTACTCAAATTGTTTATTAACTTCTATTTTCCTCTACTCGTGAGAATGGGGGATTTGGAGGGCCCTCACAAGTGGAATAGCCTAGGGCCTCTTTTCATCTAAATCCGGCCCTGATCAAATCCTAATTACTTGAAAAACTTTATTCATCATAAAAACGTACGGATTCATATCCACCATTGTTTGGATGAATGTTCAAATCTCCGCGAATTTATTTTCGTTAAACACAATGTTTCAGCTGATTCAGTCTTCAATCCTCGTAAAAGTGGAGTTCATAGAAAAAGGAAACCTTCGCAGATTACCCAAGCCAACGCTTTAATCCAGCTAGAATGATTTAATCCATTTAGGCTATTGTCAATACCTTAATGGATTAACGTGTTGGTCCGTGAATTTGGTGATATGGTAATCGAGAGTTCAATCTCTGGGTCTGGCTGTGTATACTTGGACTCAGTGTAAACAGGCAATAACTGAGCAATATTAAAAAATAAGACTAGATATCCCTGGAAAAAGAACAATCTATACCTGTAGCCAGCGGCGATTCTGTAACTCTGAAAGTGTGTGTATGTGTGGGGGGGGGACTTGAGGGCCGAGATTTTTCTATGAAGAAGGGGGGGGCAAATTCAAGCAGCATCTTTATTTTCATACTACACCACTATCAAATACACAACTTATGAATGAGTTACTTCACTAAATGAAACGGAATAACTTCATTCATAGTAGTGGAGTTCTAATCTATTCTTGCCCTCATTTCAACTCTCAAGCTGTTGGACCACAAAAGAGGTTAACTTCAAAACAAAATCAAAGGGTTAATACTAACGTCAATACTAGCAGAACAGTGTAATTTGTCTGCACTGATTTTTTTTCCTCTACAAAACTTAAAAAAGTGGGAGCAACCGAGGGGCCAGCCAAAATACGGGAGTGGGGCATTTGTCCCTTCTCCCCCCCCCCTTAGAATCGCCACTGCCTGTAGATTAAATAAAGAGAATTCCCTACACGGATCGACATACACCTGGTGAAGGCCGGAGGCCTCAACAACCGAAACGTTGTGATATAGCAACAACACAAAGATGAGGACAATAGTTCGTATGCAAATAATTTTTAGAATGATTCAAAGTGTTATCAAGTTTCATTTATTGAGAGTGCATATTCCTTGGAATCTACCATACTTGATACAATGCCATAGGGTGTATAGTGGGTAAACAACTCATTCTCAAAAGTTTCTCTGATGCGCATGCTAACCACTATGGCAGGAGTGGAGGCAGATCTTCAAAATCTGAGAAACAATATGGCCAGACTTAGTGACATCAACAATCATCAAAAACACATACAAAACATATTTTTTTAAAGTGAGCAGGAAGTTGGATTAAAACATTAAAAGAGTCTGAACACAATAATATACTATCCTCTTAGCTATTTCTAAATTGTCATATTGAAGTTGTTTGTAAATTTGTGTTTTGTTTTTGGCTTAAGAGACGTGTGTGTGTGTGTGTGTGTGTGTGTGTGCGTGCGTGTGTCAGGTTAGCCAGTGGCTGAAAGTTTATAGTAAAAAGAAACAAGTTCTGCTTATCAGTAACAGGCTAGAGTAACATGAGGAATTCATCTGAATGGATGCCACAATCAGGAAAAATAGGCTTGATGACAGGAAATATACAAGAATTATGATTTATATTAAGTAGGAAAACTGAAGAAGGCCCTGAGGCCCTAGAAGGGAGGGGGGAGAGGATTGGGTGGTAAGCAAAGAGAAAAAGGAAATGCTAAATGGGGAGAAGTGGGTGCCATAAGAGGAACAGAAAGAGGGAGTAGATTGTATAGTAATTTTTGAGGGATGGTGATGATGGTAACACCACTACCACTAATAATAAATAAATAAATATAATAATCATAATCTTCTTCTTCTTCCTTTTCATACCCCCAAACCCAACTCCCAAACAAGTGTATATAATTCTTTAAATCATTACTGGGTCTTTGGCTCTGTCTGTCTTTACCTAAATACTCTCTCTCTCTCTCTCTCTCTCTCTCTTTTTCTCTGATTTTCTGTCTTCATCTGAGACCCTATCTTTGCACTTTGTGCTCCTCCACCCCTGAAAGCGCTAAAACCAGGAAATCACACTAAGCCAGCTGAACAGCAATGGCACAAGTTCACCAGAAGACTAGAGAGAGAGAGCGAGAGAGAGACAAAGAGCGCACTATTCAAATCAGAGTTCAGTGATTAGCCGGTATCCACCAACCCCCAGCCCTTCCATTCTGTCACCCACCTGCCAGGACCCTGTCGGCTGTTGGGTAGGGGCTATTATAAACCCTGCACAATGATTCTTGGGACCAAAGAAGCTTAAGCACAGAAAGAGTGGGGAGGGGGATAAAGTTGCCCTATTCTGTTTCAGGAAATGGAACCCCCTTTTCTATTCTTAATACCTCAGAGCATATATATATATATATATATAGCATATATATATATATATATATATATATTTATTGGACATTTCACTGACTTTGAAAATTTTACTATATTCAGAATATTGGTTATAATTTTGAATCTTTAAAATTTCATTTTATTAATTTCCTCACCTTTCTACGATATCAATTATTATATAAAAGAATAATCTTAAATATATTTAACAATTAAAAACGAAATGGAAAAATTGGCGTAAAACAATAAACTGAAGACGCAATACTTGAAAAAAAAATAGACGCAACACTCATCGAAACGTGAAGATGCAACACTAGAAAAGTACCAAAGAAGTACAATGCATACCTGTAGACAACAACAGTTCCAACAACTTACAAAAAAAAACCTCTTTGATATTAGCTTATGAAAGGCGAAAACACTAGAACCTTGCTTGATTGTGAATCTCTTCGTAGCCGAGTGGTCAAAACATGACAGACGGTGGTTTCACCAGCAAAGGCGGATGCAGGTTCAAATCCTGCCGGGGGAGGGGCGTTTTCTTTAATATTTTTCTCGAGTACGCAGACCAGTAGACGAAATAATTATTGTTTAAAATAAACAAAAGTCTCTACTTAAATACGGGTATCAGCTTAAAATAAAGTTTGAAGTAATATGTGTGTGTGTGTGTGTGTATATATGTGTGTGTGTGTGTGTGTGTGTGTGTGTGCGCGCGCGGAGGGGGGAGTGTTTAAAATAGGATATACAATCCCGACAAAGTTTTTAAGAAATTTGACAAATGATAAATGTTTCATTAAAAATAGATTTGATTACGTGTTTCGCCATTCTAGGCTTCATCAGATCCTAAAACGAAAGAAAGGAACGTGTGTATGTATTTATGTGTATGCTTCCTTAAATAATGAATCATAACGTGTCTGTGTGTGGGTATATATATATATATATATATAAACGATAGCCGAAAAAGATATTGAACAATTTATATTTTAGTATATACTCGAAACCAAAATATCGATCTGAAATGTTAATAAAAAAAACTTTTAACAAAACATTTGTATACAGATTGACATTGTAAATAACGAAGGTATGTGGTAAAATGAATTAAAATGAAATAGTCAAATAAGCATATTTTTGTTCCCTTCACGATAATTTCCTTGGTAAATTCTTGTGCCCTCTCATCACGAGATGTCTTGTCATTAGTATGTCGCAATAGTTGGATGAGGAAAGAAATGTGTAATCATTTAAGTAAACCACTCCCCCATCACTACTATATTTGCCCAGGTAATAGGAGCAACCATTACATTCGTCTACTCAATTCTATTGTAAATCCTATAATTGTGTTTGATAATTTTAATCTAACATTTCTAATCAACCAAGTTCTGGAAAGAGAATAAACTTATGATTTAATTTATTCTTAGTTTATTCAATACAGAATTGCTTTAAACTAAAAAATATTTCGGATAACGTTGTAGACATACAAAATAAAATTGTATAAACATGAACTTCAAACAATAATTTAGGCAGATCACCAAATCAGTTTCAGTAAATTATTAATCCCAAATTACTCAATAACTTTTCAGAGATGTTATTCTCTGTTGTTTTCATCATATTTTATGTGGTTAGTTCTTTATTCTTCTTTAGGCAAATATAACACCCACTAAAGGGTCTTAAATAATTGGTTATTGATCAATGTTTAAAATTTGCTATATTTATAGGAAAATAGTTTTCAATATTGGAGATAAAAAAAATTAGAAATATAGACATTGCAAACATAGGAATCAACACTGCATGGTGACTGTCAGTTTCACACTTCGTTGTGATCTTCAAACCAAATCTATATTCAGACTTGGCCTGAAGATCATAATGAGGTGTGAAACTGACAGTCACTATGCAGTCTTACTTCCTATGTCCACATTAATCTATCTGTTGTAACCTAGAAAAAGTTACTGAATGAGGAATAACCAAAACGGATGTTGGAAATGAAATGGTAATCTTTATAACATCAACAAAATATAATACTCGCCAGCGGCGTGAAGTAGGTAAACCACTGCTATTTGTGAACTACTTAGGCAGCATATTATCCCCCACCTCCTTTACAATAGTGTCCAATGTATTTATGGGGATTGGGACATACCCATTAGTGTTCATAGGTATGTTATATAACACTATCTATCTATATATCTTTATAAAATTATGAAAAAGAGAAATAACCACATTTGATACATACACACAAACAAAAACACACGAAAGGGAAAAAAATCAACCTAACACCAATAAGAAGAGCTCCCAACTAAGGCACAATTTAATTACACCAAACTTAGTATAAAGATGTCGAAAAATGAGAAAACATCAGTCAATTGCTGAAAACTCATGACGAGTGGACTGAACAATTAGAAAAAAAAGGTTCGTCTGTAAAACTCCAGAGTTGAGGTGCTGAATATAACATCAATCAGCTAAGAGATAAATTTTATTTGTATTAATATATATATATATATATATATATATATATATAGCACACAAAAATGATCCATCGTGTTTAGTATGTTGATAGTCATCATACTACCTCATTTTGTTAGAATACAAATATGTCATCCAATTAAAGCGATATTTGAAGGCAGTAATTCAGCATAAAATGTATATTGAAGGTTTTCCAAAACGAAGGTACCATATAAATCTCTTTTTCATAAGCAGCCTGAGAATTCGAAACACACCGAAACTGGAGTAGCTAGTTTGTGAGTTTTTAAATCGTTTTTATTTCTCATAATTCATTGAAGTTATGTTGATCTGTGATTTATATTAGACCGCAGTGAGCACTTTTAAGAGGGGGTCTAGTAAAATTGTTGAGGTGTAGCTGAGACACACCATTATTAATACTGTTTCAAACTTAGTATAAAGATAATGAAAAATGAGATAATCGGCAGTCAATTACTGAAACCTCCTGAAGAGTGGACTGAAAAATTATGGAAAAGTTTGTCTATGAAACTCTGGAGTCGAGTTACGAAATATAACATCAATCAGCTAAGTGACAAATTTTATTTGTATTAATCACATGTGTGTGTGTGTGTGCGTGTGTGTGTGTGTGTGTGTGTGCGCGCGCGCCACGCACGCGGTTTATTAACTAAAAATTGAAGTAAAGACATTTATGACATTAAATCTATTTAAATATTTACTGTTTTGCCCCAGTCTCTTCTGCGATCTTTCAATCAACTTCATAATTCAATCCTTACCAAACTTCTTATCTTTGTCAGTAAAGAACTGCTCGAGGTGCCTTTTACAATCTTCCAGTGAATTGTTTTTTGTACTTTTTTTTCCTTAAAAGGATTTTCTAAAAACCAGAATCAATGATAACCAGAAGGTGTAATATTTGTTGAATATGGTGAATGAATGAACAATTCCCAGACAAGCCGAAACAATATTCACCTGGTTGTCAAAGAAACTGAGTTTGGCGTTATCTTGACGAATTATTATAAAACACTGTGTCTTTTAAATAATTTCAGTTGCATTTAGTCGAGTGCTTCTTCAGTTGGTTTAATTGGGAACAGTTTTTTGTTGGAATCAATCACTTAGTTCTTGGGTAGTAACCCATAATAAAGAATTACCTTCTAACTCAATCAGATAAACAACATCACCTTTTCTGAATGAAGATCGTACAGGGAGTGTTTCATTTTACTTATTCATAATATCTTGCAAAGTAATATGTTGTATCCACTTTTCATCGTCGATGACTATTTGCTTGGAAGCCATATATCAAAGTGACTAGGGTTATTATTGTAAAACTCGTCTCTGTGAGCTAGTCTCGAACCATAAAAAAGCTGCGCACTTTGTTGCGATGAGAGAAAATATTTCAGCTACCGAACGGATCGCTTCCGTGTTCTCTTCAACATTTGATACCATGTGCGCCTGAGTTTAAAAAAAATATATTTCTTTCTCTTTTTTTTTTTTTCTTTCGGTGAACTAAAAGGAAAACATTTTCATTCTCTGTAGTGAATAATAAAAAGGGTAATGTTTTATTGCGTGAAGATGAAGACAAATTGTATTATATTCCATAACTAAAAAAAACAAACTTATTTTGTAGCTATTATTTGAATTTATGACGCTATTTGTTTGAAGATATGAAATGAAAAGCATATACCTTGTTATGTTTCTTTTAAAACCGTATTTTTGTACCTGTATTTGAAAGAGTCGACAAACTATAATTAGTACAATCAAACTGGTGCAAATGATGTTCAGTTCTTGATTTGGATATTTTATGTTGGCGATTTCCCGCGTCATATAAAGTTTATTATTCTCATGTAATGTCCTGATTTGATCGTTTTTAATCAATCTCAACCGGTCACTTTGTGGAATCTGTAAATAATCACTTCAGCTACTTCGGCGTATGGATGAATCATAACAAATTTAGTGTAGGAAATAAGGAAATTGGACATAGAAGTGGCTTTGCTAGGGGTAGTTTTTCGTTCAACACCGCAAATTGCTAAAAAAAAAAAAAAGCATTAACCTGAAAACTCAGTTCATGTTCTTAAATAGCCTCGTCAGATCGAGGACTTTCATAAAGATGTCATTGTTATAAAATAAAATAAGACATATCTCGGCTGATTTGTAGGCAAATAAACTAACATACTCAAAAGCGAGAGCCGGATGTGAACGGGACATGGCCCCGTCACAAAATGACCATTATCGTCGTTTGCGCATAGGCCCGACGCACGAGTTCCGGTCGAAAAATAAAATAATATTTTAAAGTGTTTCTATTTTTCGACCAATAAAAATGTTTCCCTCCTAATTATACTCGCGTCGTTTTTCGAGCCTGTTAAGCCATAAAAAGGGTCACACGGGGAAGTACTAGCAGTCAACAGGAGGCCAGGGAAGAGATCTGTCACGGTCAGTGTGGGCAGTCAGCAGGAGGAGCGCCACGCCAACCAGTGAGAACTACTATGAGAGATTCAACCAGATCGGCAGCCGGCTTATGAACTATACCACAAGGTAACTGTCCCAAAACCACACGTTCCTATTGAAATAAATCACGTAAATCTATTTCTGCTGTTGTTGTATTTCTTTCTTGCAACCATACGCTTGACTATAACATCATGAATAGGGTAAAACGCGTTCAGAAATATAAACTCTTAAAAGCCGCTTTCTCAGATCAATGATTAAAAATGGCTTCCAGGGAATGAAGCCTGGGGATTTTAGCGTAAACCATACATTTTCCAACATGATAGACTGGCGCTACAGAATCACACACACACACACACACACACACAAAACTGTACCAAATAACAGAAACCACATCACTTGAGGACTTTCAACAGCAGCAGCAACAACTAAAATGGATATCACATGTAATGAGAAGAGAAAATGATATAAGAATAAAATGCTGACATTCTACTCTACTTCAAACAAATGGAAGCTCCTATCAATACTGAAAAGAGCGATAACAGTGAACTCAACAAATGTATTTTCCTGAAATCTATTTTAATAGAAAGCTTTTATAAATTTCAACCGAAAGCTGCACTTGCTGCTTGGTCAATGAATGCCGAATATTTCCTCATAAGGAAACGACTAATATTATCATTATCATTGTTTAGAACCACTTTTTATATAATTGAATATTGAAAATACCTTCTTCATAAACTGTACAAATACTTCTAATTTTTGTTTTACAGTTCAATCGCTTTCTTATACCTTTCTTAAGATAAAAATAACGTCATATGCTAAGAAGTTGTTTTATTTATCTCACATCATTATCAGTGCTAGAATTTGTAAACAAAAATGCCAATTTTGACCATTTAAAAATTCACACTGTTTTACGGTCAAAAGCAATCTTTTTTAATGAAGTTAGTTAAAATTAAACACTCCTAATGCCGTCTAATAAAAAAATAGAACACTTTTTAGCCATCTCAATATTCTTTTCTCAAAAATTATTGCTTTTTTACGCTAAATACCAAGGAAAAAAATGATGGTTATTAACAAATAGTGTTTTACTTTAATAAAATAAATCATATGAACATAAAAACGATGTGTATCAAAAGGAATACTTCTCATGAAGCTCCTTGAAGATAGCAATGGTAGCAGTTGTAAATTACCATTATTGGCTGGAAATATTGGTGCGACAGGAAGAATAATTAAACACAATGCCCATGATAGGAAGAGAGAGAACTATATTGGTAAAATAAAGTTGATTATCTTGAAGGAAATGGTGGAACTTTTTTTTTGTTATTATTAGCTTTTATGCAAAGTTGTAACATTGTTTTTATTTTTATTTTTTACTTCCTTCATAGTTTATTCTATTTCTTATTTATAGATCATGGCTCTCCACAATTTCCTGTCAATTGTAGCTCTTAATATATTTTGTCTTTTTGTTATTTCTTCTAAACCTTGCTCATCTATTTACTCAAGCTCTCACTAGATAGCTTATGCATTGTTTCCCCTGTCATGCAATGTCAATCACAATTTTATGTCTTCTTGAAGCTTGCTCTTTTATTTTCCTTTCTCTACACTAAATTCTTTTCATTCTCTTTCACTCCCAGCAACCCTTTGTGTTTTACTGGAATTATTGTTTTGCTTGGGGTGAAATAATTTTTAAAAAAAGCCTCCAAAAATTAGGATCCTAATTCAAGTATGGTCTGAGCTGTTTTTTTTTACTTCTGATCTACTGCAGTTTATCTCATAAAAAGCAATAAAAACAGATAAATGAAAATGAGTTAAATTATTTCTAATTCTGAAAATGTTTTCTAATTGAAACAGCTAAAGGTAGTCAACAATACAGTGTGGAATAGAGATAAAAGAAAAGAGTAGTAGTAGAAAACTACAGATGAAACTCTTGGCCAAACATGAGAGATTTGGTAGCCTAATTTGTTGAAGCATCAGCCATGAAAGACAAGCTCCCAAAGTATGAGACATGAGTTTCAGCATCATCTAAAGCTACCTCTTTATTCTGATTTCCTGCAATTTAAGGCTAAAGGATTGGGTGGCAAAGGAAAATGTTGGAAAAAATGGCAAGATATTATAACTGATAACCATGAAATACATTAAAAGTCGATCATTTAGTTGATCATTAAATTCCATAGTTAAAGACACAATTCATTTACAACATTCTTTTCATTTGTCCTGTACAAGTACCAAAATGAACTTTTCTGTATCATTTCTGGAAACAAATGGGAATTTTGGGGATAATCCTTTTAAGAAATGATAATGTCAAGATAATCCATTGAAATGCATGTCTTTAGAATTTGAATATTTTTAATAGGTTCCTTGAAATTAGTTTCATCCATGAAAGGTATCCATATTGATTTTTTCCCTTTCATTATAAAGACCCAAAATAAAATTTTGACACTCATAAATTATTGAACGGACACAAATATTCATTAATTCTTTTCTTCCTTAAAATAAAACCCAATTGAAATAAAGAAGAACCATGATTCTTCAGACGTTCTGTTGAAAATATTTTAAATATCTACTCCTCCTAGTTTTTCTTTCAAATAGGATAATTTTTATTTAAAAATATAATTTTAGATCAAACATTACCAGCCGATGAGGGCATTTAATTAAATGGATTCTTAGACTAGCTTTAAAATAATTCCGAAAGCATAACTTTTTAAAATTTTTAGTGATCTCTATAAATTGAATGAAATATTTTCAGTCAAGTCAAAGGAGGAATAAAAAAAAAATTGACATTTGGTCAGATTTTGGGAAGTGAACTATGAACTTTTCAGCAGCCCCTTGTACATCATTTATGACTTGCATTAAAAAAACCTGATAAGAGTTTACTGTGTGAATAATACCAAAGAAAGATTCTAAAATTTGTTGCTTGTATGTGGAAGTATGAAAAGCTTTTTTTAATACTTTTTATAAATGCAAGAATGTGGAGATAGTTGCATATCACCGGAGAGAGAATTCGTTAATAAAATTTAATTTTAATCTTGTATTTTCAAAGCAATTTTTAAGCAAGCCTGATAATAAGTGAGTTTTTGAGAATCTAATATATGAAAATTGCTAAAAATGAAATTTCAATATATTGATTGGTTTATAAGACAAAATTTTCCATAAGTGCTTACTGCCTGATGAGCCAAATTGGTTGAACTATTGCAGTAAGTAAACAATTACATCTTAATTCACATTTACATATATATATAAATATACCGGGTATAACAGCAAAATTGTCCAAATCCTGTAACAGCATAATTATCCATCCCACAAAAGGTTTAATATCTAAAAAAAAAAAACACTAAACTAACTGAGATTCTTTTTTCCAGGTTTTCAGATAAGACGTTCAACCATTTTGACACCATTTGTTGATAGAATCACTGAAAAATCCTTTGAGTTATTCACCTAGAAAGAGGACAGGTTAAAATGTCAGTTCCACCATCTTCCCAAATGAGAAATGGTGAAAGGAAAATGAACATTCATACTCTGGCTTCCATCTTCAAAGTACATTCAAGAACCATCAAGAGAACAGTGAACAAGTTTAAAAAGTAGGGAACGGTAGATAGGAAAACTGGATCAGGAGGTCACAACAAGCAGAGGGATCATCATTTCAACTTAGAGCTAAAGCGACCAATTAGAAAAGATCCAACTCAACTCATAAGACATTTGGCATGTGAGAGAGGAGTTTCATCTATGAAGGTCCAAAGAACAGTGAAAAAAGACTTGAAAATGAAATCATATATGAAATCTGTGAGGCACCTTGTTTCTCCAGAACAGAATGTTAGAAGGTTAGATAGGGTAAAGATCATCTTGAATAAGTTGGGAAATGGTCCTGGAATAATATATATATATATATATATATATATATATATATATATATATTTGAACTTTATTTCAATCCTTTTCTGATCTTTAGCTATGATTAATTAATGTTGAACATGTAATTTTCATTTATGATTGATTTCATTATGAACCTTCTCTTAAGCTTGGAGAGTAATTATAGAATTCAATAGTGTTATAAAAATTTGGAGAACTCCAGTAAGTTATCTTTAATCATTTCTAAGATACAATGGTTGAAATCTTAATCTAACAAATGGACAATTTTGCTGTTTAAAGTGTATATATATATATATATATATATATATATATATATATATATATATATATACACACCTGCTTCCAAATTATTACCATTATGGATATTTTTGGTTCTGATTATATCCATAATAGTTTGGGATGTGGTTGTAATTATTTTCAACAACAACAATAACAATGGCAATAAACTACATCAAAACATACATAATTATACCTACTATCTCTTTAACGTCTACTATGCAAAACAATTTATCCAATCTTAACAATATCAAAATAATTACAACCACATCGAAAACTATTATGAATGCGATCAAAATCCAAAATATCTGGTAACAATAATAATTCCGAAGCAAATTAATGAGGAAAGAGGGATTGGAAAATTTGATACTCCCAAGACATACTGAAGGACAGAGGGAAACAATGCATAACCAACTTAGTGAATTTGAGTAAATAGATGGTGGAGCAAAGTTTAGGAGAGATAAATAAAAGTCAAAATTCATTAACAGCTACAAAGGACAGGAAATTGTAGAGAGCCTTGATGCATACATCCTGGAGGGATATGGTACATAAAAGAGGAAATGCTTTTTTTCGTCATTAGGCTATGGATTTATTGATTTGCTTACACATACACAGAAACACACACATACCTAAACACATATATATTAGATAATAAAGACAATAAATTGACTTCATGAAATACTATTTTATACCAAATAACAAGAACATAAAATAAAATCTCTCATACAAATCATTATTGGTATTCAACTCTGAACTTTGTCAATTACTTTCAATGAGTGTCCTTATGGATTTGGGTTGTTTTCTGAATGTGGATTCTATATTCTGATGGAGACTCTCTTCTTTCCTCTTGGGTGTACACTTATATATCTACCTGTCACTTGGTTTGTCTCTCATGTACACATTTTAGCCGTAGCTGAGTTGATCATGTGTTTACACGTTATTGGAAGCTGCTGACATGTATTGAAGGTGTGGATAGCAAGGAGGTCATCTCTCAGATTAATCTGTTGATGAACTTTGCTTCTGTTATGGACACAGAATGCAAAGTCTATTTTGGTATCATCTGAGGTGAGTCATATGCAACATTTATTATAATTCTTGTACCCTTTATATTTGTAATGAAATAACTTGATTTACTTTGTTACAAATGGTTTTTAAAATTAACACAAGTGCAAGCTGATAAAAGATGACAGATAAACATAAAACACTTGTTAGAATATTGTTGATCAGTTGCCCCATCCATGATGAGAATTAGTTTCAACTTGTAAGAAATCCCACTCATTAATATCTTACTCACTTATTATTGCAAACTTGTCATCAAAAGCACAGCTGCCAATTACTGTTCATACACAATCTTACAATTATTATTATTTAGGTTAGGAAAAACTTTAATTCTAAAAGAGTTTGGCCATCATTCTAATTTGATGTTAGTGTATGGTTTAGCTTACTAATTAACATCTTTAATTAATAAAATATTTGTAATTTTCCCCTTTACATTAAGTTCTTCATGTGTCAAATGTAGATGTTTTTTTTGTTTATGTATCAATAAAAAAATATGATAATATTGGTTAGTAATTATTACACAGCAAAAGATGCCCTTAAACCAAAATCTTGCTAACTTTTAGACTTTACAAAAACATGTGCCTAGTAATAAAGTTCTTATTTGTTAAATTACACAATCTTCAGCACAAAATCATATCTTGAAATATTCTGTAAGGATTAAACTGATTTTCAATGGCTTTATCATGCAAGCTCTTCATCCTTGTCAAGATATGTAAATTATAGTGAAATGTCTCTTAGTTTGGTAAAGGCTACAATGAAAGAATAATGGGAATTCAGAAAATGTAAAAGAGAACTTGAAAAGGTTTTAATTGGTTAATTAAAATACAAAAAAATAAAACTGAGGGAAATTTATTGCATGCAAACTAATGAAAATACATAATATTATAGTTTTTCTTCTCCAGACTTTTGTCAATTATCATTGAGGAATGAATGCATGGCTTTTTCCAAACATAGATTCTACATTTTCATGGAGATGTTTAGAGACTATCTAAATTGTGATATGAATCTTGGGTGGGTGCTTTCATTTCTACCTGTCATCTGGTTTGTCCCATGTGTGCACATTTTAGGTGCAGCTGGGTCAACCACACATTTACATGTCAGAATCATTACTGGCAGCTAGAAGGTTATCTCTCATGTAAATCCACTGATGACCCTGACTTCTCTGATGAACACTGAATGTGATGTCTATTTTTGGCATCATCTGAGGTGAATCATGTACTACACTGACAATTTTTAGTAAATCGTATTTTTCTGGGTTTCTTTTTCTTTTTAAAGAAATGTCTAGTCATACTTATTATTTTTATGTTAGAGAGATGATCTAAGCAAACTGGTGAGGTGCAATTTACAAAAAATACAAGGGGGACCCGAGCTAAGTGATGGGCCAGATAACATTCTCTTTGATTTTATTATTGAGTGTCTCTTTTAGCAGATTGTTTGCACAGACAGAAAAAGACAACCAGTAAGCTGCAAAGAATCTGTACTTATTCCCAGGACATCAGATGCACAATATGTATATGTTTGCATCAGAATAAAAGCTGTTAAAATGCACATTTGCCAACACTTTGTCTTAAGTGTCAGATGAAATAATAATACTGCTCACCCGTTACGTGAAACAGCACTTTTTCTAACTGAAAAGTTTTTAAATACATCAAGAATGCTATTATATAATACAAGTGTATATTATTTTTCTCTTCTATTTTTTATTTTTTTTTTTACAATGATTTTCACTCTGTACAAGATCCAAGAGCCACTCGAGGTAGAGGGCTACAAGTTAAGTGGTATAGTTTATGGGGATATGTTGAGAACACAATTGTTAATCATAAACTTGAACAGGTTGAGATTGTAGTGATTGAGAAAGTATTGTCAGTTTGACAAAGCAGCAGTTCATGGGAAGAAGCTGCTTGAGTGGAACTTAGGTCTCACCAATGGAATACAAAGGGAATGAGAGTGATTCACTACACTGTTCTAATTATATAGAAAACTTTAGTTTGATTTTCCTTTCATGACTTTTATCATCAATATTATCATAAATAATAGTACCTGTGATATTTTCATGTTTTTGCTGTTTGAATTGCTGATAAATCTTAATTCTTAAGTTAATGATTAAATAAACTCCTTGCAAGTTCCATGAATATAAAAGACCCATGAAAATTTCCTTATTGCTTGGTTAAATATGTGAGCTTAATAACTATAACAAAATATTGTAATAACAGTCACCACTAGGAATGTAGGTTACTGATCAAAGAAGTAAGAGGGTACAAATGGAAAGATTCAAAAATTGGCAAGTTTTTTCCATTTCACTGAAGCAGAAGTTAAACACATTTTATCACATTCTCTATTTTATCTCTTCCCTTCTTTTTTTCTTTTTCTCATGGAAACCAAACAACATTTCTTATATGTTTTTCTTTTCCATCTTGTGCTTGAAACTGGATAGTTCATTATTTATGATCTATTGGCAGGGCATGATGCACTTGCTAACTATCTAAAGAATGATGTAACAAATGGAATTATTATATAATGACTATTCTGGGTGCTAAATCTGTCAGCCTACCATCCTGGGTATGACAAACTACATCCGCATCCTGGGTAAGACGATAAACTACATTCAAACAGCAAGGCCTCTGATCAGGAGGTTTTGAGGAGCATGGAACCACCTCTTAATTGCTGGTGTTCCCAGGTCCATCCTGACCCGGGGTGGTAGCACCTGTTAGGGTCCCAGCTAAGGGCAAATAGTTTACCCTAAAACTGGGGTCAAAACACTATGAAAGTGTAAAAATAAGTTTTAATACCAGAAATACTTTGTAAAAAATTATTACCAGAAATACATTTTTGAACAAAAAACTATTACCAGCAATATATTTTTAAGAAAAAAATATTACCAGCTATACATTTTTTGAAAAAAATATTACCAGCGATAGATATTTGAAGGAAAAATATTATCAGAAATAGATTTTTGAAGAAATATTACCAACGATAACAACATTGCAAATCAAACCAAACCAAACTGTCAGCTTGATATGCACTTGAGCTAATTTTTTTTTAACTTGATTCATTTGTAGCTTGTACCATTTATAGGTAACAGTAAGGATTTTAATGAAAGAGAAAAGAAAATTCATTGTTTTGAAGCACTTCTTGTCTGTGGAACTTCCTTCTGATTTCTTACTTTCTTGTCACCTACAATCTTCAAAAGTTTAAATGCAATGCCAATTACTATTCTGTCTTCCTGAACCCTGTTCTGTTATTGTCCTTTCTCCTCACTTCTCTTCACTAAAATCTTATCATTCTCTTTCACTCCCAGTAACCCTTTGCATCCCAATGACATTATCTCCTGGGTGAAATGAGTTAAAAAAAATAAAAAAAGCAAATGCAATTAGAAAAAAACTGTTTTCATGAAACCAATTCAGAATTTATTTGAAAAAATTAAAATATTAAAGTCAGAATTCTTGGCAGGATTTTTATATCTGCAGAAGCTTATAATTAGCTATGAAAAATATTTCCTTAACCAAAATTAATAATTATCTTTTTTTCATCAGTTTCTATTTATATGCTCTAATAAAAAAAAAAAAAAAACCTTAATGGATGTATGTGTAGTATATCAGTTATTGGTGTGGAAAGTGGAACTGGCACGTCAAATTCAAATTCCAGCCCAAGCTGTTGCATTCATTATTGCACAAATACCTTTGGAAAGGTATGAGTTCATTTCTTCTCCCCGCTCCCAGCTAGGGGAATAATAATTGAGTAGATTTGACTAACTTTGGTTAGCAACCAGTCTAAGTGAAAGACAATTTTGAATACAAAACCCTGTGTTCTTGTTATAGAAACCAAAGCAGCAATTCCTAGTGTGGTGAGGCTGTGGACTTATATTGCACAGAGGAGTCTACAGGCTTGACATACATATATAAATACTTTAATGGCTAAATGTACAGTTACGATGATATAAGTTTAAATTATCTCCTAAAGAATATCTATTAGGTTGATGCAAATGTTTCTAGCATCTTTTTGAAAAAAAAAATTATACAGTTCTGCCTACCCAGTTTCACTTACAAGACTTGGGTCAATATGTAGTATGGTTTTCAAGAACTTTCCAAAGGTGCTACATGCTGGGAATGCCTCTCCAGAACAATAAAATCAAGAAATTACCTTCCTGACAAATGTGAGATTGAAACCCAGGCTTCATAGTTGGAAAGTAAGCATTCTAACCACTTGGCCACATGATCATATCTTTTATATATATATATATATATATATATATATATATATATATATATATATATATATATATATATATATATATATATATATATATATATATATATATATATATAAAAATTTATTATTTTTTTTTTTTTATTGGGTGGAATGCAAGAGGAATTTTTTTTATTATGCATCTCTGGAACCCAGACAAAATATTACTGGGAAGCATTACAGTGAATAATATATTGAAAGAGAAAAGACATTTCTTCTATAAAGAACATAATTTTACAGCATGACAAAAAGTATGATGTAAATATCTTCTAAATGCACCCCTTTTTCCAGACACTCAAATAATTAAAAAAGTTCATGATAGAATACAACTCTTACTTGAGAAGCAGCCATGATAAAATGTAATGCAAGAAAAATATCTTTTCAAATAATTATCAGATAATAATCCTTTATTAGTTAGATAATGTTTCAAGTTACATTTCTGTGTTTGCATTCATCAATCTGTATTGTTTGCTTGTCACATTGTCAATCAGTTCATCCTTCCTAGGTTTGCTATCATTTGCATTACACTGTATCATATCATCTTTAGTTCTGTATATTTGCAAAATGCTACAACACTCAGCTGGATGTCCTCATATATTAAGGCTCTTTTCTTCAAACCAATTTTATCTTCAAGATGATTAGGATAATAGTGATGATGCCAGTCATAAGGGTTGTCATGATCATCATAGTGGGCACAAAGAAATATAAGCAGGGGCTTTTATTTCTATCCAAACTAAAACTGTATGTTTTTTAAATCATCTAATTGATGGTGTGACCGTAAGATCGAGCTAGTTCTCATAGATTTCATCTAATCAAAACATCATATATTCTAATTAAAGATACAGTAAGTTTATATTATGCTGCGACAAACAATGCAGAGCAAATTACCATCTCCATATCCACTTCCCTGAGCTCCCTTAATCTAATTACTGTTAATACTTGTGTGTGTGTGTGGATATGTATGTTTATGTAGATAGGTAAATATAACTACATACAGATGTGTATATATGTTTATACATATAAATCCATATACATATGATAACATTTATGTTAATAATACAAGAATATATATATATATGTGTGTGTGTGTAAACAGTGGAACCTCGGTTCATGAATTTAATTCATTCTTGAAGCCTGTTCATAACCTGAAATGTTTGTAAATCAAAACTATTTTTCCATTAGGAATCAACGTAAAATAGATTAATCCATTCCTGGTCCCAAGATGATTGCTTATTTAAATGTTAACAACAGTACTTTGTGCACAGGTTTATGCACAAAACTAATGAAAATCATATAATGCATAAAACTAATGAAAATCACTAAATCTAAGAAAAAAATAAATAAACCCAATACTAAACAGATAAAATATAGACAAACACTTCAATTTTATTGTACCTGCATGTAGGAGAGTTGATGGCGTAAGTAAAAGACATGATTGTCACTTCATTTATAAGAATGATATAGATCATTGTTTTTGCCATATGAAACTGAGTAGGAAGAGACAATATCATCAACAATTGTTTTTCTCTTAACTTTTCTCTTTCCTTTACTAATATCACTGCTAGATTTCTTTGGAGCCATGACTGAAGACTAATGAAGAGAAAAAAAAAGCCACAGTACAATAAAATTGGAAAAGAAAAGCACAGCACAACACAAAAATGTATACAACATGGCAGTTGACTAAGAAATGATTCCATTTGGGTTAACTTGGTTCAGCTCAATTCGGCAGTGTTGTTTAAGAACCAAAATTTTGTTTGATAACTGAGGCATTTTCATCTTGAATATTCTGTTTGAAAACCAAATTGTTCCACATGTGAGATGTTCAAAAACTGAAGTTGCACTGTGTGTATATATATATATATAAATATATGTGTGTGTGTGTGTGTGTATATATATATATATATATATGTGTGTGTGACAAAGAGTAAAAAATTTTTGTGCGACTTCATTTGAACTTTATTGGACTAAAGCAATATTTACATTGATGTGATTTCATTACACATGCAGATGAATGAGTAGGAATGCTGAAATTTCAAATTTTTTAAATATGTGTATAGGATATATAATTTAGCTGATTTCATTTAGTTTCTTTTTGTTTTTATCACTTTGGTTATTAAACATCCCACATTGTGATAATAGAAGATATGTCAAAAAAGGTGAAATGTTCTGTGAACCTGGATATAAATTTACTGTGAGTGATCTAGCAAATTAAAGCACTTTCTATACATTTTTGTTATAGTAATTTTCTTTCTCTTTCAATTACAGTAGCATTTTTAAGAATCAAAATTTACAGGACAATTTATGTATGCATTGGCCCTCCTGCTTTGGATCAGAGTATCTGAGCACTCTATCTTGGATCAAAGTGTTGCTTTCCAGCATTCTGCCTGGATCATAATGTAGAACCTCTGTGCTGCGTCCAAGATCAAATTGTTAGTTTCTAGCTCTTCTACCTTGGATCAGAGTATAGCATCATATCTGTACACTATGAAAAATATTATATACACAAATATATAAAATATAATGAAGAAATATATTGTTTACTATATATATATATATATATATATATATATATATATATATATATATATATGTATGTATGTATGTATTTTGTGTAAAATCAATAGATATATACATTATGTGTATGTGCATCCACAAAAAGACAGAATATAAAGTTTATATAGAAAAGCAGATATATACCCACTACATACATATGTTAACATAAACATTCTCAATGTAATATGCTATATATATATATATATATATATATATATATATATATATATATATATATGTATATATATATAATTCAGTGCCTTCAAACCAGCTTTAGAAATGATGGTTTTTCTTTGAGCTGATGGTACTGCTGAATACTTACTAATCTGCAAATCCAGAATAAATCTGGTATTTATTGGGAGTCAGTGGATGCTGATGAAGAAAATAGCAAAAATAATTTTTTAAATCTGCATGTTTGCCAGTTGAAAAATCCACTGCAATTTAAGAAGACTCGAGATTGTTGTTTTGGGGTCAACATATTAAATTTAAGTAAAACTTTTTTGAATATATTCAGAATTGGTATTGACTTGTGTAATATTGGAAAATTTACTCTTAGGAGTGTTCTAAATTTAATTCTATATACAGATACCAATGGCAGAATATAGAATATAAATTCTATATATCAGGTTGGAAACTGAATGATGAAATGGAAAAAAATCCTATGTAACATGTTTTGCCTTTCAAAAAGACTTCATCTGAAGAAGTCCTTTTGAAGAACGAAACATGTTACATGAGACTTTTTCCATTTTATCATCCAATTTCCTACAAAAACTAATATTTTTAAAAATTTATTATGCTATATTCTTTTTCTAAAGCTAGGCTCTGAAGTTTAATTAGAAATAATGAGAGTTAAGAATAATGAAGAAAAAAGATAATAATTATAATATATTGCAAATAAAATAATGAATACCACGAAAAACAATACAGAAAAAATAGTAAAAATTTGACACATGATGTCTGTTTTATACCTATTAAGGTTGGACTGGGCCATCATGGTGGGATGTGGGCCTTGGGCTAGTGATTCTGTGTTTCTTTCAGTGCCAGGCTGATAACCTGATTGGCCTCTCTAATTTCAGTACTGTATTTCTCAGGGAGGTGTGTGTATGCACCTGTGTGTGTGAGCTTACACCCCACCAAAAATGAAAAAAATCCTGCCTCCATTAATGGGCCAATGGGCCAGTCTGTTTTGGGCTCCCAATCTGCCCCAGATACCTATAATAGTTCTTAAGTGCTAAAATTATAATTTCATTTTTTATCTCTTACACAAGAGAAGAAGAAAATCAGAAGATAATATTAGTTTATGCACATGCGCACACATACACATGAACAAATTTGAGCACATAGATGGAGTACACAGTGAGATATAAACTCACTATAAGTAGCACAACATTATGAGTTCAGCCTGTCTATTTATCCATATCTCTCTCCCTCTCTCACACACAAACAAACATACGTATACACACACACAAAGAAAAAAAATAAAAATGGCAAATAATTAAACTATACAATACTTAAGGAAAAGGGTTAAACTTAGGAACATTAAGATTACCTCCTTGGTTATCCATCAAAACTGCAATCCACTGAAATAAGAAAAGAAGTCAGTCCCCACCACGGGCCATTTAAAAGATATTTCGCACAGCGGATTGGTTGTTACAAACATCCAATCGGATGTGCGGAATATGTGGTCTTTCTTCATCTAATTCTTTAAAAAGGCCAACATAGCTGTTAGCATTTAATTGTGAGGAGAATCAGGAGTTGATCTCCCCATGATTGGGTCGATTTGGTGATGGGGAGTATGATGTTGAAAGACCCAAAACTCCCTGATGAACCAAGTCAAAACATCACTGACGACCCACTCGGGCACCTACTTAAAAGCGTATTTTTGAATCACATATATATATTTTAGGAAAATCTATGATAAAGTGGAAAAAGATTTTAAGTTATCCAACCCAAAAGTGTCATTGTTTTCCCTGTATCTGTTGCAATCTCTATGGAAAAAATTGAAGTGTCCCTCATACGATCAATTAAAGAAAAAACTTTTATGAAAAAAAATTCTTGTTAACAGGTAAACATTATAGTTTTTCATTCTGTATTCTTACCCTAACAACACTATTCCAATAATTTTCTTTACCTCTGAGCAGAGTGGTGTGAAGTTGGTCTAAAGGAATCACCCATAAAATATCCTTTCACTTTCTCTTCTGTGCCAGTCAGACTCACCTTGTAGGTTATAAAGAATCTTTCATCAGATTTCATAGACTGACACTACATCATGACAAAAATCTTTACCAAATAACAGAAACCACATCACTTGGGAAATTTCAACAGCAGCAACAACTAAAATGAACACCACATATAACTTGAAGAAAAAATAATGATATAATTAAGGTATTGATATCCCATATCACATAAACAAAAATTTGGAAGGAACCCTCTGCCATCAATAATAGTGGACTTGGGAAAACCTATTTACCTGAAAAGTGTTTTCAGAGAAAGATTTTAGAAATTTCAACCGGCAATAATGCTGTTTGGTCAATAAATGCTGAATGTTTCCTTATCAGAAAACTACTAATCACACCACTGTCATTACCATTGAACATAAGTTATCAGTCTCACAATGCTAGTTGTTGTTGCTGTGATTTAAGTAGCAAGTAAATTCTTAGAGTGTTGAATTGCCAGCCCCATGTCCAATCAGTATTGAATTCAAAGATATTCTTCTTCAAGAGTGTTGCCAACCAAGGCTAGAGAGTCCAGTCTGCCTTGCTATTTAACCAATAGCTGGAGGAAAAAGAGATGGAATCATAGATTTTCTAAGGGTATTTATGTGAAAGTGAACATAAAAAAACTTGTCTAGAATTTGAACCCAGTATGTCAACTCCATGTTCCACTGCAATAACTACTATGCTACATCCACACATGAAATATACTACCTGTTAAAATAGAAACATAAATACCAAATCTTATGGCATCTATTTTATATCTAAAAATATTTTATAGATATGCAAAGAGATTTAACACCTTAATGTTTTTATATAGGATCTGAGAAGGGGCACCTCGGCGTGGTGTAATGGTTAGCAAGCTAGTCTCGCTAGATCAGTTACAACTGAAAAGTGAGTTCGATCCTCACTAGATGCCCCTACTTTCGGCCTTGTGCCACATCTAAGCTATGCTTGGAGAATAACTATAGGAGCTGAGATGGCCTGTTTATCAATTTCCTTTAACAGTGTATATATGCATTCATTACAATCTTTGCATGTGTCAGGTTTACAGCTGAATATTAGATAATGAATATGTATGAATTTAAACTACCAATTTGTCATTACCATTTGTGTAGTGAGATAATTATATCATTGTCTTTTGTTAACCTGTTTTTCAAGCAAAAGTTGTAAAAAAAAAAAAGCTGAAGACAGAAAGAAGAGTTGGCATAAAAATGAAAACTTTTTCTCTAAATTTCTGATATAAGGTTTTGTTACTATTATATATTGATTCATTTTGGATAATTTTCCTCCTTTTATTATTTTAATCACAATAACTCAGCTGAACATAAGAACCAGATGGGAGCCACTAATTTGAGAAGAAATGACATTAACTTTAAAAATAATAATACTACTTAGAAATACACATGAAAATTTTACAGTTCTGCTATTTGAATTTCCTAATAAATCTTAATTCTTAAGTTAATGCTTGAATAAGGTCCTTGTGTATTCTATGACTATAAAATACCTGTGTAAATTATCCTATTGCATTGTGAAATGTTTGAGCTTAACAACTTTAAAAAATATTTGAATAATGATCATAAATATGAATGCAAGTCATTATTTAAATAAGTAAGAGGGTACAAATGAAAAGGTCAGAAACTGACAAGTTTTTTTAATTGCACTGAAGCAGATGTTAAATACATGAGTCAGTCTTTCTTTTTCTCACAGAAACTAAACAGCATCTCTGATATGTTTTTCCTGTCTTCCCTTATGATCAAAATGGAACAGTCCATTATTTCTAAGGTACTGGAAGTGTTCAACATATGTGCTAACTAACTAATTAAAGAACAAAAAGATTTATAGTAAAGCCATTTTGATCCCATGGATCATGTAATGCAGAAATATATTCTGGTTAAGTGGGAATGCAGATTGGCATTCTAAAGAATTGGTGAGTCTGAAATTCCCTGGAAGCACATTGGATATGAGAAGTGTAAGAATAAAAACAGCATATCTTTGTGAATCAAAGTGTTTTGGTCAGTATTTGTTAAAGCTTACTGGAATACCATAGAAACTTGAGGAAGGGAAGAGGTTCCAGAGGCTGAAATGGAAATGCTTCTCCAAATGACTCAGTGAATAATAATGATAATAATTCATTGTAAAGCATGGCATAAATTTGGTTTCATCGTGAAAGAGAAATGGTATGAATATAAGTCATAGACAGTGCTAAAAAATGATAGTCACAAGATATAAAATTTCTCAATCCAGACGGAACATGTCAATGAAGCATGAAGACCTGACTTTATTTTGATAGATAAGGAAAACGGTAATTGTCAAATTATCAACTTTGCTGTTCCCTACAATACAAAAGTGGACTTCAAAGGAACTGAAAAGATTGAAAAATACCAGGACTGGTGAGGGAATTGGAGAAGCTATGGAACATGACTGAAGTAATTCCTGTAGTAATGGGTGCACTTGGAAAATCACCTTGAAAATTGAAAGTACACAGAGGGAAATTGGAATTGAGACCAAGTAAAAAAAGGACCATTCCTTACTCTGTTTGGTTCCTCAGAAAATTTGAGAGGAGTTTTCTTGGCACCATATCTCAAGAATAGAATTTCCATTAACTACATAATAATAAATTGACAACCAGCAGAATGTGGCACATTCAGGTTATTATTGTCCCAGTTATAATTGAGGTGTTGGTGCCTATATTATCAAACTTGGAATCCTACAAAATTAGAATAAAACCAAGAATACCATTCCTTCAGAAGTCTGTGTTGCTTGGCACTGCAAATATTTTGCAAAAAAGTGCACTCAGTCTGAGGATATATGACTTGATGGAGAACATCTATAATTTAAGATCTCTGGTTGAAAATGAAAAAAGTTTATGAATGGAGATAATAATAAAAACTTTCATAACTCATCAGCTGGGATTTTTCTTCCTTTTTTTTTTACTGACTAGAATAATTAAAAGCAACTGAAACTGGTCAAAATGAACAAAAGTGGATAAAGACAAAAAAAAAGAGGAAATCTAAAAAAATTGGGTGGGTTTGGTGATAATGGTGTTGTGGCAAGTGGTATGGACTAAAAAAACATTTTATTTTACTTTGCATTTTTTGTGATGTCAGTGAACACCCGTTGCCACTTTTGTAATGTCAACGAACACTAGTTGTCACTTTTGTAATGCTCGTTGTAGTAGAGACTTTGTAATCGCAGATACAACTATAGTAACATCGTTGAATGATATTGGTGTCAGAAGCCTTCAAATAACACTCTCACTAATAGTACTTGCTCGATAATACTCACTCAAAAAGAAACCACCACATAGTAATCCATATAGCAATCTGCTTAGACGCCATGCTAATTCCCATATATACATTTCCTTCTACTTATTCAAGATGGGATTCCCTGTGTTTGCTTTCTGGTGATCTGTGTTCAGACTCTAATGTCGGCACTGATACTTTATTCCTATGTAACAGTATTACTGTGTGCTATTGAAAAAAAAATACTTTCAAAATTGTGAGTTATGATTTGAAGATGTCAGAATCAAGCAGATACAGAAATTTAACTATTTGGGTAGTGTAGTAGCAGACAACAGAAAATGTGACAAAAACTCAAAGGCATGAATAGCAAAAGAAACTAAGCAAAATATTAAGATAGGAAAATTTTGATAGAGACAAAAAAGCAGAAACAAGTACTGAACTGCAATGCCATATTTATCTACCTCTATGGTGGTGAATGCAGGATATTCTTGCAGATGAAGAAGAGACTCGAAACATTAAAAATGGGAACTAAGAGAATACTTTTAAAATTAGAAAGTGAAGTTGAAATTTCTGGGACATAAGGAAAGAGGGTTTACAGAATTTGACTCTCATAGGATATACAAAAAGCAGAAAAAAAAACAGTGTGTAAACAACCCAATGAGTTTGTGTGAATGAATGGGAGACTGGGAACAAAGAGAAATAGTAAAGAAAAACAAAGTAAGTTATGGAGAGCCATAAACGTCCATGTTCTGAACAAACTAGGCACATAAAAGAAGAAAGAAGATTTATCATCTCACCACATACATTACTTGTAAAATTGAGGTAGCCTGGAACAAAATATATTGTCAAAATCTAAAAAGAGGTGTGGCATTTTTTGAGAAGAAAATAATCTTTCACTTTCTTGATTGCAGCCTTACTCTATTCATAAAAACAATAGGACTATTTTTATCTTGCCTCATAATGAGTGAAAAAGAGACAGGTATTTTAAAACTTAACTTTGCTGATGACAAAGTTATATCTTGACTTATCATGAGTGAAAAAGAAACAGGTATTTTTAAACTTAACTTTGCTGATGACAAAGTTATATCTTGACTTATCATGAGGGAAAAAGAGACAGGTATTTTTAAACTTAACTTTGCTGATGACAAAGTTATATCTTGACTTATCATGAGTGAAAAAGAGACAGGTATTTTTAAACTTATATTTTATTGTAACCTAGAGAAGGTTACTGAATAGAATAATTAAATGAAGGTTGGTAATGAACGATAATACTTAGGATACGAACGACACATATAAGATTTGCCAACGGTGTGTAGAAGTAGTCAACTGCTAAAAGTAAGTCAAGTGAATTCCACAATGAATCTTCAACTGCAGACCAACATACAGTATTTACTACTGTATTTATGTGAATGGGGACATACCCATAATCGTCCTTAGATATGCTACAACATCTCTGCTGACCACAAGTAAAGTGTACTTAGTCTTTTCAATTTTCTTTTTTTTTTTTACAAACTTCTGCTTCAATTTCTATTCAGTGATTTTTTTTTAAATTTTTATGTTTATATTTATTTACAGTCCAAATTAGTTTTTAAAATATGCATCATTTACACTAACCTCATTATATCATATATTATAAACATGTAAAATATACATCAAATTAAATATAATTTATGTTGCAATTTTAATTAAATACACATTTTTATATACATCTATAAAATGTTGCTTTTCTTTATTTTCTCTATTCTTTTACTAATTAAAAACAACATACATATGAATTTTAATATTATTTGCACAAGGAGGTTGAAAGAGAGAGAGAGAGAAGGGAGAAGATGTTTGAGAGAAAAGAAAAAAGGAAGTTGAAAGAGAATGAGAAGGAAGAAGATGGTTGAGAAGAAGGAAGTTGAGAGAGTGAGTGAGAAGGAAGAAGGCAACTGACAGAGAGAAAGAGAGAAGGAGGTTGAGGGGGAAAGAAAAAAAAGATTGAGAAAGAGAGAAGAGAAGGAAGAAGCAAAGAGATTTTTGAAACATCATCTCTTCCGGCTACCATTATCTTTCCTTTATCCTTTTTCATTGTTCCTTATTCTTTTGAACCAAATAAAATGAAAGCAATAACAGTAATTAATAAATAAATATAAGATACAATGAAAATTGTAAAAGAAAGAAGTAATAACCTTGTAATTTGTCTTGTGCTAATCAATAGGTGCTTAACCCAGATGTGATAACTTTATCATTGTTTTACGTCTCCAAAGAGCCTGCTTAATTGTACATAAAATGAGAAAATGGGGCCCTTGTGGATGATGATCTGTATAGATGTGTATGTATGTGTTGCTACTATACACATAATTTTTAATGCTTCTTTATTGGTTTATGTATGAGAGTGCAAAGGAGATGTATAAACTTAGACACAATATGATAATGATATTTCTATATAATTTATTCTTTTCCTTGTGTACTTTTTTGAAGTTTCTTCTCTTTATTTACCTTCTCAGAAAATACTGATAAGTATTGTTGTATTTTTTTTTCTTTCTTTATCTTTTACTACTCCAAAATTCTCATAAAGTACCAATTGCTACTTGGATAAAGAGGGAGCATTTTCCTCTTTATTTGATGACCCTTTTCACTGGTTTTGATTGACCAGTTTAAATGCAAATTAATGTTCTCCAGTTGCTAGTCAAGAGCAGTCAACTGAGTGAATGACTCCACTTATCTTGTGCAGATTTTTACCAGACAGTGTCATAATAAAATCATAACAATATTAGTCATATGACAGTAAATACAAATGATGAATGTTATTATTCTATCACATGTTTAGAGTTAAAAGTTGAAAAATAGATTGAAAAAGAGAAGCTACCAGAAGTCTACATCTGAACAGTACTTGATGACCTCCACATGGGTGAGCTATTAAGTTTCAAAATGGATGTTGAAAATCTTTGAAAATATTAATAACCTATACAGTAGAAAAAGCCTAAATATCTTTTTTTAATTTTAAAAACTTACAGCAGAAAATAATCTAACACGGTAACTTTTATTTTTGTGTTAAAAATAATTTTGCATGATGTATAAAATAAAGATCTCTATGATTTCTTTATAATCAACTGAACTCAGATTTGACTAAATCTTATGCTACTCCCCAGTTTTTTGAACAGGAGTAGAGGTTTATCCCTTGTTCCCTGCTTAGTATTGTGTTTCCAGTCCTTTCTAAAGTCTACTTCAGCTCTATTCTTCTAATGTCTGCACCTAAACTCTGAAATGTTATTTGCTATTTATTTTTTATTTTCATTTTTTTTCAATAGGAGTAAATAGGTTTGCCTATCTCCCAGTTCACACTCCTTCCTTGTCTCTGAACAGGAGTAAAGGTTTATCATTTGTTTTCTGTTTAGGGTTGTGTTTCTGGATCTGATCTTTCTAAAGTCTTCTCATTCTCTTTTACTCCCAGTAAACCCCTTGCATCTTAGTAGTATTATCACCTTACTTGAGGCGAATTGATGTAAAAACCAAAAAAAAAACTCCACTATTGACATCAGTGTAACTTAAGCAACAAAAGAATATGAAGATAAGAAAAATGTAAAATTAAACAAAATAGTTACTAAATACATTATTTTATATTATATTCTAGAATTTTACTAATTCCACAAGATTAGTTGCATTGAAATGTCTTCCTTTTCTATTGATTTAACCCAAGCATAAAAGATTAAGCAACCAGTGAAGCAAGTTTAATACTTGTGCAAAAATTATGCAACCTGAGTCCAGTTGAAATAAAGTACAAAATGTGCACATACACACACACACACACACATATATATATATATATATATATATATATATATCCCTCCCTCTCTAATTTTGATCATATTGCTCATCCTCCTCCTCCTGCCCCTCTCTCTATCACCTAACATCAACTTAAAACTACCCCTCAGAAACTTGTATAAAAATAATAATATGTAAATTTTTAAACCATTTTATTTTATACTTGGAAATGTGATCTGAGGAACCAGGAAAAAATCCCATTCCTGAGGAAATAAAATATAATCTATGGACCCTTAAGGTTATCTGTTTTGTTATTTTTTTTTAATTTAACTAATATTCGGTCTGTTTTCATATTGAGCTCTCTGGATTACACCCTCCTTGGGATTTTCCATATGGATTACTAAATATTTGATTACCTAAGTATATATATATATATATATATATATATGAATGAATGTGCAGTGGTGTAGTAGACAACAGCTTGGAATGAGGAATCAAAGAACCATGTTTGAATTCCTAGTTATGAGTAAATAGCAGGACAGGCTGTGCCCTATAGCCTTGGTTTGAAACCAGTCTAGGAGAAGTTCAATTCAAACCAGCCTGGAGATAGTTGGGCTCCATCAGGATATCATGCCTAAGACACACTACTGCTGCTATGGCTACAGTATACATGGTGTCCCTATGACACTAATAGGTTATGGAACTCATGATAATTATAATATATGTATATATATATATATATATATATATATATATATATATACAAATTATGTGCATATATATATAATATATATATATATATATAAAAATGTGAAAGTGTCAATATTATAACTAGAAAAGAATGTGTGCTATTTTTATCATGTAAGTTGCTGATATGATAAAACATGGCACTAATGGGTATGGTGTGTTCAAAAAAAAAAAAAAAAAAAAAAAAACTTGTCCAGATGCCTACCTACACTTTCAAAAAAAGCTGACAAAATTATGAGTGTATGGGTGGACATCTTAACCTTATACAATTTTTTTCACACAATATATCAGTTGGCATCAAGCTATTTTAGAATTATAAATATCTATGGTACTAATATCTATGGTGTTTTCTTCTGAGATGATAAATTAGCTGAGAAGACATTTTATCAATGAAATACTAATGATCAAGTAAAAAGGCCATTTTTTCAAGATTGGAGGTATAGGTGGTATCGTACACATATTAACACTTTCTTCTTGCTGTGGATGTACTTATTATGTACATATTTATGAAACTTAAATTGCATGTTTTCAGTATATATGTATGCATACATTTTCAAGACATACATATACATCTTTACAAAAGTTACATTGTTTCTTATCTATATACATACACACACACACAAATATATATATATATATATATATATATATATATATATATAGTGAATATTGCCGCCATATCTGGTCTGATGGTTTGGTTACTTGTCTCATATTGAGATCAACTCATGCAAGATAAAATACTTGCCTCAACATAAAACTATGTTGACCTCAAAAAAAAAAACTTCTAAGTGAGTTATTACTATATATATATATATATATATATATATATATATATATATATATATATATATATATATATCTTTACACCTACATATATTACTCACACATCTGTACATGCAGATATTTGTTTTCCAAAACCTTATTTCTCTAGACCTTTTACAAATTCTTTCTAACCTTTCTACAAACATCTTTTAAATTGTATTCAAATGTTATTTTATTATTTGTTTGGAGCATGAGAAGGATCATTTGGCCTTTCTTTCTCTCATTTTCTGCGCCCACCTTCTCTTTTCTAAGATTAGCAATAAAAGCCTTCATTTGACTGTCAAAACAATGCCAGCAACAATCAGCAGTAGCCTGTGCAACAATAATGAATATACCTATATGTAAAGATGACTGTAGATATTACGCCATTCATTATATTACTAAAATAAAAATGACAACGATTATAGAGCAAACTAATCACTACCTATCAGTGATTGCTTATCTCATCAATATAGAATGATACTATTTACAGAAATGGCAGAATGGTGACATTCATTATTATTAATATTATTAGGTTCATAAAGCAGACATGGAAATCTGAATGCAACAGTTTGATGCGAGGAAATGCACAAGCTTTTATTTTGATGAAATTATTTTAAAAGCATAAGAAGTAAATTTGCTGTGCCTTTCAATAATTTGATCAGTCTTAAGAAATTAAAAGTTTTTTTTTTAAATATTTTATGGGATAAACAGAGTGGCTTCAAAATATGTGATGTGTAAACATTTCCAAAGTTTTCAGCATTCATCATTTTCTTTTTATTTGTTTCATAAGAGCAATAATATACAGTTACACACACAGAAATGTACACATAACTGTATACAAATAAAACATATTTGCATACAATCACACATTTTTATGTAGAAAGATGCAGTTAGACATTATATTTGATATTATTACTTTATTTTTTTTCCCTAAAGAATTAGTCATGAGTTAAAATCTGAAAATGCTTTACACAGAATAGAAAAGAAAAAAACATGAAATAATAGGATTTTAGGAAAATACGAGTTATTAAAAAAAGAAAAAAAATGAACATGAGTCTGAAATGATGTAAATGTGATGGTACAAAAAACAGAGAGAGACATAAAACTTAAATAAAAATAAAACCTGATAATATATTATCTAGGCAAAGAAAAGAAAACAATCTATGCTGATGGTAGAAAGGCCTGAGCATTTATTTTTCAGTATAGGAATAAATATCTGATATCTAAAGGCACATGTATACATCCATTTCAAGGGATAAATCGTGTTTTTATGGATGAAAATTGCCTCCTACTAAATTCCTTACAACCACCCAAGGAATATATTCTGAACAATCATCAGATAGTCAGGGATAGATAATTTTTTTTTCTCCTCCCCCTCCAAACCATGGAATTGTTTTTGTTGTCCAATTTATCTTTAATAAATCCCATTGAATGCTAGTCTTTCCAGATGATAATCATCAAAGAGTTGGCAGAATTGTCATTAATTTTGTCAGGGAGAAAGAAGAAGAATGATGAATATTGAGGAGGAGGAGGAGGAGGAGGAGGTATGATGATGATGATAATGAAGATGATGATGATAACAACAACAGTAAGTATATTAAAAGATCCAAAACACACTAGGAAAAAAAAAAAGAAGAAAGAAAAAAAAAAAAACAATCACACACATTTATCCCACTTTTTTTTTTTTTTTTAGTTTTCACTTGTCTATGTCCATTTTCACAGATGGACTTTTCCATCTTCCAGCTCAATATAAGAGACAAGAGATAAAAAGAAAAAGAAAATTGGTGGGGCGAAGAGAAGAAGACAGAGAAAAAATGAAGGACTCAGGTGGGCTGGAAAATTTTGATGAGAAGTAAAAAGATAAACAGATAGATAAACAGATAGATAAAAAAAAAACCCTTAGTCTTTCTGTTGCCCTCCCTAAAAACAAAAAAGAAATAAAATGGCAGATAGAGATGAAACTCTTCTTTCTCAATAGTCAACAGACCAAGATGACTTTATCTGGGCATTTACTTTATTCAACAAACTTATCACTTTTATCTACAATGGATATTCAGAAATGGAGAGCTGAAATATATATACTTTACAGGCTCAAAGAGGGATCAGCCCAGTCATTTCCCTATGTAAAACTTGAAAAGAAACCCTATACCTCCATAGTTGTAATATTCAGTCTGATAAGACAACTTAATTCTGTAGATGAAAACAATCTTCAAGGGTCACTAGGTAAATATAGTCAAAATCAGCCAGATAGAATTTCTTCAGTATCTCCTTGTTCCTCTGGGCCTTAGAACAAAATTTAGTCAGACCTTGTGCAGAACAAAAATAATAAAAAACATAAATAAATGAAAATAAAATAAATACAAATAAAAAATTAAGATATCAGGAAAAATAAAAGATGCAAACATTAAAATAATAATGATATTGTGTCCATTGCTCTAATCGATTGCTTGTTATTATCAGTCTATATATTAAACATTATTATTCGTTTTTGTTTTGTATGTTTGATTGCATCTACTTCTGTGTTCATCTTCATTCATATTTTCCAATTGATGTTGACATTTGCTCTAGGCAAGTTTTGCTCTCAGCTTTGATAGAGAGTCAGTCATTTTTATAATTCACTAAAACCAGCCCGTATTTGTCAGATCATTTTCTCACTTATCTGAAACATATTTTACTTATTATTCCTCTTTTTTTCCTGCATTTATTTCAGAACTGCTTCGGTGACTGCAGGCCGAGTAAGTTGTCTTGTTCTTTAATTACTGCAAACAGATGAAAAATAAAATGTAGATGGTAGATAAAATTCCAATTACTGTTTAACAGAAGTAGACACATGATTTCACTAATGATCTTTTTTTTTCCTTTTGTTATTAGATGTCTGTTTGCCATAAATGGACACCTTGGAATTATAGCAAACAAAATTTTAATCTTTTTTCCTCATTCTTGTGCTATTTAAGCTTTTACTTAAAGATGGCAAAAATTAATGTATTATTCAATTTATCTTGTCTCGTTTGGAACATTTTCCATTCCTAATTAAATAATGACATGTAATTCTGGAATAAATGCTGTCCAAATTTTTTTTCATTTATTTACCGAGTTGATTTAAAATTTGCCTAATATGTTAAATTTGCTTATATATATATATATATATATATATATATATATGATCCAGTGTGATTTAGACCACTTGGCCAAAGAGAGTGTCATGTAAGGTTCACTTGGCCAAAGAGAGTGTCAGCAAGGTTCTATCTATCTTTTAAAGAAGGAGAAGAGGATATTTTGCTGGTTCTGGTAAAATAAACAAACATACTTTTAAGCTTATTTTACTGGTCTTGATAAAATAGACCCGAGTCCATTTTGCTGGTAAATATTTGTATTATTATGAAGGTAGTTAATGTTAGAAAAAACAACACAAAAATTAAACACAGAAGTTTATATATTTTCACTATCAACCGTTAAGCCAATTTTAAATCTTTTCCACCATCAATTGTTAAGACAAAACTTAAAATCATTTATTATCAATTATTAAAAGAAATATAGAAGTCTCTGAATACTTCAAGCACTTCAGGCATAACAGTTTCTGAAAATCCTAAACTTGCCCTTGGACATGAACACCGAAGACACAGACCACAGAATCCATATTGTTTAAGATATGTGTACACAGCTCATGCAACCACCATATTCTTACTTCTAAAAGACTATTTATATTTACTGGCAAAATAGCCTTGGTGTCTATTTTATTGGGACTGGTAAAATAGCCTATTTATTTAAAGAATGCACATCCCCTTGTTCAGATTTTCTCAAAAGCCCATATCTGATTGATTTCAGACCCAAAACATAAACACACACACACACGTGCCCATGCATTATCCATCACACCACCTTCACATTCAAGCTTACAGCACCTAGTATTCCTAAACAGTCACCCATCTAGATACTAACCAGGCTCAACATTGCTTAACTTTGGTGATCAGACAACAACTGGTGTTTCAATGTGATATGGCCGTAACCTTAAAAAGGTTAAAACTTATAATCTGCCATAACTTTGTTTAAATAGTAAATAGTACTAATCAAATTCTTTTCATTTAATCATTTTTTTTTTTCTAAATGATAAGAAAATTTGATTTGAAGAAATGTTCTCTGAAAACTAAGAGAAATATAGGAACCTAATTTTTTATAGACACGTAATAAATCTTGGTTTTTGTCTCTATTTCTGAGATGTACACTATTTACATTATTCGGACTATTGTCCTCGTCTTTGTTGCCATATTTATCACAACATCAAGGACACATGGCACAGTGGATAAAGGCGTTAGTTAGATCCAGTGACAGGACCCAAGGAGTGTGAGTTCAATACCTGGTTAAGATGGTGGAGAACTTGGAGAGGAAAATTAACAGGAGATAACTGATAACTGACATCCATTAGACATGGCACGTAGAACTAGAACAATCTACCCCAGCAAGCAAAATAAAGGGTTCAGTTCGACATTCCGACCACCTGAAGAAGACCAGAGTGTACAATGGCTGAAATGTTGTGATAAATATGGCAACAAAGATTAGGACTATAGTCTGAATAATGTAAATAGTGTAAATCTTGGTTTATTACACTGATCAAAAAATAAATGTTTGTACTATAACTTGTGATTGGAAATATTTATTATGATGCTGACTATATTATTATGGTTTTCTGGTTGGAAATATTTATTATGATGCTGACTACATTTTTGTGGTCTTCTGGTTGTGCTACAATTGCAAGATTTTCTAATGCAAATAACTGGTACCTGGCATCTAAGGCAGGAATGAAAAATTGTACTGTCAACTAATAAGAAACATTTTATGGCAAAATTTATTGAAAATATAACACATAGACAAAACATTGAAAGAACAATGAAAGTGTTCAATATCCAAATTAGGTGCTTGAATGCTGATTTTTTAAATGATTAACAATACTGAGAGGTGTTTTTTTCCACAAAAAGCATGAAAATACTGTATTTCTCACCATATTTTGTTTTTTGTACCAAAATCTATAGGGTCTGCTTGGACATTTTTTTCTCAAATTCTTTATTGCCTAAGTTGATTATTATAAAGTTGGCATTTGAAGTTAGATTTTGAAATTGACCTCTGGCAGTCAAAATGTTAAATTTTGGGAAACTGAAAGACTGCTCTCTTCCTTTATTTGTTAACTCCTATTTATTCAAGGAGCAAGAATAGGTAATCTTCAAATATATATATATATAATGTGTGTGTGTGTGTCTAAAGAAGTAATTAAATTTTTGTTTATTAATCTGACAGATTTCATATATTTTTGCTTAGTTATGTCAGCCTCCGAACATCATAAATGGAAGTTACTCAATTTATAATTCTATATAAACTCTATATACAATTTGATATAAACTATATAAATATATATTTATTTCAAAATAGGAAAATCATATTTTATATACATACATATATGCAGAATTACATATCTATTTTAGGACATATTCTATTTTTATGCATACTTGAAAATTGCTTTTTCAACTTTCTCCCATTCCTATATTGCTGAAAATAAAATTAAGCCTGTATTTTCAAGATCTGTTTGTTTATAACAATACAAAAAAAAAAAAAAAATCCATTGATAAAATTATTTATATCTGATATTGAAAATAGGCAGTTAGTATCCAGGCAAGATAGTGCTAAAATTAGAACTACTCCAAATACAATCATTTTATAATAAAAGCAATTATGACACAAACTTCAAATAGTCTTGGTAGTATTCCATCTTTCTTCCTCAGGTGTCATACACGATCATGTCTTTTTTTAATTTATCATTGAAGAATTCCTGCAGTACACTTCCGTTACATTCTACTAATATATAGACTGGTTGCCAACCAAAGCTATAGAACCTAGTCTGTTCTGCTATTTAACCCATAGCTGGGTGGAAGAGATGAATTCATACCTTTATTGAGAGTATTTGTGCATAAGTGAATGTAATGAACTTGGGTGGAATTCGAACTCGTTTCTCCAATTTCTCATTCTGAGTTGTTATTCATCACACCACCTGCATATCCAAGCTTACAGCAACTGGTATTCCCAAGTGGCGATCAGATTAGAACCAGTGTTTCAGTGTGATACAGCTACAGGATTACAGGATGTAAAAGATACATTTTTACCTATAGTTGGACAAGTACAACAGATAAATATAAAAAAATATATATTTCATTTGATATTTTGGATCTATTATTTGTATGTAAAAGAAAAAAGTCAGAGATTGAGGTAGAAAATTGGAGCATCTGTGTTTTGTCCTCATTATATATTCCTCTTTTCTTTTAATAGTTGCTAGTGACCTTATATCTACATTATCTTTACAATTCATAAAAGAAGAGACTACAATTATGCAATCTTTATTTATGACTCATCTTTTAAGAGCTAACCTTTGAAAAAGCCCTCATTCAAAAATGTGTCCAGTCACACATTGTTTAACAGAGCAAGTTAAATTTTCAAAGCTATGTTCAGTCTGCAGTCTCTAGTAAAATGACTGTACTGTACAAAAACACTGTTTTTGTTGTTGTTTCTTTCTTTTCTCTCTCTTTAGTTTCAATGACAATAAAATAACAATAAAAGATAGCCTACAGCAGATAAAATAAAAACAGGTAAACAATTGGATATGTTTTTAAGTAGGCAATATAAGTTGCATTTTTTTTCTGTGTGAATATTTAATAATATTTAGCAGTTTTCATCAAAGGATTGATTTCAGCAAATTTAAACATGCTGTAAAAAAAAATCCACATTTGGAATTTGCATTTCATGAGTATTTCATATGTATAAATCTTTTTTTGTAAATTTTTTTAATTAATGTTCATTCATTACAAGGCTCAAGGACCAATCAAAGTAGTCCTTTACTGAGTGAGGTGTGTATGGTATGGCTCTAAGAGGAATAAGCAGGAAGTGAAGATTATGAGGATAAGGAGGATACATAATAATTTTCCCTGGACTTGAAGAAGTTAAGATTGTAGTGTTTGGGAGTCTGCTTTATAAAATAGCAGTTCTTGGAAAGAAGCTGTCTGAGTGGAACTTCCATGCTACAAATGGAATCTGAAAAAAATGAGGGTGTATACTGAGCATGGCAGGTCTTAATGGTAAAAGTATGAATTAGTGAAACTAAGGAATGGTGCTTACTAGAACACTTGTCATAGAAATGATATCAGAGTAATGATAAGTTTGCAACATTACATCTGTAGGAAAGTGGCTGTAAAGTGGAAAATAAGTCACCCCACCCCACAAGGCTATGTAAATGATTTTGAACTCTGCCAAAGCTAGAAAGTGAGGGCTGGGCACTTCCAGCCAATATATGATAGCTTTACTCCATCTTTGTAAACATTTTTGCTGTAAAAAAACTCGCCTCAGAAATTTTCGCCGTATAGGATTTTTGCCGTAAGACGATTTTGCCACATCTTTTTTTTGATACCCTTATCTCGAACATCCCTTTTGGACTAATGTTCAATTTAATATGCAAAGTACCTTGTTATCAGGTATGTGTGGTTGTCTTTTTTACAAGATCAAACATCAGAAAAGAAATTAAAAAGTAAACATTTATTTAAAAAATAAAAGACTAAAAATATATCAAATTAACAAAGGCATAATTTAAAATGGGTGCAAATTCCAAGCAATGCTTCGTAAATAATGTGTTTTTTGGTGTTGGACTGTAATAAATCATTTTTCACTGAAGTACTGCATCTCTTTGATCTAAATCACACTTTTTTTTTCTAATGTCTTTCCCTTTTTCAAATATACAGTTAATTTCCACAAATTTGGGTGCATGTTTGTATAATTTCACTTATTAAAATGTTTAAATCAAACTAACAATAGTGAGAGCCAGATATACTTGATAACAAGTATAAGATAACACTTTTCATGTTAAAAAAAAAAATGTGGCAAAACAGTCTTACGGCAAAAATCCTATATGGCAAAGTTTTCTGTGGTGAAAATTCCTGAGGCATTTTTTCCTACAGCAAAAATGTTTTTGGTGAATGTTCTTAGAACCTCTAGCAATAAGACTCACCAGCCTAGTAGCTGAGATGGAACTTTTGGGCTTGGAGTTATTCTAAATATCAGACACAATTTGAGATGGAAATGATGAAGAAAATAAAAGAAATCATTAAAACTTAATTCTTGATAATAAAAATTGTGACAATTATACTGTAACATCTATAACACTACAGACATGAAATAATCAGTTTTATAAATGAAATGCTCTTTTTAATAACTTTCTTTTCCTTTAATAACTAAGATGACTGCATCTTTCTTCTTTCATACTTATAATCATCACTTCTCTTCCATTTATATGACACAACTCTAGTGGTGGACTTAAATTTTTGGGGCCCTGAAGCTTGAACAGATATGGGGGCCCCTTAACAATCAGTGACAATAGATTTGAGGGTCTAACTATCAAAATGTAGGGTATGACTAGGTTCTGATGAACACAACAAAGCCATACATGTGAGGTTTTGACTGCTGCAAGCCCACAAAAAAGTTTTGAAATTTGACCAATTACAGGGCAATTTTAAGGCCGTAATGGGTATTAGAGAATATTCTAAGGACAACATTAACTTCTTCAAATCATTGGCTTATGATTCCAATGTAAAGGAATAAACCATCATCCCCATGAGTGACTACACTATAGATAGCAACTATCTATAAGTATCCATAAGGCAATGGACTATGTGAGACTTGCGGTGATCTGTTGGGTATGACTCCAACTTACTCAAGGACTATTCGACCTTCCAAACAGCAGCACTCACTACTGGTTTTAAAATAACCTTTATTTAGTTATCCACCGTGTTGTTCCAGTGATATTTCTATTAGTACGAAATATAACAGATTCTATCACTAAAATGACCCTATGTTAAAAACAACAATTTTTTTTAAAAAAAAAACATTGATTTTGTTGAAAAATTCACTCATTTAAAAAATTTTCTTCATGAGCCACTCTGGGGTTATACACCTGAGGCTTAAGCTTCATGAGTTTTATAGTAGATCTGCCACTGTAAACCTCATTTATTACTACTATTTTGACTATAACTCTATACTTTGTGTGGTTCTTTAGACTTTTATTGAGTGAAATTTAGTATTTAAAAAATGTCACAATGTTTATTGAAGTTTTCAAGTTTAAGAAATTATCAAATTTTTATATGATTTTGATTTGTTTTCTTGAGCATTTTTTTTCACCTTAGAACCTAAAATATTTTCAGTTTGAATTAATTTTCTTCCCTTCTGTTGAAAAAAAAAAAAAGAAACAACAATAAAACCTGGTGTCACCTGCCTTTAGTTTAATCCCTTTTAGCCTTTTCAAAGAAAAAAATAAAAAGACAATAAAGGCTAAAACCAAAAGAAATATTATGAGGAAAGGCATTTTCTCATGAATTTAACCATTCAAGCTATTAATATGATAGTAGGTGAGGAAAATTTCTCTGCCTCGGGTGTCAGCAGGATGGTTTAAAGACAAGATATAAAACAATGGTGACAATCCAGAACAACTGCACCCGTTCCTGTAAAGTTTGTTATTTTTTTTTGGTTTAAATAAAAACAATAAAAACAGAGGTTTAATATTTGAAGAGTTTAAAGTTCACTCGTCAGAGTTTAGTTGCACATCATTAAACATTCAGATTGAGATGGAAACAATGGTAGAACATCTGTTCATTAATCACAGTTTGAAAGTGTAGACGCAAAAACACTCAAAGACTTAAACAGCAACCCCTTCTTATCATCATCATCATCATGAAGAAAAAGAATAAATAAATAAAAAGTAACCTTTTAAAAATGTTTTGAAAAATGCTAAACTCATGGAAAATAAAACAGTCAATACTTAAAGCATCAATTTAAAAAAAAAACAGTTTTGGAAAAAAAAAAATCAGTGATTTTACTCTCACAGATTTTCTTCTCAGAACTTCTGTTTCTGGACATTGGCAATCATGGCACTCAAGAATTTCCTTTCCTATGTATTTCGATACATAAGCTGTTTATGTGTAAATAATAAAAAAAATGCTCTTAAAGTGTTCGTTTAAAAGTATTAAAATAGTGTACTCTTATATACATAAGAAAAAGAATATGCAAATCATATGCACCTTATTTTCAAAGCCTCAAAGCAAGACAATTTTTAGTTGTTATTGTAAGTTTAGGTTCTTGTACAATAAAATGCTTTTAAGACTCAACACCTTTTAAGCTTTAGGCATTCTCAACATCCTTCTGTAGAATGACATCTGTGGGGAAATTGTCCAGCATTCACCATCATATAGGAGGATTGGTATTACATAGCAGTTCAGGACACTCCTGTTTGTTTGTAACAAAATTTTCTTCTTTTTTATACTTTGCTTAGTTTTTGAAAGGTATCATTGACTAATCCAATACATCTTCAGATTTCAGTGTCACGTTTTTAATATTAAATCAATTTATTATACACACTTACATACACTTGTCTGTGATTGGTTCTATGAAGGAAAAGGAGAAGAGTTTTAAAATAAAACTTGAACAGGTCAATCATCCATTATATCATATTTTAAAAAATTACAGATGATGGTCCTGATGAGCATTTTAGCACAAGGATTTTGAGTTAGTTAACCAGATATCACTTGAACTTTTACTGATTTATTGAATATTAAAACTCTAGTTATCTATTCAGTGCTTTTTGGCAGGAGTACTGCTAGCCTGAAAAAACATATAGAATCCTTGCAATTTCCTCAGTTGTATTATTTTATAAATATCTGTGGATGAAGTGATTCCTGGAGGGTCAGTCTACAAATGCTGAAGGTAACAGCTGTGATAAACTTTATACTTGTATTAATTCTCTCTCTCTCTCTCTATATATATATATATATATATGTATATATATATAAAGCTAATAATATATGAGCTTTATTGAAAAAGTATAAGCCCTTTTCAATATTAAATCAATTTATTATGCACTAACACTTGTCTGAAATTGGTTCTATGAAGGTAAAGAAGAGTTGTAAAATAAAACTTAAGCTGGACAATCTTCCATTATTTTATATTTAAAAAAGAAACCATTAATATACAAATTCTGAATTAACTGAAAATAACCTTATATGTTTATCACAAAGATTTCATAAAAAACTATATTACTAGTTTATTTAAAAATAATTATTGCATATTAAATATAATGTTTAAATATTTGCAAAACTTTTATTTTTTTTTAATTCAAGTATTTCAGACAATTCATATCTTTCATAATAATCATAATAATGGCAAGTCCTGTTTAGGTTTGTGGCTAAAAGGTTGGAACATATAAACAGTTAAAGATTTTAAAATAGTGTTGGATTAAAAAAAACATTAAAAATAATGTTGGATTAAAAAATCTATTTAAAAATGAATTACACATATATTTTTAAAATTCTGGTTATTTATCATAGATTGAAAAGACATTTGGGAAAGGTAAAAACCTGAAAATTCTTGCTCCATAATTTTGATATTTCTTATTCTATAAATGTTATTTTAATGGGTACACGTGTGTGAGTTGATATCACTGTTTGTTATTGATTTTTTTTTTTAAATTAATAACAATTAATGAAATTAATATCAACCAGCCTACATTACAAAGTCTTACTAATAAGAAAAAAATGTCTTTCTAAGAAGGATTGAACTTTCATCCCCTTTTTCGATCAGGAAAAAACACTTCTATAGCCAAGGCATATCATGATAAAGCAAGACTCAATTAGCTATTTAAGGAAAGCACATCTCTCTTTAAATCTATATCTGTTAGCTTCATTTTCATACCTGAAGCATACAGTAATTTTTAAATAGATTTTTTAATACATTATTTCTTACTACTATCTAAGAAGAAAAAATAGCGTCAGATTAAAAAATCCATTTAAAAAAGACATACACATTTGTACGAGTTGAGATAAAATCTACAGGGTGATTGAAAAGTAACTCCCAATTTTATGTATAAGTGGCCAGCTAGGAGTCCTGACTTAACATTCTGTGACTTTTTTCTTTTGGGTTTGGTTAAAAGTCTATTAAACCAAAGCAAAACTTTGGAAGGACTTGAAAGGCAAATACAAGAAGTTATGTCTTCCATACCACAAGAATTCCTGGTCGGAGTGTCCATATCGAATTTTTCAATTGCTCTGTAGATCAAATATGGATTGGAATGCAACAAAATGATAAGATAAAGAACAAATTGAAAACGTTTATAAATCTAACATGTTTCACTTTTAAAAAGTAAAATTTTAGATAAACATTTCGTATTTATCGTATCAGAAACATATATATCTATAGGTCTACACTCTATTGTGAGAGTTCATAACCAAACTATGAAAAGTAAACTTTGATCAAGTATCTGATGAAAAAAAAGTTTTTTATAATTATCATCAGATTTCAGTAACTCAAAAAGTTTCACATAATTTTGACACTGATAAGCATCAGAATTCTTTTCTCATGATATTGGACATTTTCAAATATTTTCACCATATGCTTATTGCATTCAAATATTTTTTTTAGTTATATACTAAATCACTCTGGAGGTAGGAACCCTGAACACAACTATCAGTTCATCCCATAAGTTCTGTCCGAATTTTAATTTTTTGTTAAAATGAACAAAATTTAAAGAGTATTTTATAATGTCTAATGGAGCTGAACATTATTTTTTATGTTTAGATGCATTTAAACTGATCAAATTTTATTTCAGAGAACAATAAAATTAAATTTTGTTTGATTAAAACCCTGCTAACATGGAAGTACCCAAGAATCATTTGAGGCACATAATGCTTTATGAGTTCAAGAAAGGAAACTCAGCAGCCGAAGTGGCTAGAAATATTCACTCAGTTTATGGAGAGGAATGTGTGAATGAAAGAACTTGCAGATGGTTTGCAAAATTCAGAGGTGGAGATTTCACCCTTGAAGATGAAGATTGAACCGGACGTCCAGTTGAGTTTGATGAAAAGCTTCTTGAAGCAGACCTTGAAGAAAATCCTGCTTTATCAGTTGAGGAATTGGCAGTGGTTCTCAGTTCAAACCATACAACTGTTCATCGTCATCTTCAACAACTTGGAAAAGTTCCTAAACTTGGAAAATGGGTGCCTCATGAATTGTCTGAAAACAACCTCAAATCCCGAGTTGACATCTGCTCTTCTTTCCATTCTCACCAAATTGTTTCACCTTTTGTGGATAGACTTGTGACTGGTGACGAAAAATGGATCTTTTATCAAAATGTTAAGCATTGTAGACAGTGGCTTGGTAAAGGGGAAGTACCCCAGCCACAGCCAAGAAGGGAACTTCATGGGCAAAAGGTTCTTCTTTCAATCTGGTGGGATCACCAAGGAATAATCCACTTTGAATTCTTACTACCTAATGCAACAATTAATGCTCAAATATACTGTCAGCAATTAGAGCGTTTGAACCAAGCTTTGAGGAAAAAAAGACCTGCTCTAGTGCATCGAAAAGAGGTGATGTTTCATCAGGACAATGCGCGACCCCACACAGCAAGAATCACGTCACAAAAGATCAAAGAACTTGGTTGGAAGAAAATTCCTCATCCACCTTATTCTCCCGATCTTGCTCCTTCAGACTACCATTTGTTTCATAGCTTATAGAATCATTTGGAAGAAACAGCTTTTGTAACACAGGAAGAGGTTAAAACTGACATTTGTGAGTTCTTCGAATCAAAGCCAAAAGAATTTTACAGTAATGGAATTAGTAAGCTTGTTAATAGATGGAAGGAAGTCATAGATAATCAGGGAAAATACATTGTTGATTGAATCTGTAATTAAATGTAACATTTGGTCACTTGTTTTCTTTATTCAAAATTCAGAGAGAACTTATGGGATGACCTGATATAACATTAAACCATTGAATCAAACTGAACAGATTTTTCTTGCATCAGATACAGAAAAAATTAAAATTTTGTACAAGTGCTCTTGTGCAACAAGCCCATAGCATGTCTTAGCAGTGAATTTAAACAATTTCAGTTTAGATTTTCAATATACTGTAATGTCTATGTGAAAAAATTAGGTTCTTTTATATAATAGCAGCACCAATAAGGATAAGGATAAAAAGTACACTTGAAAGTTATAATAATTTAACATTGAGTCAGATCCCTTACACAAGTCATTCTATTTATCTGCCTCCTACAAAAGAACAGTTATTGATGAAAGGTTTCAATGCCTTGTCATACCAATATTCTTTGTCAGATACTAATTGGTTTGTAGGTTTAAAATGTTTTAATTTTAACAATGGCAACTCAAGATTTGTTAGGAATAAAAAAAATGGAATTTATGTTCTAAAAATTGTTAAGCTAATTAAGACCAGATCTAAGCTGATTGAACCGATTTTTCCCAGTTGAGCCCCACATCTAAAGAAACTCCCACACTAAGATAATTTTAGTCTTGTCAGATATAGACATTACATTGAAATATACACTTAACATCATATTGCAGGTTTTACAGAGAACAGTAATGATTTTAATTTAGTTCTGAATTCTTAAAAAGTAATCCAAAGAAGGATTTGCAATGTAATTGTAACTTGGCATCTTGACTTCAGTTACTTTCTTACAGACATGATATGGCTTTTCTCTGTCTTTTCTATAAATATTTTCATGGCAACTGCACTGACAAGCTTTTTTTTTTTACCTGGTACCCTGGTTACATGAAGTATGCTACTAGATTGGCACCTAGGTCCCCACCCTTTTACTGTTGAAATAAATGTAACTGTCACTTCTACTCCAACAGTTTCTTCTCTCACACTTCTTTACAGTGGAATTTCCTTCCATTAAACCGCTTCCCTGAAAACTAGAATCTCGAAAAATTTATATGCAACATCAAGTGCCATCTTCTGTTGTTTTGTACCCCATTCATCTTTTATCCTTTCCTCAATCCCAGACTTTTCTCTCACTTTGAATCTATGTAACCCCCTGTGTAATAGCAACATTCCCACCTTGCTTGGGGTGAAATGATTAAAAAAAAGAAAAGAAGTCATGTTTGTTTTTATACTATTTATATTTAAGAATTTTTTTTATTGTACTTGAATTAAATAGTATGTTAATCATGCAAGTATCTAAAAATTTTTTTTTTTAAAAAGTTAAAAAAGCAAAATATGTAAATATACATGTAACTTCATTATTTACATTATTTGGACTATTGTCCTCATCTTTGTCACCATATTTATTACAACATTTCGGCCGTTGTATGCTTCGGCATTGTAATAAATATGGCGACAAAGATGAGGACAATAGTCCGAATAAGGTAAATAATATACATAATACCTCATCTCAGAAATATAGACAGACATGTAACTTCTCTTACTAAGATCTGACCTGTGAATGTGGAAGCCTGTCAAAAACATTTTTGATAGGGACCCACAAATTTGTTGATATAAATAATAAGCACCAACATTTGTGGAAATTCTGTAACTTCTTGAGCGAGATGGTGTGTGTGTGTGTGTGCATGTATTTATATGATACACAAACTTTGTTTAAATTAATAAAAGTACAAATTAGGTTGAAAAATATGGAAAATTTAGTTTTTTATATTTTTAATATAAAATTGGTAATAAAACCTGTGGAAATTTCAAATAGCATCATTGCAATTTGGGACCAGAATAAAGAGATTTTTATAATAAAGAAAAAAGAAAATCATATTGGTGACAGTTTGAAACAGTGACTTGTCCATTTTTGAATTTATATGTATTTGATAAAGAAACAAAAACTGTATGAATGAAATTATTCCTTTTTTTTTTTTCTAGCATACCATTTTTGCTTGATTAGATTTTAACTCTTACATTTTGTTAAAAACTAGCTCTGGAAAATCAACAAGAACTTGCTGGTAGCTAAATATTGGTTATAAAAAATATAATGAAACATTTTTCAAAGTTTTATAGTCAGTCAAATTTACTTTTAAGTTTTTCTTTCCCATTTTTTACTACAGCAAAATTATGACTGAATTTGTGGATAGGAAGGTAATTTGTGAAAGAGTTCTGATGGTGTGGAACAACAGTGAAAATATTCCATCCACTATATATATATATATATATATATGTACATATATATATATATATATATGTACATATATATATATATATATATATATATATATATATATATATATATATATATATATATATATATATATATATATATATATATATATATATATATATATATATATATACATATATATATATATATATATATATATATATATATATATATATATATATATATATATATATATATATATATATATATATATATATATATATATATATATATATATATATATATATATATATATATATATATATATATATATATATATATATATATAATATATATATGTACATATATATATATATATATATATACATATATATATACATATATATATAAATAATAAATGTAGTAGGAAAGAACATGTTAGGTAAATAATCCAGAGTTCTTTAGTATTTTGTTTTTAATTATTTTTAATAATTATATTGAGGTTTTCGGCTCTCGTTTTTGAAACATGAGAACTCCTATGTAGCGAAGGAATCATATTTTTTAAAAATAATTATAATATATATATATATATATATATATATATATATATATATATGAACAAGTATATTAATATATAGGTAAAATCATTTTTTTTTTTTCCTATTTTTCATTAGTTAAATTATTTTATACTTTGTCTCTCAAGAGTACAAACTTGTGATCTGATTCTGTTTAAGTGAAATGAAATTTTTGTATTTACCATTCTGTTCCCCTGATGCTTATGTTTGTATGCTACTTTTGTAATAACAATCAAAACAAGAATAAAAGCCTGAGAAACTTCAGATATATGGTGATTTTTGTCAATATTTTAAGGAAGTTGTTTATATTTTGAGACATTATTTAATTTTCATTGAAAAAAGATACCATCACTTTTCCACAATAATTGTTATATCCAATCTCTCTCTCTCTCTCATATATACATATACATATCTATCTATCTATATATATATATATATATATATAATAGACTTATTTTTAATCCTACATTTGTATTACTTCAAATGTTATATATCCCATTTGTATTTATCAAACAGTATTTATTATGTCTAGCCTATTGGCCTATGCATTGATTCTAAAAATTTAGTAAAGAAAATGTATTCTCCAGCAGGGGGTGCATGTTCAATTCCTGCTAGAGAACACCTTCTCTTTACTAAGATTTAGGGAATATGTAATACACAGTGTTTAATAGATAAAAATGTGTCATTTATTTCATATATGAAGTGTCCCCAATAATAATAATGTTTGAAGTTTTATATATATATATATATATATATATATATATATATATTGTGTGTGTCTATATTTCAGCAATGAATTATCATTTATACAAGTTTGGTTAAAGACTAATGAAAGTTCTTTGTTAAGGAATTTTTGTTTATTTTTATTATTTAAACTTTCATTAAAAAGCAAGAAAATATTGTGTAATAAATAAAAATAAATAAAAATAATCTTACGTTTATTCCTTGTTTCCTGTTCCTTCTAAACTCTTCTCATTCTCTTTCATTGGTTTATTGCATCTCAGTGGCATTATCACTTGGGGTGAATACTGTTTATTATAAACAGACCAATTACTTTACTGAATGTCTGAGAAATCTTGAAGAAAATTCAACTTTGCTAACCAAACGCTTCCTCTGTAGCTAAATAGTATAGCACGTCAAGATATATGATGGTTCCATGTAGGATACAGGTTTGATTCCTGTTGGAGGGCTCATATTTTCTTTGGGATTTCTCAAACATTCAGGCCAGTAAATATAGTTAATATTGTTTATTATAAACAGATCATTTACTTAAATATTTGCATCGATAAAAATAATGTATAAACAAAAAAATATATTAAAATAATTGTCATACTTAGTCCATTTCCTTATATATATATATATATATATATATCATTGTACCAAAAAAATCTTATGATACTTATTGAAGATTGACTATATATATATATATATATATATATATATATATATATATATATATATATTTATATGTGTGTGTGTGTGTGTACTAATACAAACAAACAACAAAAAAATCAAACAGTGGTTTGGGACTCTAACTGTAATTCTGAGTTCCATGCTAGATATATATATAACCAAAAGTGATTCTAAATAGCAGAAAATGGAAGAGATAGTGAAGGTAAATATCATTTGGATGCAACTCAAGAATATTTCTCTATCTTCTTAAATATCGAAGATATAAGCCTAGATTTTAAATAAAGGCATTAATTTAAAACGATTAGAATTTATGATCAGCTTAATTAATTTATTTGAAATTTTTTTATTAAACAATGGCATGCAGAAAAGAATCGAATAATAATGGGATCTTTTAAGTGAACAGGAAGAACAACAATTTCTACCCCTACTATTTTGGGGGTCATCTTAGTGCAGTTCTGAAAATAATTAGCCAATCAAATGTAAGTAGAGTGCCATTTCTTAAATGCCCAAATTGTCCCAGAGAAAATGTTTTCTTACTTTAGCTCCACTTTCTTTTTTTTTCTTTTTTTTTTCTTTTCTTGAGAAATTTATTCTTGTTTTCATTGTTAGTTAATAATGCAGGAAGACAAGATAACTGGGACCAGATGTTTAAGGAAAGACAAGAAAATATATATTAAGAGGAAAAAATGAAGGAGAAGGAAAAGGAGAAAGAATAGAAAATGTTGAAGAGGGAAATATGTTAAGAGGAACTAGAAAGAAGAAAAAGAGAAAGAATAAATTAAGAGGAAGAAGAGAAAAAAGAGAAAAATGTTTTAAAAAAATAATAACAGGATAATGATATATGAAAGTGGGAAATATGTAGTGAAAAAATAAAGAAAAAGGTGAGAAAATGCTTAAGAGAAGAAAACAATAATATTAAAGAAGGGGAAAGATTAAGAGAAAACGTTAAAGAGAAGAAAAGAAAATTGTTAAAGAGAAGAAGAAGGAAAAGATATTAATATGAAGGAGAGAAAACATTAAAGTGAAGAAAAGAAAATGTTATGGATCAGAAGAAAAAAGAGAAAATGTTAAAGGTAGGCAAAGAAGGAAGATGATGTTATATTGAATAAAACAAAAAAAGATGCAATAAAAAAGATGAAAAAATATTAAGAAAAAGAAAATAAAAAAATTTATTAAAGAATGACAAATCCTTTTGTTCAATGCTTTTAGGAATTACTATAAAAACAATGTGTACTTCTCATTCATCTATCATTGGTCCGATAGCTGTTATTAACTTTCACCTTAATTCTTCAAGAAAAAGTTCTCTTCCTCATGGCTATTATTTTGTCTATTAATTTACCTACTAATATTTTATAACAATTTGTTTCTTGTTATGATTTGCTATTACTTATCAGGACCCCAAAAGTAACTACAAATTAACTATATCATTATTAAAATCATTATTAAATATTGTTGTAATTATTATTTACTCTAACTGCAGGAATACAGCTGAAAATAATAATTACTTGTAGCACTTTTTCCCTCCAAATCTTTTTACATACAACTGAAACTGTTGTACATTTCAGACATTAAACTATTTTCAATAAGACTATAAGCTGTTCTAATAGAAGCCAAGATGTTTAGACTCCCTCCCAAAAAAAACAACAACAAAAAATACAAAGAAATTTAAATTAAAATATAATGGTTACTTTGTTCTTGCTGCTATTTTTATTATTTGTAAAGTGCATATTTTAATCAGATTTAACATTTGAGTTGAAAGGTTATGACTGCCATTTTAGGTTCTTCTTTCTGCTTAATTTTAAATTTTAAAATTAAAAATAAGAATAAATTTTCTGTGATTAATAATATATTTTAGTTTAACTATTCTTTAGTAAAGTTATAATAAAATTTTAATTTATAATAATCTTCTCATAAGCAAACACACATTTTTATGTGTGGGTGGAATTAAGATGAAAAGGTAAGAATTTCAGAAGAAACTTTTCTTAAGAGATCATAATCAATGACTGTGATAGAAAATAAATTATATTGGTAAAAATACAACATCAAAGACAATGACTAGATTATCATAATTTTAAAAATATGATGGTCCACCAAATTTATATAATTATATCAATAAGTCCATAGCCTAATAGTGAAAAAAATAAAAGCATTTATTTTATTTAAGCAACAAATATATTTCAATATAATATCCTTTCCTTGGTGAAGCTCTTTACTCATTGGTGAATATTAGTTGCATAGATTAACATTATACAGTGAAATTTTCAGGTTCAATTTAATGTGACATTTTTGCACAGGCTAATTTAATTTGGTGTTTCTCTATCTTGCCACTCAGTAGAGAACCAGTTTTTTTAATCTTCACTTTTAACTTTACAGGCTTCTTGTTTTCAATAACATTCCTGTATTAGTCACCATGAAATTTCTTTATATAGTCATAGAAATAATAAATGTTAAATCATTGAAAGGAATAGGATAACAAAGTGTTCACCAAGAGGCAGTGACAATTGCTTTGTGTATTCTTATATTTTAAGTTTATTTTGGAATAACAATAAGACTCATCATCATATATTGCTTTTGTTTTTAATAATCATGATAAGAATAATAGCAGTAGCAATATCTGAACATACACTAATATGTATTCTTTACCAAAATCACTGAGAAACACAGACACCCCCCATATATATATATATATATATATATATATATATATGTAAAGAACAATTTTTTTGGAAAAAGTTTTTGTGTGATGTGTTCCATCCTTTAGGACTTCATTGGACTAATATAAACTTAGCCTGATGAAGTCCTGAAGGACAAAACATGTCACACGTAAAATTTTTCCACTTTGTCATACATCTTTCCCCATATATTGTCATTCACAGACAGACTGTTTCACTGTATCACAGCTCATCAGTGTGACTAGATGTCTGGTTGATTCTAGCTAGGATTGAAACCTGGCTGAATTGGTGTCATTTGGAGATTCTACCCTTAAGTCATTGGCACACAGTAGGGATTAAGGTGAATTTAAGCATATTTATTTTTAGATAAACACACTGACTGAGAGAACTCAATTTGCTTTTTACCAAAGAGACTTGCATCATATATATATATATATATATATATATATATATATAATATATTAATAAATTAAGAAGGAATTCTCTAATTATTCCCATTTCACTCATAAATAATTATTATATAATCCAAAAACTTCACAAAAAATATACTTTTCAATGGTTTATATTATTTTTATTTGTGTATCAGCCAATTAAAACAAAGTTTTAGTGTTTCCTTTTTCATAGTTATCAGTAGGATTTTGTTCTTGTTAATATCTCCAAGTAGAAATTATCAAATTTGAAGAGATCACCAAGAAAAATAAAATGGTTTCTTTTTAATGTCTCTTCATATTTGGAAAGTTTGAACTGGTTAATGATAAATTTTCTCCAAAATAACCACATTATAAATAAACATACTCTAAGGATATGATGTTTTTATTTCCTTCTAATCGAACCGACCTCTGAAAAAAAGAAAAATCTGTTGATGTAATTGCTTTTTTAACAAAATAACGATAATGTGGATAACTGTGAAATGTTGGTAAAGATTCTGGGACCTAACAAATTCTTCAAACACATTGGATAACTTTTATTTCACGTTTGATGCTCAACCCTCTAGACACCATTTCCCATTAGATATCATGTATTATTAATTTCTTATAGGATTAAGAAATAAAGACTTTTTATATATATATATATATATATATATATATATATATATATATATATATATATATAATTGTAATGGATTTGATTCCACTTATATGGTATTGACTATGTCTATTCATTGTAAATAATGGATGATTAATCTGTTTTTATTTATTTGAAAAAAAATTAAAAGTATACAAAGAATGTATATAGGTAAAACCATCTTGAACTGTTTGAGTTTTTAATAACTTTTTTTTATCATTATGATAGGAATAGAAACTGGATTTCTGTAAAGTATAAAATGTGTAATAAAAAAAGTTAAGAGACAGAATATGAGAAAATTTTTTTTTTTTTATACAAGTAGGGTCACTTTGGGTTTCTGGTAAATTATGCATTAACTTATTCATCGTGCATTTTAAAGCATTCATTTGTAGAAGGAAGGAAAGAATAAAAAAAAATTGATTGTTTTGAAATTTCTTTTCTTATCTCTCAGAGGACAGAGAAACTAAATAACCTGCAAGAGAAAAAAAAATTAATGCCCAAAAGAATAAGTTGATATTTTAAAACTTTTTTTTTTATTAACATATTTCTTAGATTTTGATTCCTTATCAAGAAAAAAAAAACACACAAAAAAAAACAAATATAGATTATATATGAGACAGAGAGAGATATATGTACATACATATTGGAAGAATTAGGTCTATTGAATATCTTTTCTAAAATCAGGACAAATGAAGAATTTATAAATGCAGTAGTTAAAAAATCACACAAACCAAGAAAAAGAAGAAGAAAAGTACAGTAGATATAAAGCATGCCTAAAATTCTGTCCAATTAAAGTATTTTTGAGAGGCAAAAAATAATAATCATAAAATGAGAATATATATTTGAGTTTGTATATCGGATTCATATTTTGAAAAATTTTTCTGAGAAGATTGTGGAACAAAAAGAAATGAAAGAAAAAGATGGATTAGAATTTTTCTTTTCACCATGAAAGCTTTTATGTAGACATGGAATATTAAGAATTGTAAAATTATTGTTTGATATGGATCTTATTCAAGATCCTTAGATTAGTGTACAATATACAGGATAATATGGTCAATCACAAACACGGCAAAAATCTTTCTTTACAGAATCAGGTTTTATAGAAACTTGAAAAAAATATTATTTTCAAAGTGCAGGAGTTTTTTTTTTTGTTTTTTTACTGTGCACTTGTGAGTTTGTCTTTCAAAGATTGTTCATTTGTGGAAATACATCATAAGATGATGATTTTCATGAATTCTGTACCTTATAATACAAAGTCTATAAATTTTTATTATTTTATTATACCTAGAGCAGTGATTGAAAAACTAAATTATATTTGATGTACATTAATATATGAGACATTAACGAAATGTTCTTGGCTAGACCCACTTTTCAATTCCTGACCAAATGACTAAACAATTTTTTTTTCAATCTCTTCTTGGACAAACCGATGTCTTTGCAACACCACTTACACACACACACATACACGATGAAAACACATACATCTCTTAAATTATACAGATTATTTTAGTCATTTTAGGAAAAGCTATTCAGTTTTAATAAATCTAAACTAAAAATGACAAAATTATTGATATCATAATGCTACCATCTTGAATGTACGATTTCTTTAAATAATGTTTATGAAATTTTTTTCTCTTTTAGTGCTGAATTTGCTTAATTTAGCCCACATGAACATGTGCTATTATCTATCTATATATATATATACATATATATATATATATATATATGAAACTAAAAACTTTCATAAACTACATTTGAATTTAATATAAATAAGACAAGAGATTCTAAAGGATTTTTCTTACCATATATTTTTAGGATTAACTATCTGAAAATGAAGTCTTAAAAGATATTTATTAGAATAATTATTTTGTAAATAACTCACTTTTACCAGAAAGAAGTGTTTGAAAGGAAAATTAAAGAATGTTATATTAATCCTAAATACATGTAAAAATACAAAAAATGATGTTGTAACAATATAAAACCTGTAAAGGCAATTAAAGAAAAGCCAAACAATGTTTAATTTAGTTATCATTTTTCTTAAAATGGATTTTTATTGTGAAGAATTTCATCAATTTTTGATTAAAAGATTTTAATAAGAAAACAAGAACCACTCTAAGAAGAGATATATAAGTGCAAATGGACAAAATACCTAAGCTTCTTAAATGTTATACATTTCTACTTTTGTAGTCTTTTAGCTTTATTTATTTATTTGACTAATGATCTTCTTCAGTCAGTTCTTCCATTTGGTCCTTTGTTTTATCTTTTTTTTAATTTTTTTTCTTTCCCTTGAAATGGATTCTTTATTTTGACAGACCAAGAAAAATCGATTTGTGATTTTCAATTTTTCCTCCTCCTTAAAAAGAAAATTTGTTTTTGGACCAGATAATGATACATTACTGCAAAACAATATCAATTTCTTTGATTTAATTCTTTTTTTTTTTTCCGAGGAATAATAAGAAAGAAATTGACATTCTTCTACTCAGGCAGGAGGAGAAAGAAAGGAAAAATGTCTTAAGAGGAAATTTAAAGGAAAAAGAAAATATATTTAAAAAAATTAAGATTGAGAAATAAAGATAAAGAGAAAAGAGATAAAGTAAGATTTACTAAAGAGTGCGGAGATAAAAATGAAGAAGAAAAATTTCTATTAGGGGCTGACAGTCCTTTTAACGAATTCAGAATCAGGGATTTAGTTGATTCTAATGAAGTGAAATGGTTTGAAAATTGATTTATGAATGGCTTGCATTGTATGATATCTGCCATTATTCCTTTTTGATAGTCGGACGTGTAATAATTGAGATGAAGAAGAACACACAGCCATAAGATTACAGGTGCACTCGTGGGAGACAAGCAAATGAAAAATCAATGTAAAGAAATTCAACTTTAAAAAACAAAATAAAGAATAAGAATTCATCTTGAAAGAAATGCTAAGTCTTTGTGAACACATTGTATTATTAAGATTTTAAAAATGAAGATAAAACCTTGTTATATGTTGAGTTATCTGGAGAAAATAATTCCACTTACAATAGAGAATTGAAACGAAAATGAATTTAACGAAAGTATTTAAAGAAATGTGTGTGTGTGTGTGTAAAACTAAAAATGGGTTTTCAATAGCGGACAAATGGAAAATAACTAAATTTCATTATAATACTGACAAATCCACCAGAGGGAAGAAAAAATAAGTGACATCACAAGCCCTATTCCATGTCTGGAGAATGTTATCATTCAAAACACCTGAAAGGGTAACTCTTTTAATAAGTGTGTCACTCAATTTATTTAGGCATTTTTTATTTTATTTATTTTTAACAGTTCATACCAAAGAAATAAATATTTTGGAAAGAAAAAGTGATTTTTTTTTCAGTTTGAAAATGAAAATAGTAATTTATAATTGTTGGCAGTGTGGTGAAAAATTTAAAATTAATTAAGGGAATAACACAAAATTTAAAAAAAAAAAAAAACTAATTTAAAAAATTTGTTTTCTGTAAATCCAAAAGTAACTCTTTTGGTATTTTTATAAGATGAACATAATCCAATAATTTATGATTAAACCTTTAGGTAGAAACTGAAGATAAAAGTAATAAATGCAGCATTTAATGCAACTAAGAAAGTTTATTTTCTATTTGTCAATTGTTGAATCATTTTTGGTAAATAATACAAAAATTGAACTTGCAATTCATAAATGATATGTTCTTGAAACAAAATCTCACATAAAAAAGAAGTTCTTGTGATTTCCAAATATGTACTTATGCTTCTTTCTACTTCAAAAAAATGTTTGCAAATTGTTTGCTGCGGAAATAAAAAAAATGAACTTCCCATTAGCAGACAAATTGGTAGAAATGTTTAAACCTGTTTTTATATAAATTTGTTCTTCACAGATCGTGTTTCTTATTGACATTTTGCTAAAAGGAAATAAATCTTCTAAACGAGTTTCATATGTAAGTTGGGATTTGGAATATTCTGCAGCAGCAGTCAGCATTACAAAAGATAAGAGAAATATCTACAATATCAATTGAAATAATCTATATTAGATGATAATAATAATAATATGGTATGAGGATGAATCTCAGAAGATGCATTTGAAGATAAAATCTGTAATAGTTTTGGATGCAAGCTTGGATTAATTTAAAATATAAACTTGAAAATTGTCTGACTTATATTTACTTGATATCACAATTATATATTAGGGTAATTTAAATACAATGAACATTTATTAATTGCAATACGTATATATGTATGTATGTATGTATGTATCTCTCTATCTATCTTTATCACAGTTCCATGGATATAAGGTGCACTTAATAAAATAAAAGAAACTCCTTCAAAAATCATCATGCATCTTATAACATAATCACTGAATTATCAATATAAGAATAACACCTAAATACTCCTGTATGATTCATTAGATCTTTGTTGAATCAAGAATGAAATATATAGTATTATAAAAGATTAAATTATGATTACCAATCAAAATAATGTTAAAAATATCTAAATGTGGAAAAATTATCAGCTGAATATTATTAATTCCTGCTAAAATAGTCATTGACAAATTATAACTGTATATTATATGGTGGGAAATGCAATATATATATATATATATATATATATATCTTTGGGCAGCAATCCCCGTGTTATACAGGTTTCATGGAAGAAATAAAGTGATTGTGTTGACTGTGTTTGGAAATTAAAACATTTCTACTGCTATGAAAAAAAATTTACATATTCAGACAAACAAAAAACATCCTAGAAAATGGCTAATAGATTAGCCAAAAGAATTCAGATCTGCATATCATTTGGACAGTTCTTACAGACTCTCTGTCCAAGAAAGAAATTACGTATGAATTCAAGAAAAATATAAAAAGATTAATCACAGTGCCTTGCCAGCTGTCATCAATGAAACCTATATATATATATATAAAATTATTGCTTCTTTCTTTCTCTCTCTCTCTCTCTATATATATATATATATATATAAGGTTATTTATCTTTTTCTCTCACTCATATGTACATATGTAAGGGAATATATGGGTAAGAATAGGTAACGAGAAAATGAAAAAAATAGAAAAAATCCTCACTTTCATGCAACCATAAAGATCAGTTAATGAAATTATTCTATCATTTTTTTTTATCAGAATCCACAAATAAATGTCATGGGAAAAACAATTATAAATACTTTTGCTATAGTCAAGTTTAGTACATAGTCAACACTAAGTAGAATTCATTTGGTAAATATTTTTCTATCTTAATACTCTAATTTCAGTTAGATGAGCACTCCAACCAGAAAAAGGGGACTCCTGATAGTCAATCAAACCTTTTAGCAATGTTAATTAGGATATATACTATCTATTGCTTCCTGTTTTCTACCACAAATTCAATACTTTTTTTTATATATATATATATATATATATATATATATATATATATATATATATATATAGATAGAGAGAGAGAGAGATAGGTAAATCAGTATATGTATAGACTGACACACTTAATTGAATTTTTATTTAAAAGTTTAACTGTATAATTTTCAATCTATATGATTAATAGAGGATTAAGTGCATTGACAAGAAAAAAGAGATGATACTAAAACAGAAATACTTTTTGTGCAAAATAAATGTTGTTCAGTTCATCATTAAGCTACAGATATATTGATGTACTGGCACAAACACACACAGGTATATGTAAATAAGGTAAGAAGAAATTTATTGCCAAAGTTTTAGTTGTTATTTACTAAACTTATCAATGGATAAAAATGAAAAAAGAGAGCAAAAGAACAAAATAAGAAAAATAAATGAAAAGAAAAAGTTTTTTCTGGTAAAAAGAAAATAGATCTTTTTTTTTACAATCCATCAGATACTAAAATATTGATGTGACAGAAAATTCTACTGATTCTCTACTGAACTTCAATGATATTATCAAATCCCCTTTCTACAAAGAGCTTTAGTGAGGAGAGAATTCACATATATGTGTGTTTGCGTGTCTTCATGTGTCCATACGAGAATAAGTTATGAATGATACAAGACTAAAAGAAGAAGAAAAAAAGTAACAAAAAAAAAAAATGAAGCCTTTTACGAAGAAGTGAGTGGGAGAAGATAAAGATGTCAGCATTATGAAAGAAAATATTATCAGACATGAAAGATTTGATTTGATATGTTTCTTTCTTCTCCATCTTTTATAATCTACAGACATATTTTTTTTTATTTGTACATTGCACACACGCATGTGAAGAAAGGAGTTTGTAAGACAGAAAATCCCAATGTCAATAAACCATGATAGCCAGTGTTAGATATCACCAGTTTGTAAATATTTCAAACTGTCTGTCTACTTCAAATGATATATCAATAAGGAAAAAAATAAATGTATAAATATACTCACTATATAAATAAATATACATATATAGACATCAACATTTAATTTATATCAGTACACAAATAGTGCAATTTTCTGCCTAAAATCCGCTAAATTGTTATAAGATAAATAAAGATGAGAACCTAGGTTAAATTTGTAATGGAGATGATCAGTTCTCTTGTGTGGCTGAGAAATTCTCTTCCTAATCTAGATTAGGAGAAGAAATCCTCAGATTTCTTGCCCTAATTGTTCAATTATCTGAAAGTTTTAATACCAAAGTTCCCGAGTACATTATCCTTATCATTCTTGGTAGTAAAGATAAAAATATTTTCTAAAATTAACTGTAATTTTCCCTATTCAGTGATTTTTTTCTCTTACCATTCAATGAAAGGGAAATTGATAAACCTTTACAGAAACATATCAATAACTTGCAATAACTCTGAGGAGATAGAAAGTTTAGGTGACAAAAAGTGAAAGTGGTTAGAAATTATTTATTTGCTAAGTTTGCTTACTTTTGTCATCTTTTAAACAAGATATTTTAATGACACTTTAGAAAATAAGATAGGCTCTGGGGTCATAAATTTTCTTTTATTACCTCCAACTCCCAATCATGAAGTCCTTTAATGTGTGACGGCTGTTGGTTTGTCATTATTAAAGTGATGACAAAACAGAAATTGGGTGAGAAATAGTTTGCAAATTTATATTAAGATTAAATTATTGTAATTTAATTATCATCATTAATCAGGATTATTTCTGGCTTTATCAATTTTAGAAAATTAAATAATAGAGTCAGACTTTTACCACATTTGACATTTTATATATATATATATATATATATATATATATATATATATATATATTCTACTACTCCAAATGTTATTTTGTGGATAGCTGTGTTTGAGTAGATGCCCTGTTTTTATAAACAGTGTAAATTATGTTTACCAACTTGTGCATTCAAGAGAGTTAATAAAGAAAATGTGCTCTCCAGCAGAGTTCAATAGAAATCCTCTGATTCCTTATTAATGACTATATATTTGGTATTTTCCTATTATCAACAGCTAGGTTTTTGTACTCATTTTTTTTTTAAGGGATATGTTCACTTATTATTAGTGTGTTGAAAAATATTTTGTTTTAGATTTTTTGTTCAATAATCTGCTGAATACTTTGATAAATAAAATGGCACCCAATAATAGGAAAATTTTTTGTGTTATTCTATGTTGATTGAACAGTTAAGAATTTCAGAAATTCATCTAAATGATGAGAAAATTATTAAAATAATTATTTATTTGACACAACAAAAGTACATAAATTTTAAGGTAGTCTTTATCCATTTCTGAATATTAACTTAGAAATATAATGATTGTATAATAAGTGCATACAAACTTCTATGTATGACTTATATTAAAAAGTAATATTTATAGGTAATGTAAGTATGAGTGTATACACCAACAGAAACCAAGTTACAAAACGAAAACTGTTCTTTGTGCCTTTTATTAAAGAATTTTTTATTTTGAATAAACATGATAGAAAGAATGCAAATTTCTGTTGCCATTTTTTTTTTATAAGTGGAAAAAAGAAATGTGACTTATTGTAAAGTAGCAAACTCAATGTGTCTTAAATTAGGATGGACACGTTTTTAGTAGATATTAGCGCCAGGAAAGATGGGGGGTGAAAGAGATTATATATATATATATATATATATATATATATATATATATATATATATATATATATATATATATCGATATTTATTTATGTAATTTTAATTTTTTAGTAATCACAAACTAGTAGGATGGTATAGGTGGTCATTTTAGTACATTAGGTGGTAATGATGAGAAAAGAACACTAGTAGTGTGATATCAGGAGCACCCCTGTCATCATCACTACCATCAGTGAGTCTAACTATTCTTGCTAGTATCAGTAGCACCAGTGAGTGAATGCTTGCTGTATTTAGAGAGAGAAGGGGAAGCGAGGGCAAGAGGGGTGAAGAAAACTCGTAGTACTAGGGAAATTGGATGAGAGTTCCTGAAAGAATCTTTGACATTTCATTCATTATTTCTCTTGGAATGGAGCAAGTCTCCAAGAGAAGACAACCACTATGACTGTTAAACACAGTGCAGAAGTTTAGTGTTAAGATGAAAATCTAAACTATAATGGACAGAGAAATCAGTGTTCTTAAAAGTAGAACTAAAGACAAATGTTTCCTTGTTCTTTGAAAGAAGATGGTAAGGGTTGGATTGAAATGGTTCCGTATAATGGCATATGGGTTACCCACAGTCTGTATGGGGTAATTATATAAATGTTATATAATAATGTGTATCCGTAATGCAGCCAGACAAAAACATCAACTATCCGTGGTCAAATATAATTAGTGTATTTGATGGTCCATAAGATTTGTTTCACAAAGTCAGTATTTGTTAATTGCAGCAAATCTTCCCAATATCTATTGAACAGACTGAATTTTCAGTACTCGACCTTTAATATGTAATACCAGGACACTGAATCTAGTATAAGATTTGGATACATTTTAACACTGAAAAATATAATTCTTACTGGCTGGTGAATATTGTATATGTTCCAGACATTTGTAGCATAGAAGTAAATGTATGTAAATAGACTCATCATGGAATAGTGATTAGCAATCTAATCTCTCAGCCCAGGATGACTGCAATGTTTTTGAGCTCTAGTGGGTGCTTCACACTTATGGCCTTGTGCCATACTAAGATAAGCTTAGTATATACCCATAATAATAACAAATGTTGATTTTATATGAACATGTATGCATATTTAAAACACACGTATAAAAAGCATTTATTGATTGCTTTCAGATAAGTATATAGTGTATAAAGATGTATTTGTAGATAATTTTATCAAATATTTAAATTATTTATATAGTTTATACACTAATATACAAGATCAAGTAAAACTCGTATGCATACACACATGCATATATATATATATATATATATATATATATATAAATTGGATCAAATATGGATTAGACTGCAATAGAATGATCAGATAAGAAACAAATGCTAAATACAAACACACACACACATTATTAACCAAATCCTGCATAGATCAACTAGAATTATGATACACAAGCACACATGAATTATATACATGAATGCTACCAAACAAGACAAATATATCTGAAGACTACTTAAGCAAAAATACCAGATTTTTCTCTTCCATATTTCCTTTCTGATGAGGCTTAAATAAAAGTGAAACATGTTAAATTTATAAATATTTCATATTTGTTCCTTATTCTATCATATATATATATATATATGTATGTATATATATATATATATATATATATATATATATATATATATATATATGGTGTATTTAGGCAGCAAGTATTCATTCAAACAAGTTTGATTAAAAGAACAATTTCTTTGTCTAATTTTTTATTGTATTTTCCAATTTTTGAAAATGATATTGTGCATTTTTATCAAAATTATATACACAATGCACAACACCTTATTTTACAATTTGAAAAATTCAATAAAGAAATAAAACAGATAAACCTTGTCAGCTCTTTTTAATTGCATGTCTATATATATATATATATATAACATATATTTGAAACTATTTGAAGCATAGATATGAATGCTGCCTAGTGCCAAAATTGACTAACAAATATATATATATATATATATATATATATATATAATTATCAAGGTACAATACACTTATTTATATCTTGATATTTGTGTGTGTCTGAATGTGTTTATTATGATTATGTTTACTGTACCGGAGTGTATTTGTAAGGTATGTGTTGTGGGAAGGAGGTGGCCCACCTTCTTCAGTTTCACAGAGCTGGTAGGATGGGAAGGTCCATAAGATAAGATAAACGCCCAAGTGCCACCAGTAACAATGTTTTAGCTTCAACACTCTCTATCTTTTTTCTTTCTAACTTCTCTTATTCTTTCTTTCTTTTTTTTCTAATAACCTACCCCACAACTCCAGTCAAAAAAAATCTTGTGAAGATGTCTGACAAATAATTATTAATGATGAGAAAAATCAAAACTGGGTTGATAGAAATATATTTGGAGAGAAAGATCAAATTCCGGAAAATTTGAAAATAAATTTTTTAAACTGTCTAAGAATGGCAGTAAGAAGAGAAAATCAGAATTAAATGCAAAAAAGTTAATCAAAGTTGGTGGGCTAAAAAAGTTTTTTAAATTCAAGTTGTTTTCTTTCTGATAAAAGAAAAGGTAGAGGATTATTTGAGTGGGTGTAAATTATAAGTATTTGTAAAGTTTACTTATAGTTTACCTTGAGACTTGTTTGACTAAAATAATAAAATACCAAAAAATATTATCAGATAGTATAAAAACTGTTTCTTTATTAATATCAGTTGATTTATATATATATATATATATATATATATATAAATTAAATCTATCATCTGTTTTACATGCATGCATACTTATATACATGTTAGCTTTCTTCACTGGGTTGCTGTTGATCAAATGTATTTCTAATATCTGTGTGCTTATATACATATATATCAATTTCCCATATACTGGTAAATTATAAACAACTACATCTACACACACACACATATATATATATATGAGAGGGTAAATCTTTACTTGTGTATGAGTGTGTGTGTATATGAGAACATAAAGGTTTATATATATATATATATATATATATATATATATATATAGGCACACACATAAACACTCATATCTATATGAATGAGATGCTCAAATGTTCTCACTCGATCTTAGACCATGTCTTCATGTTTGCTTAAGGTATCAAACTTCCAGTCACCATGCAATATCTCTCTCTCCCCATATATATATATATATATATATATATATATATATATATATATGTGTGTGTGTGTGTGTGTCTGTGTGTAAATAATCCCAGATGAGGTATATCTGTAGAAGAGACAAAATGAATGAAAAGACAAGAGGAAAACTATGCTAAATTTTTATCTGGCATGTATTGTCATTTGACGAACTTTATCAAGGCAAATGTGACGCTTTTATTTTGTTTGCAACAAATATATATTTAAATATATTAATAAATTTTTAAATTTAAGAATGTTGATGATGAATATTTATGACCATTCTTAAACTTAAATATTTTGAGTAATTGTCAAACTTGTTGCAAAATAAAATCATCACATTTGTCAGATGATGAAATGTGTCGGCTACAAACTAAGTTTTCCTCGTTTTTTCATTCATATATATATATATATATATATATATATATATGGCTGCTTATTTACTTATGTCCATCATCATAACAGAAACTTTATTGTCTCTAATTGCTGTATGTCAAAATGCCAGCTAGATCTGGGATTCACTAATCAACATTTTGTTTTGAGGTTTTTACACTTTTTAACATATTGATAGCTTTAAAAAAATATTATTGATCACAGACATCTAATTTACATATAAGAAAAAATCTTAAATGCAAATTTCAATCTTAGCATTTTTAAAAATATATTTTCAGTTATAACTTATTCTCATTTATTTATAATAAATACAACTTCTGAATGATGTTAGAAATCATGTCCGAATTTATTGAAGTATTTAACTAAAATTTCAAATAACCTATTTAAACTAATTTCCATGTTTTGTTACCTAAACTAAATTAAAAGGGTAAATTAAACAATTCCTTTGGGGTTTTTTTTAATCAAAGATATAAATTAAATGCTACTCATGATATTCTCAGCTTTCAGTTTGTAAACCAAAATCTCATCAGTACCAAAGAACCAAATTTAAAACACTGTAACACACAAAATAAATAAAATAAGTGGAAAGAAAAGTGTATTGCATAAAATAAACTCATAACAAGATGGCTAAAAAGAAAACAAAGTTTATGCTTGCTTGGTTGTTCATAAAACTTTGAAAGAAACTGGTTGGCCTGATGGAAAGAACCACATGACTAAGAAACACCCACCCACTGTCAAATGAATGATGATACATTAGAAGGAAGGTTTTCTTGTTTTTTTACTTTTTCTTTTTATACTTCATATACATCAACCCCACCCTTTCAAGGAATAAGTAGCTAAATAACAATAAAAAAAACCCCGAGAAGACTTGGAATAAGAAAACTTACCTTTTTTTTTTTTTTGTTAATTTATAAGTATTTTTTGTTCTTTCTCTTTTTTTTCTCCCCCTTTCTCCTTCTCTTCTCTAAGTAGAAAGAAATGTCCCCACAATCACAGCCTGATTGAATTGAGTTGACACATTGGTAATAATACTATTACATAGGCAAAGTCAAAACCATAACTATACATTTCCTTTTGCAGTTAGTCCAACTGTGATTTGATGATGCAGTTGGAGCAGCAGATACCAAGGTCTTGAAGAGGTGGGTGATTTTTTTTTTTCTTTTACCTCTTTCTTTCAGGAGGTTTATTTCTTTTATTTTTCTTTTTTGTTGTTTTTTTTTTTAGTTGTGGTCTTTTTTCTTTTGTTTTGAGAAGAGATGTTAATTTTTTTTCCTCTCTTTTCTTTCTTTATTTTTATTTTTTATTTTTGTTTCACGGAAGAGAAGAAAATGAAGGTGGGAGGGAACCAACTATCCTACCCCTTTTATTTTTGCTGGTATCTTCAGTTGTCAAAGTTGTTCTGTCAGTTTGCCCTGAAAGTAGACATTCACCCCCAAAAGAAAAGGCAACACTGGGAGGAATGGGAAGAGAAGGAGAATGAAGCAGGCAAGAGAAAGAACAAGAAAAGGAAGAGGGTACGTATAAAATGGTGGAGTGAAAGAATAGACTAAAGAGAAGGAAAGAATAGCAAAAGAAGGTGAAAGTGACAGTCTGAGAGGGAATGTGGGGTGTGAACCCCCAAAGTCTGTTAGTATTGCTCCACCTCCTTCCTCTTCATCAAAAGTTAATCCTTATCTTTGTCATCCCTTACTCCTTTGCTTGGAGCTGCTTTGTCCGGTGGTGCCTCAAAGACTTGCTAACAAATATTTCTCTCTTTCTCTGACTATAAAAATTCATAAGTAAATCAGTGGAGATGTTAAACACAACTGTTTTTTTTTTTTTGTTGTTTTTTGGTGGAGAGGGGGACTTTTTTTTTCTTTTTGGTGGGGAAGGGGGATATCTTCTTTTTTTTTTTTTACCAAAGGTAACTTTTTAAATTTTTGTTTGTGTTGTGTACATGTAATCTGTTGTCAGACTGTGTGCGTGTGTGAGAAAGAGAGTTAACAGATGTAAACAATTTACACTACTAAGTGAATATTAACCTAACCTCTTCTTGCAAATCTCACTGTTGAGGAAAGAATTTTCAAAAATATTCACTTTTCTTCAAGTTTATAAGGGTACTATACTATTAGTAAATAATGGTAAAGCTGTCGAGACCTAACTTGTGGCCTGCTTCTCTTTTTCACTCAAGTTAAACAATGAGTGTAAATTCAAGTAAAAGAAAAGAAATTTGATGATTCCTACTAAGGATTGACTGCTTCAGTTATTTCTGGCAAATTCTTCAAAACCAAGCAACAAGTACATGTCTGGTGGTGGCTGCTTGTTCTGATATATTTAAAAAATATTTTTCTATTATTATTTCTCTTTTTTTTTCAGATTATTAACTTTCAATGACAAAACAAAGGCAGAAAAGGGCAGTTGTGGAGGAAAATAAAAATTTAAAAAAAAAAAAATCACTCTTGTGAAAGTAAAGAAAAAAGATAAAACTGATGTAATTTTTTTAAATTGCCAAATCATAAACATTTTATTTTCTTTGTTTTAATAACCATTTTTTTGTTGTTGTTGTTTGTGAAAAATATACATTTTTTTTTATTAAGTTTTAAATACATATGTCATGGGAGAAAATATTAAGCTATTTGTAATAAAAAAAAATAGGAAAAATAGGCAAATTCAGATACTGGCCTAATTCATTATATCCATTTGTTTGTGTGTGTGTGTGTGGTGTGTATTAAAGACATTACACTGATTCCAGTTGATGGGTCTGGATAAGAATTAGATATCATCAGTCACCCAGAGGCATGAATTGTCAAGACTGACAATAAGAGTAACGGCTTTTTATCTGCTCCTACTTGAGCAGGTAAGGCAGTTATGCAAAATAGGCTTATTGAAGTGCACACTTATCTGTTCTTTTCTCCATCAACCACTGAAGCATACCAGTAACAAGACTTTGGTCAGGATAACTGGTGATGAGAGAGAGAGCTCAGTAAATGTAGATTCATTTGACCATTTCAGAAATTCAAACTGCTGGTGGAAACTATAGCCTCTAAAATGTTTCATTTCAGTTTCAGATCTGCACACATATTCATCATCAAAAATATACCAGAGAAAATTAATCACTAAATATTGTTCTTAGTCAAATAATGGTTTTAAAAATTTCAAATTAATTAACGATCAAGGGCGTTAATTAATTTGAAACTTTTAAAACCATTTATTTTACAAACATTCAACATCATCACTTGATAAGACCCCAGAGGTGTTGAAACAAAATGGCTATTTTTGTAGTGATTTTATAACATATTTATGTTATAATTTTTAAATAAATAATTATATCTGCTCTACTCTGTATTGAGCACTCTTTTAAGAATAGTAATTGTTGGTTATTGGAATTTATTCTGGATAAACCAATCACATACTTGTATGTATATATATATATATATGTATGTATGTCTAATTAAATAAATTACAAACATTATATTTGCTTATTTTTAGCATAATCCTTTCATATTCATGAATATGAAAGGATTTTACTAAAAATAATGCCTAAAAGAGAATTTGCTGCTTAAATACATACATACATACATACATATATTATTAATTAAAGAATACCAAACATTTAAAATCTTATGGGATTTTAAGTGATTGATATTCTTTAATTAATAATAATTTTGCTCTGTCTTTTGACATAGAACTCTCCCTGAATCTATATCCTCCTGAAAATTCTATATGGATTACCATATTGTATCATTACAATATATATATATATATATATATATATATATATATGATTGGAATTCATTTTTAGTGGAAAAAAAAGAAAATGGTTCAAATCTTGTAACCTGTTCACACTTTTTTGTTTTAATTTTCTTGACTATAATCTAATTCCTCTCTGATTCTTTATTAATTAAGTCCTAGTGACTAACATTTATTCCTTCAAGAGATTATTATCCTTATTTCCCATCATCTATGGAAATAAACTTTTTCTATATAAAAACTAGTAAAATTATCTGTAGCTGCTAAAATGAATATTTTTGTCTTACAAATATATTATATGCACTCTATTTCTAAACATGTTTCTACAGCCCCAAGTATCTGGGTTTTGAATTGTCCTTCTCCTAGACTAGTTGGCAACCAGAGCTAGAGAGACCAGTTTGCCCTACTATTTAATTAACAATTGGTGGGAGAAGTTATGGATTTGTAGTGAATTGGTTCTACAAGTTTGAAACAGACAATCTTGCTATTGGTCACCAGGAGGTGTTACATTTAACTGATTCAGTGAAAAATTTTCAAAGTAAATGAATTGTGATGAGGAGGCTGAGATATTTCAAAAGAGACAAATTTAACATGGAGGATTTTTTATACATGTATATTATGTAAAGAATATAAGAAGAGAAAGAAAATATATTTATGTGTTTACAGATAGTTTAAAAAAATGTAAAAACATTTCTGTAGTTAGCTGTAGTATATGTGTGATGTCCACGTGGCTTGTTTGAAATTAAGTAGTTGGTTTGCTGGGCTACTGTCTCCCCAAGCAGAAAGACTGAACATAACTGCTACTTACAGCATCATGTTTCTGAGTGGGTAAAATCCTTTATTTTTATAGTCCTGAATAGGACAACACCTAGCAGGTATTCAGAGAGACTAGGTGGGATAATCCCCAAAAATCCATGTCTTTTCCAAGGGTATTAATTTGAAAGTAAATGTAACAAACTTGACCGGGATTCAAATTCAGTCAATGATTGCATTACCTGCTACTCTGAGTTTAGAGTAGTAGATATAAAATGAAAACATCAACAAAGTAGTGACAAAAGCTGCTATAGAAAGACTGCCAGTCAGCAAAATTACATTAAGACAGTATAGTGTGACACAGGGACTGGATTATGTGAGCAAAACTAACAAACAAAAACCTTTTCACTGGATGAAATGTCACCTGAAGAAAGTTAAAGAAAGAATTAGCCAAAGTTCTTTGAAGCAGATACAAATATATCAACAATGAAAATATTAAAAAATTGTTTACCTTCATATATAAGAACTGTTATTTTGAGAAAAAAAAAAACTCCCAAGAAGATGCTTCCTTGACCATTACAATCTTAACCTCTTTGATTCTTATCTATCCTACATATCCTCATAATATACACCTCTTACTTTCTCTCCATACCATTACAACAACCTTATTCAGTAACCTTCTACCTTGAGCAGCTCTTGGGCCTTGTATTAGCTGAACATTAGTATAAAAAGTATTAGTATAAAAAATATATTTTTTGCATAAATGCCAACAGACACAAAGTCATACAAGTGGACTTTGTCAATAACAGACATCTTGGAAGAAGGCTCCTTTTTTCACCCTATTTTTCTAACTTATAAATATATGAATAAAAAATGAAACAAAAAAATAATAGTGACTGACAGAAAGAGTGTTCTTTAAAAAAAGATGAGCCATAGAGGCAGTGGGGAGAGAAGAATCATGGCTTAAGAAGATTTCAGTCCATCTTTGGAATTCTTGCAAACACCGGAAGTGTGGTGCAGGCCAAATCACTAATGGTACCATGGAAAGAACTCTGCTTTATAATCAACAAACAGTTGATTAACTGGCATTAGGAATCAAACACTAGACCAGTGATTTGAGGAACATGATTTGAAAAAATAAAAAGATGGCTACTTTTACCATTAATTACACAATGAAAAAAAGACAAGAAAGTAAAAGGAGTTAGAGAAAGAGGACCAGAGGTAGAAGGGTGACTAAATAGCCATGTTTTTATCAGCCTGTAAAACAGCCAAGCTACACACACATAGTTGTAGAACAAGCTTTTCTTTTACTCTTTATCTTCTTCTCTAAAGAAAAAAAAGAGAGAGAAAGAGAGAAAAATGGTAAGTTTTACTTACTTAGTATAAGAGTACAGATTGCTTATGCAGACGCCAACAAAGAAAGAGGCTGTCATCCAGCTAACAAGCAAAACAAACTATCTCAGCCACTTGCAAGTCTGTCATTCCATTCTTTACTACAAAAGCCAAATAGTTGAAAAAAAAAAGTAAAATAAATTTTTAAGAGAAGCTAAAAAATTCAGAAGGTGGGTAAGATGCAAATGAATTAGTGTGGTCACTTGATAAAGATTTTAGGTAGGTACAAATAAGATGACCGTTGTGGGGAGGCTCTTAGATATACCACTTATATCAATCTGAGTATTAACACTAACACTTGTATTGTCTATTTTCAAAAAGTGAACATAAGAATAAATTATCTATAACAACAGGTGAGAGGTACCTTGTTTTGACTTAAGCTAGTTTTTATCAACCTTTATAACTGTAATGATTTGATTCTCACTGGGTGCTCCATACACTTGGTTTTATTCTTGGCTGATCAAATCTTAGTAAGCACATGAGTATCTTTGCATGTAGTAATTTTAGAATACTATTCTCTGATAAAATTATTCCTGTAGTGACTTCTATTTTCATTGATGTAACAAATTAGTGGCCTTGTGCAATAGCAGTTTTGGATGAGAAATTGGTGAGCCAGGTTCAAATTCAGTTGAGTTTGTTACATTCACTTTTGTACAAATACATTTGAGAATGGTATGAATCTATCTCTTAACCTCCCCAACATATGGATTAAATAGTAGGGCAGACTAGTTTCTCTAGGCATGGTTGGCAGTAAAGACAACTCTAAATTCAAAGTTGTATATAGCCCACTGTCTAAAAAATACTTCTGTGACATGTCTCAAATAGCCTCTAAGTCCAGTTCCAAGCTGGATGATGTAATGAATATGCATACACCTGGGTTCCCCTTCAGAGTAATATGATTGGCTGGTGTCAGCCATAAATACAAACTGATATGGAGGTTCAGGAAGAGACGCCTATTGCCTACCGCTACAGCGAGGACCAGTCCATTACGGTTACCTGCTAGATTGTTCTACTCAGTTACAGTAGTCCAAAACCACTTTGCTACTTTGAACAAATATATCCCTTTCCGGGACATATCACTGGAGAATGGTCGAAGATGGATAACTGGTTCCCCAGCTACAGGTAGATGAAGTTCAACAGTTGAGGAAGGCCGTCCATCTAGGGGGAGGAAAACCCTGAATTTAAATCTCTGCTACATTGCCATCATATCCAAACATAGAAATCAAGCCGAGCTTCTCGACTTGACGGTCGAACTTTCTGCCTCTGAGCAGAAAGGTACCCGGACGAGGTTCCGCCGAAGGGCAGAATCTCGTTCGGGGAAAATGACCAACCCGATCTCGTTTTTTATGGGTTATACAGGCATTTTTTGGCCGAGCCTACGGGCTCGGTAAAACCCACAATAAACTCGGCCTTGTGCCACATGCAACCCTCGTGGGGGGAGGGCTAGATACCGTATCCAAACATAGAAAAGGCTATGGAAGTAAATACAGAAAACCTTTAGTAGAACCCTGAACGTGGTTAGCTGTCAACACTGGCAACTCCGGCAGCCAAACCAGACCGAAATGCAATGCCTTGAATTCCTTTGGATTTTGTTAGTATGGCCATGAAATGGGGGTGCATTTAGTCTGCATACTGCACTTCCTCCATATACTATGGCCCAGACCTGTGCTCTGGAAAGGTTACTCCAGTTTCACTACCGAAGGAATGAATTTTGACCAAATAGAGTGCTACGTTTATCTTGAGAGATAAATAGATGCCCACTATGTAGCCCTAGGGAAGCAAATAGAAAAGATTATGGAGCCCAAAATTAACTACAGTACAAGATTGTGGATTCTATGATATCAACTGAAGTCGAAAAGGCAGGTTATAAAGACTGATGATAAAAGGTGCAATTTATTCTATACTAAATAATAAACATGATGCTTCACAGAAGGAAACTTAGGTAGTTTTAGTGGTCTTCTGTATAGTGGAGACAGCTGTTTTGACATCAAAACCTATAATGATTAAATTTTGGAAAAAGCATCGTTGTAACAGAGTAAAATCTGAATAGGGAAATTGAAGATAAAAATAGCTAATGGTAATGGTAACAGGAGGCATGGTGGAGTAATGGATACCAAATCAGACTGAGGAATTGGAGAGCCGAGTTCAAATTCCAGTTGAATCCATTCAGCTACATGGTAATACACTTGGCAAAGGTATGAATCTTTTTCTTCTCCCCCCACCCCCAGCTATGGCTAAACAGCAGGACAGACCGGGTTCTATAGCCTTGGATGGGAACTGGTCTACTGCAGAAAGAAATGGCAACCTACTGCAGGAAAAATCTGCCTTGTCAGTCATGTATCGAAAGATACATGATCGCTTAAGCGTGTATCCCATATAGCACATAACTGACTGGATATCAGCTATATAAAGAAACATTTGGTATTCATTGACCAACCAGACAGTGCTACCTTCAGTTGAAATTTATAAAGTATTTCACTTAAAACTATTTTTCATTAAAATTGGTTTTTCAACTCTACTGTTATCCTTTTTCCAGTACTGATCGGGGTTTCCATCCTAACCTTCTATTTGGAGCAGTAAGGAATGTTAATATCTTGATTATATCATTTTTTTTTTCATTGAATTACATATAACATCCATTTTAGCTGTTGCTGCAGTTGAAAATCCTCAAGTGATGTAGTTTGTTATCTGGTACAGTTCTTTTATTGTGATTGTGTAGCATCAGTCCACAAGGTTCAAAGGAGGATGGTTTTTGCCAAGACTCTCAGGCTTCACTCACTCAAAGCCATTTTTAACCATTGATCTTAGAAAGTGGTTATATACAGCTGACAGTTTAGATATTTCTGAATGGTTTTGATGCCATGAATGACATCCATATAAAAGTCTTAATCTGATGCAGCTATTTAAGTACACAACTCAAATTTTCTGTTTAATGTTTTGGTTTTGTAGTAATTTGTGACAAGCACAGCCTATGAGTAATGTATATATGCAGTCTGTAATATTGCCTTTTATTTCGCAATAACATTTTATTGGTTTACTTTAGCGACTTGTTCCTTGGGTAGCTCGTATAATTTGCTAATATTCTTGGATGCATATCATAAGAATTCTCTTGGAAATTTAATATAACTGTTTCTGATATTTTTCTTTATTTTTATATGCTATTTTGTATCAAATTAGTCTGGTTTAATAATGATGTTTTTTCATTGTTTACTGCTGTACAGATGTCCCAATTAAAAATAAATCAGAAAAAAGTGGTTTCCTTTTCTGGGTGAGAATAAACAAAAAAAAAACTATAAAAAAACATATTTTATCATCATTTCAGAAGTTATAATTTAAAGTTCTGCTTTTGAACTATGAAATTGGGTATTGTGATGTAATGGACAGGAGCTCAGAATGAGAAATCAGAAGGCCAAGTTTGAATTCCAGTTGGAACATTCTCTTTCTGACCATGAGAACCGAGTTCGAATCTTACCATGGTCAATTTGTCAGGAAGGTGACTTCTTGATGTTATTAATCTGGAGGAAGCAATCCCAACATGTGGTACCTTTAGAAAGTACCTGAAAACCATACAACAGGTTAACCCAAGCCTTGAGAATGAAATTGAGTAGACAGAACCATTGGAGGCTGTCAGTGGCTGTGCTAGCATGGTCACAAATCATCATGATTGAGGTTTTGAGTGTACTAGTCGGGTTCAGATTGTTTATCATGCTAGATAATACACATCTCTCCCAGAAACTGTAACTAAGGTCTGCTCAGCATAGTTGCAGTATAAACCACAAGTAGGCTCGGTGGGTGTTAACAAACACAAAATGCACCTGAGCAAGCGTCTGCAATAGGGATTAGCTAGCCACGCTAGTAGATGGGTATCCTCAAATACTAGTGGCCAGCCATTAACATAATATATATATATATATATATATATATATATATATATATATATATATATATATTATGCTCAGGCACATTTGTATTTGTTCAACACATACAGAGCCCACCCATGGTTTATACCACAACTGTGCTAAGCAGGCTTTAATTACAGTTTTTGGGAGAGTGCATAATCTGTCATGATAATTAGTTTGGACAACATCAGAACACCAGTAGGCTCAAACCCTCGGTCATGATGACTTGTGACTTTGTACCAGCACAATCATTGATGGCTTCCAAACATTTCCATGCACCCATTTTCTCTCACAAGGATTGGGTCAGCTGATAGTTTGGTTTTCAAGCACTTTCCAAAGGTGCCGCTTGCTAAGATTGCCTCCCCAGACTGATAACATTAAGAAGTCAACTATCCTAATAAATTGACCATGGTGAGATTCAAACCCAGTAGTCAGAAAGCATTCAGCCATGTTCCCAGTATATATATATATATATATATATATATATATATATACACACACCACACATTGTATCCACCAGGTATTTAAGAACACATTTTTGATGAATCATAATGGACGACAACATAATGTTATGTGGCTTCTCATTTCTCTTTCTGATGTATCAAGAGCATTAACATGGCAGTTTTCAATCTGCTGCAGGAAATGAATAGACATGACATGCTTGTACTACTAGCTGCTAAACCCAATGGCTTGGAAATAGTAAGCTCCTTGAAAGTGGCCAGGTGAATTCGAAAAATGATGCATATCAAATTCATGTTGTTTGGGATGGTCATGGGGACTGGGATCAACAATAGATATATCTTGTCACCCAACTTCTCTCTGAAGGGCCTCAGGGTCAATGTCTCTACCCATACTAAGGTGGTGAACAGTGAACCAGCTTTGGACCATGAGGACAGTTGTACATGTTCTTGCAAGCCTGATCCTTCCCACATGTCTCATGTTATCCTGGAGTTGCATTTTCAGGATCATGTCACTTCCAATATGTGGCCAATTATCTCTTCTGATTTAAATCTGGACAATTATATCTAGGTCATTGTTGAAAGAGAGAGACCAACTACAGTCCCATAATACTTGGAAAATATATTGAAGGTCACCATTTGATCCAAACATGCAGTCACTTCCAAGGTTGTTCTCAAAGTCATTTTATTGAATGACATTTTACTGTATTTCTAAGTTGAACATATATAAAATATATTTTTATTGAATATCTTTGTTTTTTTTTTTTATTATATTATAATTTGTTCTCAATTACCTGGCGCACACTGTATGTATGTTTGTTGATATTTCTATATTTGATTACAGCAATGAAGACTGAGGATTACCCACTGAGAATTGAACATTCTAACGCAAGTTTGCTGCACTGTAGTAAATTGGTATTTGTCAGGGCTAACAAGAATTGTAACAGCTTTTTATTGTTATTCCTGTGTTAACAGGCAAATAGATCTAGAAGAATAGTTTACAACAGTGTTCATTCATTCATAACAGTAACAAAACATTTTGTTAAGACATCTGATGATAAGAAAGAGTTCAAGGAGAGGTGGAGTCATGCCTTTTCTAAATGGAAAGGTTTAAAGAGGATATAAACATTCTCAGTCAAAATATGAATTCTGTCCTTAATCTAATTCTGCATTTATTAACTGTAACACCAAGGTACACCTTCATTTCCTAAAGGAAGCTCCCTTTATATATATGTAAGTGTGCAAATGTACAGATTATGTATGTGTGAGCACACACATGCTCATATAGACATTAATTCAATGAGTATATCCAAATACATGAACACATTTACATATTGGATTATGCATTCCCACTCACACAAGTTAAACACACAAATCATTGTATACATATTTATAAAGACATACATATAAGTGCATGCATATATAACATGTTTGCAATAAGATATAACTTGAACAGTGTCTCCCATCATGGTAATCTTTTAAGACAACAAGCAAGTAAGTTTACTTCCCTCTTGTGTCTTGTTTCTTTGCGATTTTCTTTTTAATTTCTTTCAATTTTAGTTTTCCTGTTTTTTCTCTTTTCTTTAAAATTAATAGCAGTTGTATTCTCAGGGTCAAGTCAGTAATCACCTTGGAAAGCAGAAAAACAATTAAACTGTTTCATTATGATTCCTTGTAAGATGAAGCATGATAAGACTGGATTCTCTTACAGAGTGTCTATCTGCAAAACAGCAGATAGTAGAACAGTGATGCAGTGTTTTTGAGTTCAGTGTGACAAAAAAAAAAAAACCAACAAAATCTGAAAGAAGAGGAACTTATTTTACAAGACAAATAAATAAGCAAATAGAAACACACAAATTTTACACTTTGTAATATGAATTTTTCTTGACAAATCTAACATAAAAAAGAAATCTGAAGTCAATATGATACTGAAAGCACATTGGGATAGCTAAAGTTCCCTTCCAAAAGCTAAGCAAAGTATTTAGAAACAGGTAATTTCCTTTAGAAACAAAGAAAAGAGAGCTGAACTGCTATGCAATATCACTTCTATTCTATGGTGGCAAATGATGGACAATCTTATCACAAATGAAGAAGATACTTGTGGCAACAGAAATCTGGTTCTACAGAAGGATACTGAGAATCTCATGGATTGAACATGGGAGTAACAAGGAAATTTTAAGGAAAATGAAAACAAAAATAATGCTTATAAAACAGATTGAATGTGAGAGGCAGAAGGGAAACCATGAGTAACAAACCTAACAAGCTTGTGTAAATGGATGACATAATAGAGAGTGGGAGGATGGTGAAAAGACAAGCAACAGTGAGGAATGATGGGAAGTCGTGGAGAGTCACCATTGCTTATATCCTAAAGGTATATGGCACAGAGAAGAAGAAGATAAATTTTATCATTTGTAGGAAGAGGATTTTGACAAAAAAGAAAAAAGGAAAAATAAGAAAGGCAGAATATAAAGAAGAGTAGATGTTTGGATTTTTCAAATAACAATTTGAGTTTGTTATATTCACTTTTGTGAAAATATTCTAGGGAAGGACATGAATCAATCTCTTCTTTCTTCAGCCTTGGTTGGCAAGCAATCTAGGAGAAGGAGAAATTTGAATTCAAAATTGGTTGAGCATGGGACTAGCAAATAGCCATTCCATGAGAAACCTACTTGCTATAAAAACCGAAGCAGCAACACCTAGCATATTGTGGCTATGTCTCTCTATACTATATGGTTGGAGTGTACAGGACTTGATAGAGAGAGAGATAAAAGGAAGAAAATAAAAAACATTGATACAAGACAGTAGAAAAGAGATGATGAAAAAGAAGGAAAAATAAGAAAAAAAAAAGAAATAAAATGAAGAAAGAATAAATAAAATTTAAAAAAATGCATGCTTTTTTTTTAACTACACAAATTATTTAAACTGTTAATAGCAAGCAACAAGAAAAAAGCTACTGTCAATAAAGAGATCTTGTTAACGTTTACTGTAATTATCAGTGACAATAGGACAATTACTCTTTTATTTTATAAAAAAGATCTGTTGCAAGGTAGCTGAGTAAATCATTATTTAAGGCAATGCAAGCCTGAAAAAAAAAAAAGAAGATAATTATCTTTAGGTGAATATTAATTATCTGGACAGGAGTTACTATAAATGCTGATAATAAATTTAATCTACTCTGAATGTTCCAACAAATATGACTTTATATAAAGCTTGGCTATATCTGTCTATATTTCTGAGATGAGGTATTGTAATTATTTACATTGTTTACATTGTTTGGACTGTTGTCCTCATCTTTATTGCCATATTCACAACGTTTCAGCCATTGTACACTCCAACCTTCTTCAGGTGACTGGAATTTTGAACTGAAAACTGGGTAGATTGTTCTAGTTCCACGTACCATGCCTCTTTCAGATGTCTCAGTTATCTCCCTTTAACTCAACTCTCCAAGTTTTTGTTCAACACTGCAGTAGCCAGGTACTGAACTCATAACTTTGTGGGTCAAGTTCATTGGATCCAACCAACACCTTTATCCACAGGGACATGTGTCCTGCCAGGAAACACATTTTTCTAATAAGATTGCTCAAATATTCAGGCCGGTAGATGAAAATAAATAAATATACTGTTTAATAAATAAATAGAGAATCTACTTAAATATTGCTATTCATTAAAAATAACATTTAAGCAATAAAATAAATATTTGTCATGAAAAATGAATTCCTAAAAATATGATAAATTAAAATATTTTCAATGCAAATAATAATATTCTATTAAAAAATTGCTTACTCCTTTTTATGGATTTGTTAGTTTCTGTTACTCCCTAGTTGTGATCAAAATGCTAAGGTTATTACCACTTACAGGACAGTAAATGGCTTTATTTGAATGGTGATACAAGCTAATTATATCTCTCAACAAGCAATTTCTTATTTACAAGGATCATGAAAGACGAGATTTAATAAGAAAACACATTTATTTTTAAAAATTTGATTTTTAAAGCTGAATATGTAAACTAGCCATCTCCATTAAATAAGAAATAATGTTGGTCATGATGTAAGACACATGCTGGTAGATATAGAGAATAAAACTGTATTTATTTGATGCCATAGTTTTAATGAATTTTCAAGGTTTTGGACAGATGCACAAACTTTGGATTTTACATATTAAATTAGCCAAGCTTTATTTACATTGTTGACATTGTTCCGACTTTATTGAAAAAAAACCCCCAAAAAAACAGCTCTAGTTCAAGAACTTCACGTCTTACTTTAATGAAATTTGGTACTCTACTTAGGAGGGGGTTTAAGGTACAATATGCCCCTAAATTGTTTGGAGTATTACTGTATTATGTATTGTTTAAGCTGCATTTTGGGAACAACCATACATACATACAAGATTAGACTTTTAGTATTATATTGATAATGCAAATAATAATTATCTTTAGATCTAAATTTTTGTCCTGTCTACAATTATGAAAAACGTTGCTTACAGTTGTGTTATTTTTAACTTTAATATCTGCAATGATAATTTCACTTCTCTACATAAATGTTTATATATGTTTTATTTCTGAAAACAGGAATACATTGGAAGAATGAGATATATCAAGAATTAAACCAACCATTTCTTGGAGCAAATTTGTACAAAGTTTGATGAAAATCTCATAATATTTAAGTTATCTTGAGTGAGCAAAAATTGAAATGTGAACCTCCTTTTGAGTTTTTGTGAAGAGATAAAACAGACAGCAATTGATGGAATTGTCATAATGTGTTTTTATGATTTTCTTTTGTGACAGGAAAGCTAAGGAAGCAGGTGGAGGAAGTGTTGTCCCTAACCTGGCATTGACCTCATGGAATAAGTGCATCACTGTATAAAAATCCTTTGGGACATAATTCCATCCTATTGTATCATTGTCTGATCTGGGGAGAGAAAGAAAGAAAGAAAGACTGTTTCTGTTGTTCTCTTTAGTTCCTGGTAGGAGAGTGACATTGGTGAATAGATCACAACAAAAATTCAAATGCTGTGAAAACTGTCCATCTTTTTGAAAACAAAACAAATGTACTGTGACACATGCACATTTGTGGAAATTTTTTTTTTCTTTTCATTTGTTTTTTTTTTTTTTTTTAAAATATTATTAAAGTGATGTTAACTGCCCCCTCCCATCCATCATGTACACATGTGCATCCCCTTCCTATCAGAGAAAAAGACAAACTCAACAAGCGGTTTATGGTAGTGTAAATTGTGTTTAAGAACAATATGTTGGTAACAATGAGGGGTAAAGGATCTGAGTCTTGGCATTGCTAAACAGTCTTTATGAATTTTTAATGTACATTTGCCAAAATATTTCCATAGTTTAGGAGAGGACAGTGTCTTAGACAATGGCTGGAACGGAATGCAAAAAAAAAACAAAAACAAAACAAAACAAAAAAAATCTTTAAGAACACAGACCACACACATGGAAGCACAATGACAGATGGGCCAAGAATGGATGTGAACAGATTAAGAAAAGGAGTTAGAGGAAAAGCAATGGGATAAAGAAAGAAGGGGAAATAGAAGAGCTATAAATAAAGGAGAGGAGAGATGAATGATATTGAGATATTAAGAGAGATGTATATTAAAAGAGATAGAAGAAAAAGAAAGAAAGTATAAATTGATGATTGAAGAAGGACAAAAAAAGAACAAAAGAAAAAGAAACCAAGAGGATCGAGACAGAAAAGAAAGAAAGAGAGAAAAATGAAACATTGCAAGAAAAATTAATGGAGAGAAGAAATAAAAAGAAAGGGAAAAAAAAAGGAAGAAAAGATGAAAAGTAAAAAAGAAAACAAACCAAAAGCAGCAATGCTTTTTGGGTTGTTTTCTTCTGTGTTGTGTCCCTTTAAGAAGTATATGATTATGGCTCTCCACAATTTCCTATCTCTGTAGTTCTAAGCAATGTTTGATCTCTTACTATCCAGAATGCCCTTTAATGCAAGTGTTGTGTCCCTTTAAGAAGTGTATGATTATGGCTCTCCACAATTTCCTATCTCTGTAGTTCTAAGCAATGTTTGGTCTCTTACTATCCAGAATGCTCTTTAATTTTTTTTTTTAAAGACATTTTTACAATTTCAGGTATAAACAAAAAAGTTAATTTAGATTCATACAAGTTCATTGTGGGTCAAAATCATTTTTTTAAATTTATTCATTAGGTTGTTCTTCTGAATTGCTAATCATTAAAAAAGCATTTGACCAAAACGGAAAATCAGAAAAAAAAATAAAAAAGATTTTTCAAACCAAAAGTAACTTCTATAAAGAAAATAAATAAAACAAAATCAGAGATCAATGTCTCGTTTAGTTGAATCTATTACACTGTTTTATTGTCTTTCTATCTTTCTCTTAGTATGAGACAGTGGAATTTAATTATCTTGTTTGATATTTCCCTCCCTTCAGGTGTAAAATAGTCCGCTAGCAGAAATGATCAGGGAAATAAAGATGGATTAAAACAGTAAACTCAGCTCAAGTCTTTAAGGCCAGCTCCGAAGACACAAAGTTTTAGTTTACAGTATAAAATGCAATTAGCCGACTCAGATTGTAACCTGAGTGTTAATGTCCGCCTTCTAAGACATTACTTCCAGGCCTATTTCAGTCATTGTAAGCAGAAGAACAGAGACAATAACTTGTTGAATTATGTATTCAGACAATTAAGAAACTACATTTACGGTTTCAACTGCTTACACATTTTGTAGGCCAAATGACCCATTGCAGTTTGTCGTTTTGTAAATTACAAAGAAATGTAAAATAGTTTTATTGTACTCATTTGCCTTCGAGCGTGGGTTTACAGGCCAGAATAATATAAAGTAGCAAGAACGAAGCTTAATAAAATTACATACAACTGTAACTTAAACTGAGAAAGGGGGAAAAAGTAATGTAAGACATACCTCTGCAAAAATCAATCACTTAAAGTATTAAAATTTAGTGAAGTGGGTGGAAAGAAAAAAGATTTAAAAAGAAAGGATTCAACAATTAGAAAATAAGTATGAATTAAATCTGTTTAAATAAAAGCAGAAATAAAAATAAAACTAAATCAGGTAGAAAGGTCAAATAAGTTTCAGAATTTAAGCTCAAATAAGTAAAAAGGATGAGTTAAAGAAAAACAAAGCTAAAAAAATACTAACAGGAATATAATTAAAAATGTATAAATAATTGAACAGCAGGAACAGAAAATTATAAAAATAAAACAGATTAAAACTAAATACCTATCTATCTCTTGATTTTTTTCATCTATCTTTGTTATTTTCATTATCTATCTATATATGCCATTTTCTTTATTTATGTATCTATGTCATTTTCTTCATCTATCTATATATGTCATTTTCCTCATATATGTCATATGTCATTTTCTTCATCTATCTCTGTCATTTTCTTTATGTATCTATGTCATTTTCTTCATCTATATATCTATGCCATTTTCTTTTTCTATTTATGTATCTATATCATTTTCTTTATCTTTCTATATATGTCATGTTTCTCATCTATGTCATTTTCTTTATCTATATATCTAAGTCATTTTCTTCATCTGTCATTTTTTCATCTATATATCTATTTATCTATCCCATTTTCTTTTTCTATCTATCTATCTCTGTCATTTTCATTATCTATCAATCTATTTATGCCATTTTCTTTTTCTATCTATGTATCTATGTCATTTTCTTCATTTATATATCTCTGTCATTTTCATTATCTATTTGTCTATCTATTTATCTATGACATTTTCTTTATCTATGTATCTGTCATTTTTTGTCTATCTATCTATCTATCTGTCTATCTGTCTGTCTATCTATCTCTGTCATTTTCTTCATCTATCAATCTGCCTAAGTAATGAACTGAATTCAAAATAAGGGAAAAAATAAAAAAGAGAGTAATGATGCTTTTCTTTGAAACAATATAAAGAAAAGATTGCAAGCTTATTTTTATGACTCTGAAATACACCATGCAAACTTTATAATGTTATAGTTGGCTATAGTAATAAATAAACATTAGATGAAACAAACTGTTTAAAACACCTCAACTGCAAGTGCCATGGGAGTGAAAGAAAATCCAGAATATTAGTTGACTGTATTACAGTTGTAATTTGATCATACAAAGTAAAAGAATGGTTATAAAAGGTGGGGGAAGAATTTGGAGACACAAAAGGCATACATCATTAATACTAGAGAGAGAGAGAGAGAGAGAGAGAGAAAAGAAATACCCCTCCCACACACACAATAAAAACAAAAGCAGATATTGCTTATATTTACACTTCTTTCAGAGATTTAAAAAATAAATATAATGTGTTACTCAATGGATGGTGGCAATCATGGCTCTCCACAACTTCCTTTTCTTTAATACCTGTGAATTGCAATGATTTCCTTGGAAAGATACTGATGTGGTATCCTGTTGCCATTTCCAGTTTGGAATTCACAGTTGACCTTCAAGACTGATTACCACCCAAATCTGGAGAGTCCAGTCTATCCTGATTTCTTCCTCTCTCTTCATTCTAAGAATGAAGAGGGAAGAAATGGATTCATGCCTTTCCCAAGGGCAATAGAATGAAAGAGAACACAACAGATGAGGGCCAAATCTGAAGTCAGCTCACTAATTTCCTTTTCTACACTGATGACCATTACATTTTGAACAATTCCTTTAGAGTTATTAATGTTATAAGCTGTAGTACCAAAGTCATATTTCATATCTGTCTAGCAACAAAAACATCAGTAGATTTGATCTATGCATGTGTATATATTATAGAGTGTGTGTGGCAGAAATACTTCCTATATATGCCTGCCAGAAATATCTCCCATATAAAGGTAAGACATTAGTGGCAATAATGCCTACAGATAGCTCATGTCTTACCATTATGTGGGAGGTATTTCTGCTGTACCCTGTGTATAGTAAATGTTGATGGGGAACAAATAAAATAAAAACAAATACTGTAAAATAGAAATTTGTGAAGTGTAAAATAATTATATAAAAGCTTGATAGCAAATGATGCAGTACAAAAGTTCTAAAACAAGTCAACTAGTTCATGATGCCTGTCACCTGAAAAAGTCAAAAGAGATAAATCATTGTAAAAGAATGCAAATAGCTAAAGCAATGTAAAAGAATTGGAAAGAATTCATCCAGCAAGCAGTCCTTTGGCTGTTCTTTTGTATATGATCACCAAAAGAATAACCAAGACAGGTGACCATGTGATAATTATAGAACTCTCAACAGAATTATCATAATCAACAGATACCCTCTTCTACATCTATAACTTTTAAGCTTTCTTCTTCTATGTGCTGTGTCTCTATAGAACATCAGTAATTTCATATTTTCCTAGCTTTTAGTCAGGTTTGTCTTTCGTAGTGATGTGTTTCATCCCTGGAAATAGTGAAGACTAATTCCGTCATCAAAATCTTCTTGGGATGAAATCTTTTACAATCTTTTTACATTGTGTCATTTGATTACACACTATAAGTCATTAAAAACAATGAAAAGAGCATTGAAATATTATCCTCCATAGCAGTGAATGCTGGACAATCTCCTCACAGATGAAGAAGAGACTTGAGACAAGAGAAATGTGATTTTAAAGAGAATTCCATGAACTGAACATGTGAGTAATGAGGAAGTTTTAAGAAAAATAAAAACAAAAATGATACTTATATCTTAAAATCAAAAAGAGATAAAAACAATTTCTGTGACATATGATAAGGAAAGAGGGCTTGGAGAATTTGACACTCACAAGACATGCTGAAAGTAAGTAACCTACCTAACAAGCTTGTGTAAATGGATAGCAGAACAGGGAGTGGGGGTGAGGTGGGGAAAAGACAAGCATTACTAAGAACGACAAACAATAGGCAGTTGTAGAGAGCCATGATTGCCCATGTCTTGAAGGGATGTGGCACATAGAAGAAATCTAATGTATAAATTTGCATGTCATATCTTACCCAAACACCTATCCATAGTGATGTGGTGTAATGGTTAACAAGCTTGTTTTGCTGGAGCAATTACAACTGAACAGTGAGTTTGATCCTCACTGGGTACTCCCTACTTTTGGCCTTGTGTCACATCTAAGCTACACTTAGAATATATATATATATATATATATATATATTCTAAGTGTATATATATATATATATAGTCACATACACACAACCGGGCACATATCTGATGACTTTTGCAAAGTATATTTGTATGTACATGTGTTTGTATATATATATATATAATGTTTATGTATGTAAGTGTGTGTGCATATATTATATATATGTATGAGAAATTAAAATATATGTGTACATCTCCATGGGTGTCCTATAGTACTTTGATTATTTAAGCGTGAAGTAAAGATAGCCTTTAGTTTGACTTTTTCTTTATGATAGACATAAACCAGTTTTAAACAAACAAAATCTCCATTGTGCGACTAATTCTAACTTTCATTTCATTTAGCTTACTAACAAGTTTTTCCTTTTTATCATTGAAGAATGACAATCAGTTGATAAAGTAACAATTGAGTTAATATTTTGTTATTTGCTCAGGCTTAGAATAAGTTACGACAAGACAAATACCAAATGATTAGCTTTACCAGTTCTTACTTTCAATTGTTTAGCACCTTTTACTTTTACTTCTGTTTGTTTTGAAATGGTGTCATAACAACTCATTAGTATCCTTCAAATGAAAATTCCCCACTTTTCATTTCATCAATTTCAGATCATTTAAAAATGTCTTTTATATCAAATAATTAGTCTTATTTTTCAATGTCTTACCACAACATTCCTACAAAAAAAAAAAATAGAAGTGAACATTTTGAAATTGTTAACTTTCATTATTTGTTATTATAGAGAAAAATGACAAATTCTGAAGAATACCTAACAAAGGACCTCATATATAAAGTTACAGGCATGAGAACAGTATACCCTTGCAGATTAAAGAGTATTGTCCATGATTTATAGATATTTACTAAATGCAACAGACAACTGAGGAATGCTGAAGAGTACATTTGCTAAAATATTGAGGCAAAAGTATAAATGATGAAGAAACTGATTCAAATGAATTTATGTATAATATTAATGTATATTAATATCAATGATATATTAATATTAATGTATATTAATATTAATGATACATTAAATCAAAAATTCAGAGAAAAATATCTTCAAATAAATAATTTCTTACAAGTTCTCATAGAGATCAGCTTAAAATCTGATCAAATGGCTGAACATGAGACTTTTTTCTTTTAAATAGCTTCTTGGCTGGGCTGAGAACTTTTCAGTGATAATTCTGACAAAAAGCAGAATATTAATGTGCAAAAGTATATTTAATTCTCTTATTTTGATTTATTTTAATTTATGTAAAAATGCTATGTTATATATATATATATATATATATATATTTAAAGGAGAACTTTAAGATCTTTATTCTGTTGGTATATTCAGTGCCAAGAGAATATTGGCTTAATTATTACAAAGATAATAAGTATATATTGTCCATGGAGACAATGCCAAAGCAAGAATTCAGAAAAAGATTATTCTTTCCTCTTCTTTATTTATTTTTTTAATTAAAGACAAAAAGTTAAGTCACTGATTATCTGCTGAGACTGACATCAGCAGTTCAGACTTATTGTTTCTGGAATTATGAGAAACCTGATACACTATTGTTCTTCCTACTTCTTTTTATTCTGACTCATGTCTTTCACAGAATTTTGGCTAAAATACTGAATGTTCCTTCTTTCTTGGAGATTATTGATATTAATATTTTTACTGATATTTTTGTTTGGGAGTTAATTACATTTCAGTATGACCAGCAACTTTGAATTTTGTTGCTGAACTTCAGGATTCAATATCTTATATTGTTTGATTAAATTAAAATAGAAATTTTCTATTCTGTTTAAAAGAAATTAGACAAATATTAGTGAATAAAGTAAAACAATTTAAATGTCTTGAATACAAATTATAGTCATTAGAATTATATTTTGTGAACTGTGTTATTTCATCATATGAAATAGATTGCACAGACAGCATCCAGAATAGCATTGTCATCTCTTAATGTAAACCTTCCTCTTTAGATTGCTTTCAAATGGGTTTAGATTGGCTGAAGAAGCCAGCTACGTTATCAGTTTGCCTTTGGAATCCATTTTATTCAGATCTTCATTTGCTTTCTTCGCTGAATAGGATGAAGCATTATATACTCATTGAAATAATTTAGCCTCTTCTTGAAACATGACTCTATGTGTGTCTTCAAAAATCAATCTTAGCTCTCATCTTAATGACATCTTGACCTTTCCTTGGGCTCACTACTTCACCACCTATCATCCTATTCTAAAACTTCACAACACCTCCACCTTGTTGACACTGCACTGGTGATTTCTGACAGTAGCAAAGCAGATTTTGGTCCATCAATTTGGTCCACTGAAGGTAGCATAGCATTTGTTGGGAGAACTGAAAAAAAATCAGTTTTCATGGATATTGTCTCTCATTTCATTTGGGGATTTTTTTTCTTTTTAGATGATGCCTAACAACTTGTGTTTTTTAGAAAATTTCCTTGGTCGATTTTTTTAAAATAAGTTCTCTTTTGAAATAGAACACAGTTCAATCATAAACTTATCCTTATTAGTGCAACATCAGAGATGTCCAGGGTTTTTAGTAAACTTCATAATTGTGTTCAGTGATATCTGCTGATCATTTCTGCAATTTCTATCATTGTTTTATTTTTGCGTTCTCTGAAATTATTAAATATTTCTTTTTATCTGTCAAATCAACCTTACAACTCATTTTAAAGCTCTGAACTCTCAAAATCATTACTAATTTGAAACAACAAAATTCAGAACATTTCATGCAAATGACTATCATATGTTTAAATCTGTTCAGAATGTACCAGCTTTGGTAATCTTTCACTTAGTGGCATAAAATTATCTCTTCAAAGTTCTTCTTCACTTAAATGGAGTAAAGTAAACTGCCTTGTCATGTTCCACAGAAGAATAAGTAACCCATAGTCAATAAAAATAAAATTATTATCACTAGAAAAAATTTTACAAGAAGATTGTGGATCTTGATGAAGACACTATTTATACTCATAAGGTGAAAAATCCCTGCATCAACAGTCTGGAACTTTTTGGGGCGTTGGTCACATCACATCTTCACAAATGGCATCAGTGTTTTCAGTATTTATTTGCTGTGTAATGCACCATTAACTGTTGCAATAATGTTTAATTGTAATATAATGTATATACATTGTTCTTATTCATTTTACACCAAAAAAGGAATAGCAGTTTATTTTCACTGTATAAGTGAAGGATTAGTCCAACTTCATCCTAACTTCAGAGACACATAGTGCCACCATCCAGCAAATAAACCTTTAGATTTCAATATGTATTAATTTTATATATCAGTAAAACAAAGTAGCTAATACTGTGAAACACAGAGAGTGTATATATATATATATATATATATATATATATATATATATATATATATATATATATGGTACATTTGAGCAGCAATTTGTCAATGATAGTTCCTTGTCGATTGATTTTTATGATGTTTATATAATTATTCTGATTTCTGGTTTTTATTTTAAATATAATATATATATATATATATATATATATATATATATATATATATATATATATATATTATTAAATGGACTAAGTTTAACAATTATTTTAATATATTTTCTGTTTATACATTACTTTTATACATACAAATATTTAAGTAAATGCTCTGTTTATAATAAACAGTATTAACTACATTTGGTGGCAGATATGATCATTCAAGAAAACTCATGGGTGATTTGTTGTTTGAAAAAGTAATTTGACTTTGCTAACTAGACGCTATCTCTGAAGCATGTCAGGCTATATGATGGTTCCATGTATGATAAAGGTTCAGTTCATGCCAGAGAACACATTTTCTATGAAATTTCTCAGACATTCAGGTCAGTAATAGTTAATACTGTTTATTATAAAAAGAGCATTTATTTAAATATTTGTATTTATAAAAATAATGTATAAACAGAATATATATATATATATATATATATATATATGGAGAACTCTCCCATCATTTTTCAAAGTATGAGTGTCTTGTAGCACAGTTCTGAGAACCAAACATCCAGCCTACCCACACATATGATTTGATTATAGTGATGAAGCCTTGTGAAGGACCAACTATACTTTTTGGAAAAGCTGAATACAGAGAATTGGTTCACAGTTTGCCAGAAGGTCCCAAACACCACTCCTCAGGTTTTGAATTCGGAGTTGTTGTTCTCCTAGATCGATTCCCCCCCCCAAAGCTATACAACTCAGTCTTTCCTAATATTTACCCAAAGCTGGGATTAGAAGAGATGAATTCATATCTTTTACAAGAGTGTTAGCATGTAAGTGAATGTAATGAACTCGACTGAAATTGAAACTCAGCTCTCTGATTCCTCAATCCAGGCCTCTATTCATTACTTCACGCTTCCTATGTAAAGGTGGACATTGAGGTCAACACAGAGTGGTGACTGTTTGAAGATTGCATTCAAGCATGAAATAAGCTCTTTGAACCTTCAGAATTGATTCTTTTTATGCAAAGGTAAAAATCTGCCAAAATGCTCTACATGCAAGACACCAATCTGCCACTGGGTAGCATACTAGTGTTTACCACTGGTGGCTCACTGTACTGCCGGCATGTTCATCTCAGCAATGTTACCACTGGTGGACCACCAGAGGTCCACCAGTGGCCTGCTGGTGGCTGCCACTGACGATCTGCCAGCAGGCCACTAGCAACTCGCATGTAGGATGGTCATGATAATCATTTTACTCTAAATATATGAAAATAAATTTTTGCTGTACAAATTATAATTTTTTTCAACCCTGCAGCCCTTTCTCACAGACAAAATGCTGTAAGCTTATTGCTACTTTATTGATATTTCTATGGCAAATGTTCAAAAGAACTACATTACTTAGTGCCAGTAGTTCAAACCTTTACAGCTAGGACGTACTATACCATGTATACAGAGGTGAATTGTTCTCATTCCCTTTACATGCCATTGGTAAGAAGGAAGTTTGACTCAATTTTTTCCCCAAGAACCTCTGCTTCGTGGGACAGATCCTAGAGAGGATGCTTCCTAAGTCACTACAATATTAACATTTTCAAGTTTAGGACCAATTGTTATCTATCCTTCATATCCTCATAATTTGCACTTATGATCATACAGACCCCCTTCTCTGCTCATTCAGTAACATGCTATGTTAATTGACTCTTGAAATTTGTGTTGGGTTAACATTTAGTAAAAATAAATTCTATAAACTCATAACAAATTGAAGTAAACAACAGTAGTTTTTCTTCTATTTCATCACAGATATGATTGTTCCATCAGTGTGAAAACTCAAGCCATTCTCATTGGCAATTGGATTATAGTAACCCTTATAAATGCATTGTCAGCCACATGTTGGGTTCCCAAGCTGGGCATGAGACTATCCTATAAACAATAAAGAATACAGAATGTCATTCTTGACTTACTTCAAGATTTATCAAACATTTTTCCAGGAGAAACCCAGTGGGAGAAAAAGGAGAGTAATATGTTTGCCAGAAACACTTCAAAATTTGACAATGAAGCCTCATTTTAAGGCTATTTTTCTTCCATATTTATTTATTTATTTAGCAAACCAATGGAAAGAGGGTTACTGAGGTGGAAGCAAAAAGACAATTGAGTGTTAATGTCACCATAACAAAGTCAAGGCTATGGTGATGACTTAGAAAACTTACTAAAGAAAAAAATGTTCAACTGGTTTTGAGAAAGAAACAATCATATTCACCAAATTATAATGCTTCCAATGCCTGCTTAAAATCAATTGTCCAACAATTCTGAAATTGTGGAAAAGATTCAGAAATATCAACTTGCAATACACCAAAATCCATTCCAAATTCTGATAGCTCTTTTCTTTTCTTAGATTTTCTCTAATTTTTTTAATAGGAAAGATTATTAGCCCGTAATAATTACTGAAAAAGAAATTATGAGTGACAAAAGATTTTGACCACATGCAAAAGTAAATAAGTGCATGAGCTCATTAACATTTTAAAAAATGGTTACTGAGAAATAATCAAGTTGCAACTCCTAAAGCCATTGCTAAGTTAATCATACTTCTTCTTAATGTGACATGTCCCTTTAGGACATGGGCAATCATGGCTCTCTACAACTTCCTATCCTTTATAGATCTAAGCAATGTTTATCCTTTTACTACTCCAGTCTCCCATCCATTTACACAACATTGTTAGATAGGTCACTCACTGTTTTCCTTTCCTCATCTTACCTTCAGTATGTCCCATGAGTATCAAATTTTCCAAGGCCTCTTTCCACATTATGTATCAAAAATTTCAACTAACTTTTTCTGGTTCTAAGTATAACCACCCTTTTTGTTTTCCATTTTCCTTAAAACTTCATCATTACTCACATGTTCATTCCATGGTATTTTCAGTATCCTTCTGTAAAACCACATGTCTTTTAGTTTGTCTCTTCTTCACCTGTGATGAGATTGTACAGCATTCATTGCCATTCTTTAGCACTCTTTTCTATGTTTCTAATGAAATTTTTCTGTTTCTTACTACTTTGCTTAGAATGTCAATAAAAAGGCACAAATTATTTGGCTTTCAATTGTCATTTATCAACTTATTTGATAAGTTAAATAAATTTTAGAACAAATAACTTATGAAAAATCAGTTTTGTTCTCATAAAAATTATGATTGAGAAAAAAGAAAGCATTTTATGCTAGCTTCATAATCAATAACTGGTCTAACAATAGGCAGATCTTTTTAAATCATGTATCTGATAAAGTCAAATGAATGATATTCTCTGTCTATATCTCTGAGATGAGGTATTATGATTATTTACATTATTCGGACTGTTATCCTCATCTTCATTACTATATTCACAATGTTTTGGTCGTTGTATGCTCCAGCCTTCTTCAGGTGATTGGAATTTCAAACCAAACCCTTTATTTTGCCCACCAGCATAAAGTGTTCTAGTTCCACATGCCATGCCTCTTCCAGATGTCTCAGTTATTTTCCCTTTAACTCAACTCTCCAAGTGTTTTGGTACTGAACGCACAAATCTTTGGGTCTAGTCACTGGATCTAACACCTTTATCCACTAGGCCATGTATTCTTCAGGATAACTGTGTATGAATTTCTGGAACTTATAAACCTGATGTCTTAGTAACCGTTTTTACCAGTGCTCATATTTCAATTTTTCTTTTATTATTATTTTATACTTTTTATCAGAGCTTATATTGCAATTTTGTGTTGTTATTCATTGCTTTTTTTCTATTAATACAGCACAAAATTACAATATAAGTTCAGGTAAAAAAATATGCAATAATAATAATAACTGAAAAATTGAAATAAGATTTCCTCAAGGACACATGGCTCAGGAGATTCAGTGACTAGACCCAAAGTGTTGTGAGTTCAATACCAGGTTACAGCAGTGGATGAAACTTCAATCTCCTGAAGAAGGCTGGAGTGTACAACAGCCGAAATGTTGTGAATATGGCAATGAAGATGAGGATAACAGTCTGAATAATGTAAATAATGTGAATGATATTCTATTATCAGTGGTGAGAAGTAAGTAGTTTCATTTATCAATGATGAAAGGGATTTGCTGTATTTCATCTAAAACAGGATTTCATTGTTTGATTCCTAAAATAGCAAGCATATTTTTTAAATTTAATATTTTTTTTTATTTGAAGAAGTGTTAAATTTCTGGCCATATCTCACACATCTACTGAACAAGAATGTCTACTCAGATAAAGAAAGATTTAAATAATGGAAAAAAAAGTACATAGAAATTTCATTTAAATTTAATCAAAAGTAAAAAAAAAAAAAAAAAATTAAACACAAACATATTAAGAAAGTAAATGACAAAGTAGATAAAATTTTTCATGTGACATTTCGTTCATTAGGACTTTGTTTGAAAATAGTTTTCCACTTAGTCATTAATTTACTAATATTGGTTTTGTATATAAAAATTTATATATAATTTTCTCCTGCACACAGATATACATAAAAAATAAATAAAATGGTAAAAACTGATGTGAACAAGGGGAGTATTATTGTTGCAAGAAAACATTACATATGGTATTGGTAATGTAATTGTAATATTAACCATTTCCTTATAAAGAAACATTCAGCATTAATTGACTGAGCAGCCAGTGCTACTTTTATTTGTAATTTATAAAATCTTTCAATTTCCAGAAAAATACATCACTCCAGCCCAGTAACTGTTATTGCTCTTTCCAGTATTGACAGTGATTTCTTTCTTAATGTTTTGCTTGACGTAGAGTGGAATGTCAATTTTGACAAAAATATGTACTTCAGAAATATACGTTCTTATTTTACTCCATAAATCTGTAAAATAGCTATTTTATTTTGTAATATATAATATGAACATTTACATATTCATGCAAAAGTGAGTAGGTGAATCTCTATAAAAGCAACTTTGTGCATGAAAAATATACAAGCATGAATATACACATTTTACCTACAACAATAAAATTTACAGATTCTTATTTGAACAGCATCAGTTTGTTTCTTTTTACTTATATGTTTAAAATTTACACATACTCACATACAAACACTTGTCCCTAAACACATCTCAATGACCTTGAACAGAGGCAGATTAAAGTAATACTTGTTGTGGAAATTACAAAAAAAATTTTTTTTCTCTTTAGTTTCATTTACAGGAAATCTTGGAGTTGAATTGAGATTACAACTTAAAAGCAACGAAACAAATCTTTCTTCAGAGAATAGTACTAAGAAGAAAAAGAAATTGTTATTATCATATGTATAGCAGGGAAGGAAAAAATTTAACTCTGAAGTTCTACGTACTATATTTCTATTATTGAAATTGCCCTTTAACAAAGATGTTCTTTTCATCTTGTTTTAAAAAGATAAAAGGAGAAGAAAACTGTTTTTTTTTTTGCTTTTTTAAAATTCTTTTAAATTTCATTATTGAAATGAAAAATCACATGCATTTATTTCTGTTGCACAATGAATAAGTAAACCTTGGCAGTTTCCATTTGTCATCAGTTGACAATGGCATTCTTGATTGTATGCCTGTCAACTGAATATAAATCCTTTCAAGATCATACAAGAAACAACTGAACAATCATTCAAATAATAACTGAGATAATAATAACTACAATATTTTGATAATAATAAGAAAGCCTAAATAAAACCATGAGAATAAACTTGTAAATATTACTGCTAATAATAATTAGGGCAATATGGGTAGAAAAAGAGCTTTAGAAAAGCAACACAAAGCAAAAATAGAGGATTTCACTTTGAGAATTATCTGATGGATTTTTCAGAAGAAAAAAAAACTATAGAAATGGATAGTAAAACAGAAGAAACTGAAGTGCTTTATTGTTGACAAGCATAAAAGTAGGTTATTTGGTAAAAAAATAATTACCAGACAGCAGTGAAGAATTAAATGAGATTCCAAAAAATCAGGTTCAAAGGTTAATCAACAAAAAGAAATATAAAGAAATAATAGTAAAAGACAAAGAAAACAGTACCAGTGCCACAAAAATAAAATTTTAATTTCTTTTTTTTTTTTCTTTTTTGACAGAATGCAAGTAATTTCTAATAATTGGTCTCAAAACTGTGCACAATGAAAAACAATCAGTTTGTTTGAAAATCTTCCATTTTTAAACAGTTACAAAGTAATGGCTAAATTGTTTAACTTGTCAATCAAAGCCTAGAATGCAGTGAATTACATCATCATTATTGTTAATGTTAGTATTGTAGCCGTAGTAATAGTAGGTGGAGTAGGAAGAATATATTATAATTTTTTTTTTTGCATGGATTGTTTTATTTTTTGTTGCTTGCAAGGTGAGCAAATCTAATTCTTTTTGCTTTTGCTTTATTCATTTTAAATGAAAAATTCCCAAGAAAATAAAGTATATGATAAATGAGATAATACAATTCCTGATACTAATCTCAGACCTTTTTGAAAGAAGATACTGGTAAGCAGATGACAGAAATTCCAAATAATGATTTCTTTGTAGCCAAAGAAGTTCCAGATGATTATAACAAAAATTGCAAATATTGATGTTTTTTGGAGCCAAAGAAGTTCCAAATGATGATGATAGAAGTGTCAAATAATGATGTTTTTTAGAGTCAGTGATGCCTTTTTGAAGACAAAACCTACTTAGCCACCTGGAGTCAGCTATATAATTCCTCTGATCTGGAATCTTAGTCATTACTTCATACAAGCAGTTGTATCTGTTCTGTTTCTTGAATTAACATATCAAGGTTGACAATAGCTTTTTTATACTACTGCTTGGGCAGATAATGTTGTTATCTGAATGCCATTTACTCAAGTATATACACTTACCCACTCTCTTCCGTGTCAACTGCTGTGGTTTCCACTGATAACAGATTCTGTCAAGATATCTGATATACAGGGGAAAATGGATTCATGCCTTTCTGAAGGGTACTAGTCCAAAATGAACATAAATAATATTAGCCAAGATTTGAAAATTGTACACTAATAATGTTTTCCATGTTAGAAAACATCAATGATACTCTGTACTTCTACTATGTTGTATATGCTTAGAATATTGCTGCCATATATGGTCAAGTGCACCTGCTATTTACCTTAAAATGCAAAGAATTATCAGCAATATTATTGGTCTTAATCTGGCAGCTCAGCTTCAATTAATTTCCTACTGCTTCTTTGTGTCTTTTCTATAAATACTTTCATGGTAATTATTCGGATGAGCTCTTCACTAAGATACCTAAACTTTTTGAATTTAAGCGCAGTACTTGACTGGAATCATAATCTCATCAATTTAGAGTTAAGCTGGCTAAATGTAACTGAAAAAAATCTATGCTAACATTTTCTTTTCTTGCACTTCTCACTGGTGGAACTCCCTTACCGCTCCATGCTTTACATCCAACTTTATTCTGTAAAAAATTAAATGCAATGTCAGTCGGGATTTACAGTCCCCACAATTACACTTTTCTCTTTCCACTCATTATTAATGTTTCTGTTACTAATTCTTCTACATCCTGTAACACCTTGTGTCTTAGTGGCTTTACTGTCTTACATCGGGGTGATACTGATAAAAAAAAAAAGAAGTCAATTATCTCACTATGTAATGAAATTCACTGACACTGATACTTACCATTGTTAATCCCTATGCCCACACTGGCCTATATCTGTAAGCACGCTATCTCAGATAGACAGAGTGCGGACATAGAAATCAACACTGCATGGTGGTTGTCATATCTATAAATGCTCTCTAGCCAATACCAAACACTTTTAAACAATAAATATAAGAAAAAACAATATTATATATAATTCATACAACACCAGCTGAAACAACAACAATGATACCTCCAACAAATTCCTCAATAGACGATGATTCAAAGTTTAAGCATTGCCATTAACCCAGGGAGCCCCTGCTGTACCTCACAATACCACCAGATTTTGTCTGTTCTCTGTCACATTGCAGGACTACCAGGTGCAAAGAGATGTTGCCTCTGTCTCAATCTTGAATCCAATGGCTTTTGATATTAATCAGAGATGAAGCAGTTAGATCACTGCAGTATAAATAAATAAAGCCAATATTTCCATCTATATATATATATATATATATATATATATATATATATATGACGTCACACATTATGTAATGGACAAAGTTAAGCTAAATGACTGTTCCGTATAGGATACAGGTTCGAATCCTGTCGGAGGACAAATATTTTATGTAAAAATTTCTCGGACATTCAGGCCGGTAAATGTTGTTTAATACCGTTTGTTATAAACAGAGCATTTACTTAAATATTTGTATCTAGAAAAAAAGAAAAAAAAAAAGAATGTTAAACATAAAAATGTCTTAAAATATATATATATATATATATATATATATATATATATATATATATATATATATTTGAATAGGGTATATTTCAACATCCAGCTTCCCAAAAAATGCCAGGATGCAGAATAAGTAATTCTAACTACCACACAGACACCACATCAATCCTTGATAATGACTGCAAAAGTACTTGGACAAAAATAACAAAATATGAACTTTGGACAGTTTATCCACATCTTTGACTACAATACTCAATACCTTATCTGAAAATCATCTGGAAAAATATAATAAAAATTAAACAGACAGACCTTGTTGGTTCTTTTTAATCAAACTTGTTTATATATATATATATATATATATATATATATATATATATATGTGTGTGTGTGTGTGTGTGTGTGTGTGTGTGTGTGTGTGTGTTACAGGATGTGGAAGAATTAGTAACAGAAACATTAATAATGAGTGGAAATAGAAATGCATAATTGTGGGGACTGTAAATAGTGATTGACATTGCATTTAATATTTTACAAATTAAAGCTGTGCCACATATTTGATTTAAAAGAACTGATCCGACATGCAAATTTTGGGGATAACAGCTGAGTCTATTTATTGAACAATTTAGTTCATGCCACATTGACTGATAAACTCCTACAACAAAAAAATTCTCTGTTAACAATAACACATTTCTAAAAAAAACATATTTTGATTCGCATTTAATCTTTCATCTCTGATGCTACCTGGATTTACTAAAAACAAAATAATTTCCATGCCTGACGATGACTGTATGTACAGTTGAAAGTACTAGCAGATTAAAAAAGACCTTATACAGCTTGTAGTTATTAAAAACAAGGATCATAACATTCATTGAGTGGTTCATAGGTTAATGCAACTTTAAAATTTTGTTTGTGAAGAGTTTTCACCATTTTATATCATTAACTTTACTAATCTACTTTTTGCATGAATGATTCATTGTAATATAAATTGAATTGCACCACATATTTGATATATATATATATATATATATATATATATATATTATGGAAATAAAAAAAGTAAGACCAATTTTACCCTTCATGAAAAAAAAAACAAAAACAAAACTTTGACTGGTTTTTCCCTCACTCAACAGAGCTGGAATCGAGGGAATAAATATCACAATATAAAAGGCATATAATGTGCAATATTAAAGGCAGAACAAATAAATAACGTTGTCCTAACAGACACTTCCTCTGTTTACAGAGGGAGGGCTGTCTGGAACTGACATAAATTGTTTCTAATGCCTTCAAATGTAAAAAGCGAGTGAGCACAACTCAAGATGGTGAAAGAACCAGTGCTTAAATTGATGGCACAGTTTGGACTTTTTATGAAGTGCACTATAATGAAAGAACCATATGTACTGTTGATAATTTCACTCAATTGGAATGTACCATTCCTAATTTTCTTAGGTATGTGGTGATGTATTCTAGTGCCTGGCTGTAGGGTAGTTTTTACCTATGTAGTCAACTCCGCAACTACATTTAAACAGGTAAATCATATTTATATTTATATATATATATATATATATATAGGGTGTATCAAAAATAGTTTTACAAACTTTGGGAGCAGGTTCCTGGCATCAAAACAAGGTAAAATGTCATATAAACATGTCCAACAGACCATCATTGTACCTCAATGCAGCAACTCCTAACAAATATTCAAAATGTCCTCTGCTTGCTTCTACACATACATACACCTGTCGGATGATTGACTGGTAGACCCTTTCAAATACTTCTACACTGTGTTGAATGTTTTTGCAGGCCCCCATGACACACTGATGAAGCATCTCTGCATTATTAATGTCTGCTTCATAAACCAATTGTTTCAGGTGGACCCACAGATAAAAAAATCCAAAGGAATGCAGTCAGGGAAACATGCAGGCCTACCCATCCATATTTTATGGTAAATGTCAGCCAGTGCATCGTGAACAATGTGACTAGAATGTGCTGGAGCCCCATCATGCATGAACCATGTGTGTCTTTGTATTAGCTGGGGGTACATCCTCTAGCAGGTCTGGAAGTGTGTCTGAAATAAAGTCAGTTCCTTACAGACAGTTCCTGTAAGATATGATGGGGTAACATATGGACCTACCAGGCAGTCACCTAAATTTCTAGCCCTCACATTAATTGTATACTAATGCTGGTGCCTAGCCTGTATTGTACCATGGGGATTCTGATCCACCCACAAATGATGGTTGTGTAAATTTGTTATGTCATCTCTTCCAAATATTGCCTCAACCATAAACAAGACTGAAGAGACAAAAAACGAATTGACAGTTTGTGTAATAAACCATTGGCAAAAGTTCTCCCATGGTTAGTGATCAGAGAGCAAAAGACCCTGTACACATTGCAAATGATATGGCTATATGAGCAGCTCTTGAAGTACCCTCCATATAGTACAATGAGATGTATGACATGCTATGACTACTTGACATGTGCTGATACCTGGATTATCTCTGACAGCCTGTAAAATGTGTCCTTCATGGTCAGGCGAATATCAGTCTTTCTCTATTTATAGATTGTGGTGCCATGGATCATGTCTCAGCAATGCAATAACAAGTAGCAGCAACGATTGGATGACTTGGTTGCCTTTGGTCTGGAAACACAATCTGATACAGCCATGCATCTGTGCAGACGTATGTAAAAATCATATCTGCCTGCTCATAACATGAATATCCTGCCATTGTTAAATGAAACACATCTCAGTTAACTGACTACTACACATGTTAAATGTTGAAGACAGACTAGCCACAAATGTATACAAATGACAAATGTAACCTAGCCTACATGGCAGCACAATACCGTCTACCGTAAACTTCCTTTAAACTTAATACCTCACAAATGAAGGATTGGCAGACATATGTTTATATGGAATTTTGTCTTTGTTTTGGTGTGAGGAACCTGCTCCCCAAAGTTTATAAAATATTTTTGATATACCATATATATATATATATATATATATATATATATATATATATATAAGATAGATTGATAGCTAAAGACAAAACAAAACTTTTTTATTATAGAAAGTATATAATGAAATATCCTGTCATTTTTTACATCATGATTAAAGTAGTATAAACTAATTACAGAGTTAAACACATTACAATCAAGCAATGCTTAGAAATCTAGCTCCATCTGCATTTGTTAGCCCACTTTTATGGTCTTGCGCCAAACAAACCTAAGCTTATTAAATTCCTCTTACACATACACACTTCTGGGAGACCATTCATATGCATACAATTATATACAAATATACATTCAAACATGAGTGTTATAGAGAGAGATGTAAGAGAAAGTGTTTTAACAAAGTGGCAGACATCATAATGGCTTTTAAAGAATGCTTTCTTTATTTGGATCTGACAGAAATATTTGAGAGTTCTGGAGAACATTTGGCAACACCTACTTAGCTGATATGTCCAGAAGCTAAGCCAAAAAAATATCCTTGTTGGACTGTGAAAGATAGCAGAGTTTTTTTTTCTAATACAGCAAATCCAAGAATTCCTATGTAACACACACTCAGTTGGAAGGTTTGTTTTTTATTCGAATCTTAACAGTCATTTAGAGCCCTAACTATAAGGGTAAGTAAAAAATTATCTGCACTTTTGCCATAACACATCTTTAGGTTTGTCACATTGCTTTCTGCTCATGAGTGCTTATAGTTGGTACTATTATGAGCTTGATCACAAGTGTTTTCTTGCTGCTGCTACTACAGTGTAAACATGGCTGCTCCACTAGCAGTGTGTGCACCAAGGAGGAACAAAGAGCAGTGATTCAATTTTCTCTGGTCAGATGATGTGTAAAGGGCTGAAATTCATCACAGATCTTTAACACAATATGGTAACTGTACTAGCATGGGAAAGTGTGTATGATTTGATTGAGAAGTTTAAAGGTGGCCCGACCAGCATGATACGTGAAAAAGGAGAAGAATGCCCATCAACCTTCAACACTGATGAGAAGATTCAGCTTACTAAAGAGATGGTAATGGCAAACCGGCGAATTATCATATGAGGTAGCATGTTCACTGCTCTTTCTTTCTCATTGGTGCACACTGTGACAGCAAGAAAATTGGCAAAATCAAGATCAAACTTTGATCACATGTTCAAAATAAGCAGCGACTATGCTTGGTGCTTATTGTCATAAACCTAAAGATAAGTTATGGTGACAATGTGGATATTTTTGACTTACTCTTTTATTTTAATTTTTCATTCTATAATTTCATTTTTATATAAAATATTTTGGATGATTTTGATAATTTTAATATTTTTTAAAAATTTTGAATTTTTTTTTTTTTTAAATTTAAGCACTTAACATAAATAAATATATGAAATATTATATTTTTAAAAAATCATATTTAAATATGATTTAAATTTTAATTATGTGTAATGTAAATTAATTTTAAATTGTATTCAAGTGGTATTTTCAATTTTATTCAAAAGTATATAAAAATACACTGGTAACGACTTTTGAGGAATCTAGAAAATTCACACAAGGTTGTCAGGTATTATTATATAACTTTAAAAAGGTAGGATTTTCTTATTATCAAAAGAATGACCATTCATGTTTCTGCAGACTTCAGTTGTACCTGAACAGTCAGTCAGTTATGTGCCATTGCTTAGGCAATTATGTATCTGTTGATACATGACTGATGAGGCAGATTTTTTCTCGCAGTAGTTTGCCATTTCTTTCTGCGGTAGACCAGTTACCATCCAAGGCTATAGAACCCGGTTTGTCCTGCTACTCTCCCATAGCTGGAGGGGGGGGCAAAGAAAAGGATTCATACCTTTCCCAAGTGTATTAGCACATAAGTGAATATAATGAGTGAAAAAAAACAAAAAAAAACAAATTCTACTTTAAGATGAAGAGAAAATGAAACGAGAATGAATAAAATTTCAAAAATAAATAATACCACACAGAAGTCTGAAACTTTTTCTCTTGAAAAAAAAAAAAAAACATACCAAAGAATGAATCTTTATTTGGGAATAGCCAATTTCTTTGAAACATGGAATATCCAAAGTAGAAACAAAAAACAAAAGAGGAAAAAAAACCTGTTCACTTGGAGAAAAGTAAAGGGACAAAAAACAGAAGATAAAAGAGAAAAGAGGAGAAAGTTGTAAAAACATGATGGAATGTTATGAGTAGAGTACTGTGTCTATACAATTAATTGATATACTATCCTTCTGGGAAATGGACTTGTACTATCATGTTGCCAACTTAAAATGTACAAGGGTTTGTTTTGTGCAAGAAAGACTACACATTGTTGTGATGGCCTTAAGAAAAATAAATTTCTCATAATCTTGACTAAGCAGGTGAAGTAACTCTGGTTTGATGTTTTGCCAGAACAAAACATCCCAAAAGAAGGAATTCAATTTGAGCATTTTTTAAAAATATCAGACCTTGATGTTTCACTTTCATTTTCTTGCTTGGTGTTTGAGTGAAACAACAAGAATATAATTTTATTTTTTTTTTAAAATTATTCTGGCAGAAGTACCTGAAAATTGCACTCATTTTAAACCTTGATTAAATCTTTATACATTACTACTCATTGCTATTAAGACATTTGTTAATGAAGAAAACCCTACCCCTTCATGTTACTTGAAGAGTCAGTAAAAGTTCACACAGAAGGTACAAATAGTAAAGGGTTATTTCATGAACTTGCAAATAGAACTCTAACAAAGTTGACAAGAACTCAAGCTCAAATGTAGATTTAATGTAAAAAAACCATAATTATACAATAATGATAAGAAACTGTTATAAAAGGAAATATGAATAGCAAATAAAAACTGTATAAAGATATAATAAACAAGTGTTTTTGAAAGAGTTGCACAAATATTCTTTTATGTGCGGAAAGTTCTTTTAGATAGGTTAAAAGTTCTTTAGGTTCTTTTGAGATATTTACAAGCCAAAACCTTCTTTGAAGACTAAAATTGGAAGGTGGGGCAAATGGGGAGAAAATTGAGTCAAAATACATTTGAAGCTTATTGTCAGATATTCAAAACCATATCCTTTCAACCAGGCAGGATATCTAAAAGAGAGATTACACTTTTTCGGTGGCGCTTGTAGAGGTCACATCCAGTAGAGTTTTCTTCATTAGGAATTGGGACTACCTCCTCCTTTCATTGGATTTTGTCAAACTGCTGGGACAATGATTATTTTCCATTTTCATAACCATCATCCCCCAAAGCCACATCCTTTTTTCATGTTTCTAATAACTGTTATTTTTGGTGGGCTTTCTGAATTTTATAATCTTTTACAGATTTCATTTCAGCTCTATCTATAAAAGGCAGGATGTGTGTGCGTGTAATGAATACACGGCTGCAATTTTCACCGGATTTGCACCAAAATTTACATGCACATGCTCCAAGCGGGAAGGCCAAGACCAACTTTGCATTTCCCAACTCCCATCGATAGCGAAAATAATCGATTTGTTCATGCTTCTACGGCAGTTTTCATGTAGTTTGCAGCCATTTTCTACTGGCCAGAGTGAGAGCTTATAGCTGGTTGCCACGAATAGGCAGGAAGATTCTGTTGGCCAGTGTGAGAGCCAACAGCTGACTGACATGAATGTTAACTAGCAAAGCATGCTAGCATGCAAAAAATATTGATAGTTGCATTTCGTCACAAGTGGGAAAAATTGAAATCTGCATGGCACTTTACTCCAGTTGGCTCATTAAGCTTGCTTAAACTCAACGTTGATTCTGATTCCAGCAGAACTGGGTTGGGTGTGAAAAAGTATTTGTTGTTAACATTCTTTTTTCATTTGGTTTTTCCAGTTACGAGTCCTTTTTAAAGCTGATTGTTTTGTGTTCATTTTGTTTGGTTCTTTTTTCGTAACAGATTTAATGTTTAGTATAGAGCTTAGAAAAAAATTTGCAGTGTGAAAAGGCAAGTAAGGCGTAGCAACATTAGCATGGCAAAGGGCACTCCTTTAAAGGCAAGAAAGGGCAAAAATATTTTAAGTCAAGTGATAGCGATTGCTGTATGAGTCGTACGATTTTTGAATCAAGCACGGGCAACGCGAGGCCATACTGCTTGTAATTTTTATATCTCATGTATTTTCTTTAACTCTGATACATATCTGAGCTTTTAAAACTAAATTCTTTTAAGATATTAACTTAAAACACTTTCAAGTATAAAAACTCAGTAAAGATACCTATAAACATGGTCCCTGAAAACCTGATTTCTAACATTTTTTTTTGTTAAAAACCATGTTTTGACTTTTTGATTTGTTCATTTGAATTCCTAAGTCAGTCAGTAAGGATTTCTTTAGATTGATACTACAGTGGAGAAGCCAGTAAAAGTGGTTAGTGGGTTGGAAGTTTACAGGTCCAAATTTTAAATCTGATTTACTCAGTGACTGTGGCTTTTATACAAAATAAAATGTGGGGTTGCTAAATGATTTGTTAAAAGTAGGGTGGCTAAATCAGATGCCTAAGAGTTGGGAGTTGAATAAGATGCTAAGGGGGAAGCTAAATCAGATGCTAAATGGAGAGGGCTAAATCAAATGCTAAAAGTGGGAGATAAATCAGATATTAAAAGTATGGTGATTAAATCAGATATTAGCTTTTGGGGGAGTAAAGCAGATGTTGAAAGTTTGTGGGCTAAATCAGATGTTGAAATTGAGGGGGACTGCTGAATCAGATGTTAAAATGGAGGGGGGTGAATCAGATGTGAAGGGGATAAATCATATATTAAGTATTAAATGTTCCTGATTCTATATTTTGTATCTGATCCTCTCATAAAAAGAATATTTTTAGATCTATTATCCTATTGAAAATATTTATTTTAAATACATTTTTTTTCTTTTCACTTGTACATATTTTCTGGAATGAGACCTATGGACCTCTTTGGCATATAAAACGTATATAAATGTTTTAGAAATTTATGGTTCAAGAGAAAATTGAATGGCAATAATGTTTTTAAACAAATGTTAGAGCTCAGCTGAATAGCACTGTCATAGATTGAGGCCAATTTAATTTTCTTTTTTTAGTCTTCAGTTTCAGCAAAAATGGAGGTGCTCAAACCCCCTCACACACTACAGTGCTATGGATGTTATATCTCAATATTTGATTTTATATTTATTGAATCTTAGTTTTATATTTATTAAGCTTAGCTTATTATGGGAAAAAGTTAGAGAGAAGGGAATTGGGGAAAAGAAGATTGTGTAACACCAATCTCACAAGTAAGGACAACCTGCCTACCTTAAAAATTAGTGTTTAAGATTCTAGTTTCAAACACAAATTAATGGTACCAATGGAAAGTACCCAATGACTTAGACTATCACACAAATCCAATGTAGAGTCCTTATACTGAGAAAGTAAGCATACATTAAAAATTAAAAAAAAAATGTTCTAAAATATGTCTAAAAAAAGGATAAGGATAGTTTGATCCATTCTGGATATTGGAAAATAATACAAATTACTACTCTGTGTACTGTATATACTTAAGTATAGTATGAGATTTTATGATCAGTTTTCTACTCAAAAAATAGGGGGTCACAAGTAACTTTTTTGAAGAGGTTAAAGATCATGCATTTTTCATGACTAGTTGCACTATACACTGGTAAATCTTTTCTGGAGGGGTTAAAATTCATGAATTTTCAGTTACCATGTTACCTTTGGCTAACCTTAATGAGGTTTTGCTCTTCATGTAGTGACAAAAGGAAAGAAGTTTAGGCTATATAGTATACAGGCTCAGGTTAAAGGAGCTACCATAGTCAGGTATGAATGAAAACAAAAGTAAGGTATTTAAATCTTTGTATCAGATATTTCATGGTAAGTGGTTTTTGTTGATATTTTGGGGTAGCTTTGCAAAAAAAGACCATTTATTTGCTATAAAATATATCCAGGATTATGCTCAGTACTGCAATATTTGACTATGTTAGTCCTACTAGTACTGCTCAGGAGCTGGGGATTAAATTATGCACAAGCTATATGAAGAAATCATGTTTTTCACAAAAAATCCAAGGGCCACACTATACATCTAGTAGACTTATACACAAGTATACACTTTATCTAAATTTAAACATACATGGTGAATCAAAAGAAGCACTCAGATTCTGGAAAGTTATGTTGTTAATAAATGATTACAAAAGAGGGCACTTGGAATAGTGCAAGCAAAACTTTGGTTTTGTTACTAATTGTCCCCTAAATAAATAGTTGGATAAACATGTCTTTCATTGATTTCTACATTCTTGTACACTGTAATACAAACAGTAAATAATCAACTGACAGCCATTAAAACAGAAATCATGTAATACTTTTGACTCAATGACTACATAATTTTTGCAGTGCTTGAAAAACATCCACAAGAATAGAGAAATCAAATATGTGGAATACAAAGGTTAAGCAAATGGAAAATTTCATTAGAAACAAAGAAAATATTGCTGAACTTCTATATATCTACCCTCTTATATGGAAGTGAATTTATCACAGATCAAGGTGACTAGAGGCAACAAAAATGTGGTTCTACAAAAGGAAACTGAGAATAACATGGATGGAACATGCTATTAATTATCAGTCCTCCTATATAAGCTTGTGTAAATGGATGACAGTACATGGCATAGAAGTAGTAAGGAGATAAACATCAGTTAGAACTAAAAAGAAAGTAGGAAATTGTGGAAAGTCATGACCATCCACATCTTGAATGGACTTCTTCTATGTGCCTATTCCATTCAGCACGTGAGTGATCATGCCTATCTACAGCTTCCTGTCAGGATAAAAAATATAATACACAATTGCTTTGGAATAGTGAAAGATATCTTCCAAAATTAAGAAACAGTAAAATTTTGTTAGAAACAAAGAAGAGAGTGTTGAACTGCTATTTAATATAAGTCCTTCTATATGTCAGTCAATGTAGGACAATCTTATCAAAAATGATTTGAGGCAACAGAAATTTGGTTCTACAGAAGGATGCTGAGAATTCTATGGACCAAACGTTTGAGTAATGAGGGAGTTTTAAAGAAATTGGAAACTTCTGTTTAGAATCAGAAAGAGATATTTGAAACTTCTAGGATGCATAATGTGGATTAAGAGTTTAATGTGGATTAAGAGCATAATGTGGATTAAGAGCTTGGAAAAGATGATACTTGCAGGACATATTGGAGGCAAGGGGGACAGAGGAAAGTTTTGAATAATCTATCTAATGGTTGGCTGAAAAGTGGGTAGGAGAGATAGCAAAAAGGTAAACTTTACTCAGACCTACAAAGGAGAGGAAGTTGTGGAGAGCCATGATCGTCCACATACTGAAAACACATAGAAGAATCTTTTAAAATCATTATACATACAAGAAGAAAATTATTATGAACTTCTTGAATTAATTATGAAAGGAATTGAGGGGAAGTTAAAATACATATCAGTTTTTAATTTCTCTTGTATCGTTTAAGAGGAAACAATTGCATGAGTTAAATGAATAATAATTTTAATTGTTAGATTCCACAAAGAAAAATAAAACTAATGAAACAAATATGTTTAAGAAATAAACATTTTATTTTCAAATACAAGGAATAATATTTATGTAAAGACAATATTTCCTATTTTGAAAGCAAATGAGGTGTTACTAAAAAAGAAAAAAAGTTCCCTTAACTTCAAGCAAACAAGAAATACGTTGTTTTCTAATATAATAAATTGTCTTCTATAATAAAGACGAAAGAACAAAGGCAAATACAAAAAGACATTTTCATAAAATCAAGATCCTGACTTTAATAGCAAACACTTTTTTATTTCCTTCCTCATTTTTTTTGTTTTAATTTTTCCCTTTAGCAATTGTGTTTTTGGAGGTGAAACCTGAGATTAATTTTGCTAATTAGTGCATGAAGAATAATTTTATGATCTTCATTTTACAACAAACAATAACAGTGGCTACAATAGAATTTTGACATGAACTGACTGTTCCTTATTTTCTGCTGAGTATTGGAATTCAAAATAAACAATTGCATAAGAAAGAAAGAATTGATGAACAGATTGTAGGAAACATTTAAAGGAGGAAGGCATAATTGATATGTCATTGCACCCCAACTAAATGTACTCCCTCAAAAGGAGTATCACATTTAAGAAAGGAAGAAAGAAAGGAAACAAAGAAAAAAAAGAAACAGATAAATATTAGGAAGGAGAAAAGTTAGAAAGGAAAGAGGGGAAAAATCATAGAAAATTAGGGAACAGAAAAGAAAAAAAGGTATAAATATTGAAAGAGAGAAAAGAAAAACAAAGAAAGAAGGAAAAAAAAGAAAAGAAAAACAAAAAAGAATGAAAGAAAGAAAAAAGAAAGGTCACAAAAAAGTAAAAAGGAAGAACAGAAAGAAGAAAGAAAGAATAAAACAAAAAGAAAGATGAAAAGCAAAAGGAAAAATTAATGAAAGAACAGAAACAAAAGAAAATAAGAAAGAAAAAAGCAAAAGAAAGGAAAAAAGAATTAAAGAACAAAAAAGAAAGAATAAAAGCAAAAAAAAAAAGAATGAAATGAAAGAAAGAAAAGAAAGAATAAAAGCAAAAAAAAAGAATGAAATGAAAGAAAGAAAAGAAAGAATAAAAGCAAAAGAAAGAATGAAATGAAAGAAAGAGAAAAATCAAAAGACAATGAAATAAATAACAGAAGCAAAAGAAAGTAAGAGAAAAGAAAAACAAAAGAAATTAAGAAAAAAGAATTAAATAACAAAAGCAAAAGAAAGAAAGAAAAAGAATTAAAGAACAAAAAACAAAAGCAAGAATATAAGAAATAAAGCCATAGCAGAATATGGAAATGATGAGCAGAACAGACAGAAACAATACAAATAAAGTTGTGAGAAAAGAGACAAAAGAAAAAGTGACAGAATTGGAGAATATTAAAAATGTAATCTACAAAAGGAACAAAAGAAAATCTGCAAATCCATAACTTGTAACCTTTGCTACACTATAAGCTGCTTCATTTGTCAGCACAAAATGTCTCTCATGAAACAATTGAAGACATGAAATTTTGAGATCAATATTTCATCGTATCTGCAAGGGGAAAAGTGATAATGAAAGAAAGCAAAAAGAGAAAAGGGTGAAATATTGGAATAAAAAAATGAAATTGTTTGTGCACAAACAATAAGTTTTGTATGGATTTTTGTCTTCAGCATTCTATTAGATTGTTTCATTGAAGATATTTCTTCTTAGAGCAAGCCTGCCTCTTGTTGAGTAGATAATAAAAGACTCAATAATCATAAAGATGTCATCAAAAGGAAGGAGAGAGACAGATTGGGGTAGAGGCAAAGAAAAGGAAATTCTGAATGAGATAAAATTTTCAAAAAAATATATAAATAAATAAAAGAAATTAAATTGAATAATGTTTTTGTTTCTTTAAGAAAACTGAATGGGAAAACAAACTACAAAAAAAAAAAAAAAGAAAAATATGGAAAAATGCAGGGAAGAGGGAAGGAGGGTGAAAAATCAAGCCTTAATATAAATTTTGAATTAGAAATGAGAGTCTCCTGACAATTGAGAATCTTTTGAAAGCAATTAAAACAAACAGTCTTTATTGAACACAATGCGTTTACAGTGCCACTGATTCAGAACAACTGTCTCACTCTCTTTCTTGATCACTCTTCACTAACAAAGTCCTCTATTTATAACACATGTTGATCTTGGGATATTTGATACTGAGAATAGATGTTTGGAACAATAACAAAAGAAAATCATTTTTAAAAAAAATGAAAGAGCAAAAATGAAATTGAATAAAGTGCATGAATTAATAAAAAGAGGTTTTTATAAAAGAGAAACAAGAGGGCTAGAAATAAAATTTAAATTTCTGCTTTCTCTTTATCATTTTTACAATTTTTATTTATTTATTATTCTTTTTCAATTTCTAAAAAAAATATTTTGATAGGAAAATCCGAGGAGAAGGATGTTGCCCTTTACTTTGCAAAGCGTATTGTAGATTTCAACTTGTAATGAGTTTATGTAACTAAAACAGGAAAATGGAAAAAGATCATTCTTGACAGCATCAATAAACTGACAAGGTTCAAAGGACGTCAAATAACTTGACATTGAACTTTTAGGATTTTAAACTATAAGTGGTGTATTCAAGTTACAGAAGGAGAAGAATGCAGACTTAAGGTAGCATAAATGATTGAAATAGATTGTATGAAAAACAGTCTGTGAGCCTTTTGAGACTGCAAGAACACAAACTACCATATTTTAAAACAAAGCTAATATCGTTTGATAATCACAGATTAAACCTTGAGTTTCCTTCAATTGCAATAAACAGTTGACCTCTCAGTGAGACTCCTTGCTTCAAATGTCAATTTGAATTCATGTTCACTTCAGACCTCAAGTGGAAATCACACACACACATATATATATATATATATATATATATATATATATATATATATTTGGTTGGATTGATGAGTTTATGACCCTGGGTTTCACGTTTTTGCGATCGTCAGACAATCAGACGATCGCAAAGCGTGAAACCCAGTCACAAACTCACATCAATCCAACCAAATATGTTAGCCTCTATCTCTCATATTGAGTTTTTAATATACCGGGCATATAATATATATATATATATATATATATATATATATATATATATATATATATATATATATATATATTTATATGCACACTTTTTTCACACAACATACATTAATTATTTTAATAATATGTGGAAATCTCCACTTTTACCTGAAGACGGAAGGAGACCAGAAACACGTAAGTAAAATTATGCAAAACAAAGCATAATATTTTTTCTAAATAAATCCACATTACAACCAAAAAACGTTATGGCACCTCTCTTCTCTTCTTTTTAATATATATACTTTTCTCTTGTTAGAACCACTACATTATATTTCTTTTATTTATATATATATATATATATATATATATATATATATATATATATATATATATATATATATATATATTAAAATGCTATAGGAAGTACTTGACTCTTTCTGTTATGCTTTATCTTTACAAGAGCCATATCTGGGTTGGAGATGCCCAATCTTCACTTTCCATCTTTGATAGAGTTCAGTTGACGTGGCCTTGTAGGGGATGATGATATATTTTCCACTCTGCAGACTCTTTCCCACAGATGCAATATTACAAGCCTATTACCATTCTGTTACTATTTTCATGGTAAATGTTTCTTTAGTTCCATCAGATCAGACCTTTACAGCTAAGACCCACCGTGTTACATCCATAGAGTTGAACCACCCTAATTCCAGTTGTAAGGATGAAGTTCCACTCAGACAGATTCTTCTCCAGGATTGTAGCCTTGTGGAACATGAATGCTTCCTTGAATACTACAATCTTAGCCTCTTCAAATCAAATGTTAATTATTATCTATCCTTCATATCCTCATAATCCTCACTTCCTGTTTACTACTCTTACATTCATATCACACTCACCTCATTCATAAATGCATATCTTACAAGTTGTCAAATGCAGTTAGTATAGAATTTGTACTTATTGATATTTATTAAGCTCATTTTGACACAAGGTCATTTGTGTGGTAACTAAAGATCAGACTCACTAGATGACTAATGGTTTGTGAGACAAACTTGTTGACCATTACTCTAAAATGAGTTACATTATTATGAAACACAAGGCCACAACAGTGCAATATCAAATCTGTCATGGTGAACTTGATAATCCATAGGTAGGGGGTCATGATACTTATTAAGTTTAGCTTAATGACTGCAATGTTACAAGTCAGGATTGAACTCACTTGAGTGTAGGTGACAAGTTTGCACTGATTTACATGAGGCAAACTTTTTTGTGTCAATTACTACTAGAGGTGAGTTAAAAGTTGTTTTTCTGCCTCTTTTTCTAAAGCTACATCCATTCAGGATGTAGGCAATCACAGCTTTCCACAGATTCATTTTCTTTAATATCTAGGATTTTCCAGGAAAGATAATGGAATGCATTTCCATTGCCTTCTCTATAGTTTTGAATTCAAGGCTTTCTTTATTTTAGACTAGATGCCAGCCAAGGCGAGAGAGCCCAATTTACACTGCGATTTATCCTATAGGTAGGAAAAGGAGATTTATGTTTTTCCCTAAGAGATTTTTTTAATACCATATCCACCCAGAATGTAAGCCATTATGGCTCACTACAATTTAATTCTTTTTTTTAAATAATCGTTCCTCATTACAAGGTCCAAGAGCCATTTAGAGAGCATTAATAAAGGATTTTGTTGTATGTTCTGTGTATTTCCTTCCTTTTTTTGACTAATTTTCCCCATTACAAGGCCTAAGAGCCCCTCATGGTAGAGCATTAATAAAGGAGGTCATTGTATGAGCAATATTTTGTGTATTGCCTTCTCTATGAAAAGCAATCTATATTCATACTCTTAAAATTGTTAATATTCGAATACAGAGATTTTAAAAAAAATATTAAGCTATTAGATTTTTTAGCCATGTTCCTTTTTTTTTTTAATTTCATTTTGAATTTTTCAAACTTTCCATCAGTAGTGTATATGTGTGCATTGACTGAGGCTAATAAAGCAATGACAATTTAAATGCAATGCAATATTATAAGGAAGGAATAATTTTGAAAAGTTAAGTATTTTTAAAAAGTCAGTAACTTGGATGGGAACAATGACACTGAAACATGTACACTAATAACTAGAAACTATTGATATGGCATTTTAAGATTATTTGTCAGAATTTTATTCAGACAAGTTGAATAAATCTTATATTAGCATTTAAGTTGAAAAATCTAAATATACAATTATTGATGACATCTGAAATGAAATCAAAGTAAAAACTTACTTTACACAAGAAATCTTGGTTGTTGGCTATATGAAAGTATGGTATGTAGAGATGAAGGTTGGGCTAATACATAAGTAAAGGCCAAATTACTGTCTATAGTACCATTTTATTGTTGACTCCATTTGGTTACAGTGGTTAAAATGGGTGACTATCATTTTAGCATTTTTTGTGATTTGAGACTTCATACAGGGTCATTGTATTTTTGGCTAACAGAAATTAATTTGTTGAATTCATCCTTTCTTCTTTTTCTTCTGAAGTTGTATGTCCAGTGAAACTCAACATCTGATGAATCTCCAACCCTTGTGTCTCAAACTGCTACATTGAACCATTTTCCCACTTCTTCTGTGCATGTGTTTTTTTCTTCTTTGACACATTGGGCCTGACACATCCATATTTTCTGTTTGATTTTTGGTGGGACATGTCATTGGTTGATTTTTTTATGACGTTCACTGGCACACATAAGCTATGTCCAGGTTCTGTCAGTTACTGAGGATAGGAACAATAGAAGGAAGGAAAGGAAGTAATAGAGAAGAGAGAGTGTTTTCTTTGTCATTCTTTTAGTGAAAAGGAAAGTGTATATTTCCATAAAGTGTTACTATTACCTGATCTTACTACAAAGGTAACAGAGGTTGGGAAAGATGGCTGATTTAACAGAAGGCATTTAATTTCAAAGTTGTAATTTCTTCTTCTGTCTAGTTTGCCTTTTTCAGTAAATATGTTGCCCAGATATTTGAATTCACGGGTTTGCTTTAGCTGGGTCCCATTGATGTTAATGTCCAGTTTTTCTGGTCTTTTGACAGTCATGACCTTGGTCTTACTGACACAGATCTTCATGTCGTATTTCTTGCAGCTTCAAATGAGTCGGTCAGTGTGTTCTTGCAGCTGGATCCTGTCGTTCATCATTGCCTGGTTGTTGGCGAACATGAGTTCATTGAGTGCCTCAGGATCTGGGTTGGCCTCCTGTGTAATCTGGTCTGTGTAGATCACAAACAGTAGAGGAGAGAGATTGCAGCCTTGCCTAACCCCAGATGTTACTGGAAACCAGTCAGACTTTTTACCTATCAACCAACTAGCCCTATGAGCACACACCCTCAGGTATTCTGGCTGAAGAGCGAAAGGCAGACCAAGAAGATGCTGGAGCAACTCAGTGGCAGACACTCTCAGAGCCCATGAGATATCTCCTCCAGGCCACTCACCTTGCTGCTGACAGATGACTGTGTCTCTCCGCAACACCTAACAGCTCAAGTGGAAGGAAAAACTAAAACTAAAGTAATTTCTTATCAGCTGAGAGGAAAATTCATAAGAAAGAAGAATTTCAGATAGGTAAAGTTTGATTTAAAGAAAGAAGAATATAAAATACACCAGAGACTGTTTCTTTTTTTTTATTTCCAATAGTTTGTAATGATTTTGCACACACAGTTCCATCTTTCCGTGCTTATTACTCTTTGTCTAAAAACTTTTTCCTTCTTACTTTGCCTTCTATCTCTGCCATTTTTAAAGCATTTTTTCTTTTATCATTTTATTATTTTGTTTGTTTACCATATTTTGTTCATTTCATTTTCTTTAATATGAAAGCCCCATTGTATACCCCCTTACAAAATTCAATGGCATTCAACAAATAATGTTTTGTGCTTCAATCCCCACATTCAGTACTGCAACTCCACCCTAGATTGCAATATTCTATATTTTATAGAACCAAACCCAGAAAGCTGACTCCACACTTCTAGGCACTGCTCTTCTCCGTAACCATCACAAAAAAAATCTTCATTGTCTTCACATTTTTCTTTTACTCTTCTCCATCTCTTTTTTCTTTTCCCCCTTTCTTCTCCTTTGTTCTCTTTTCTCTTCCTCTTATAATAGTAATAATAACTTTTATATATATATATATACACACATATATATAATGTGTGTGTGTATCAGTATAGACAAATACATATGTATATATATTAATTATACTCTGCAAGGTTCTGTTCCACATTTGAATTTTGCCTTTTGTTTTATTCATGACTAACTCTTTTGTTTCATTCCTGAGTATACTTTCCATTTTTTTTATTAGAATTTTTTTCAATATCAATTCCTATCTTCTTTTATTTTCCCCCCAAAGTATTACCTCTTCTCTTCTTATATCAGCCATCTTCTGTTCTACAGTTATTCAACTTGCAAAAAAGCATGTAGAATTTGCTTATTCATTTTCTGGAGCCACAGGAACAATATCTGGCTCTGAAATATTTCAAATGCTATTTTGTAACCTTTTTCAGAGGATGCTAAGAATCCAATGAATAGTCAAAGGGATAATTTTTCTATCAATGGCTCTTCAGTTCTTACAGACAAAACCAATACAAAAAATCCTTTGATTCTTTGAAAAGACAATTCAGATATTGCCTACAGAATTGAGTGAGGGTTGAAATATGTATTATGTCTTAAGCTGGTAGGTATAGTAATTATTCAGGTAAAAATATTAGCTTTTGAGGTAATACAGCAATAAAGAAAATATTTATAACATGAAATTAGTAGAAAGTACTGGACTGAATGTTTAGGGTATTATTAGCCTTTTGCTCTGATTTAAAAACCAACTGCTTTTATTCTGACTGAAATTTTTTGATAAGAGGCTTTACCAATTTTGTCCACCATTGTCATAAGCAGTTTGTGAAAGTTTCAAAATTTCTGATTCCTGGCAGTACCAAGTCCCAAACAACCAATTTACAGGTTTCAAAAGACTAGGAGAAAAAAAATATAAAAAAAACAAAAAACTTTCAAATTTGCTTTTTGGTAAAAAAAGCAACATTGTAAATAATAAAAATGGCTTTCAGAAGAAACCTTAAAGGATGTTTCAATAGAATCATGAATATTATTATAGGATTAGCATTGAGTTCAGAGTTTGTTAGACAAAATGTAATCAGTTTAGAAGTTAATTATTGGGTTTAACAAAAGTTTGTAGTGTTTTTCAATAGATGATGTTTGAACATTGTAAAATAAGCACCATGACAATGGTATTAATTCTCAATTACTTTATTCTCGTACCAATGAGATACAAATATAAAAAAATATATCTGACTCCTGGCCACTCAGCTGTTTATATAACACTTGACAAGGTAACATGTCTGCCTGTGGAAGTCCCTCATTATCTAATGAGACATTCGATTTCTACTTTACATGCCCTCTCCTTCCTCTAACCAAAGGATGGATTAGGGTGATCAGTTGAAGGTTTGCTCCAGAATATGTGTGCAATTTGTGGGGATAGAGTTCAAGGTGCTTTCATGTTTCGCTAGTGTCATCTGATATTATATTGGGCTTCCTGTATCCACAGCATCAACAATTTCAATTTCTTCTGGTTCATTACTCATGGTATTTGGTTTATGATGTCCATTGAGTGATAAGAGATTACAATCCGTGTTGATCAACATAGAGGATTCACCAGGTCACTGCGGCCAGATTAAATGTATTAAATGCTCTGGACTTGAAATAGTCACATATTCATCATTCCGGTAGGTGCTTGTTGGTTTTCATCAGAAGGAACAGGATGGTACTAGGCATTGCTGGAATGGGTTTTCTGCATGGGCATGTGCACAGAGCATTTTCCTTTGAGTCCTTCAATCAGTGATGTCTGGGCTGGGAAATCAGGTGGCAACAGATGTAGGTCTTTCACGGCAGATTTTGATAAGTAATAACCAGATGTGTTGTTTGATACATACACCACCAGTTGAGTCTCCCTTGAGCCAATTCTTATATGCATGAACAACATACCTTTTATCTGAAGTTGGTTGTCTGTGATGCCTCGTATTCAATGACTAGTTGGCACAAGATACTCGTCTGGGCACCTGAGTAATTTTAATACCTTTAGTCCACTTAAACATGTTTGAGCTCTTGTATTTGCGAACGTGAGGATACAATGACTACCATGGCTAATTGGACCAGTCTGGGTGAATCCAAATAAAGTGTGGGCTTGATGCATTATAATTCCTTATATTGCCAGTGTCTGTCATTTCCCAGCTGTCATTTCCCAGCTGACGAGTCATTCAAACTTTTTCTTGAGTGTGGTGAGGTTGGCAGCCTTGGCCAAAACTTGACTCTGGTGCTCCTTGTTAGTGAGTCTCACAATCATCTGCCCAGCTATCATGTTGCATGAGTTGTTGACTCACTGACCTTCTGTGTTGGGACAATCAACTGTGAATGATCAAAATTTGGCTTGAGGTCGTAGCCTTGCATAAAAATGACTGATTGACTCATCTTCCGCCTGATATGTGTAATGAAAGGTTCACTGGTGAACTTCTTTGTGCAAGCTCTTTGCTGTAACAAATCAGATGTGTAACAAAAGCCTTTCCTCCAAAGCTGAATTTAAGGTTTCAATCCCTATAAATTCGAAAAGGACTCTGTTGATTTCAGGTGAGCATGTCATTCTTAATTTGTTGCATATTTTGACTGGGTTGATAAGTTTACACATCTCCTTATACTGAGTCTAAGCATCAAGAAATAATGCCCAGTCATTGTCCATTGTGTTGGGTTCAATGACAGGATGGTCTGTTTTTTTTTTTTTTTGTGTTGGATATTTGTGATGTATTAGGGGTCCTGTCCCTCAAAAGAGTGATAGTTTCACTTTGTAACTCTATCATTTGTTGCATGAGTTGAGCAATCAAATTGAGGGTTCCACCTGGTGCAGATGCCATGTCTTATTTTGCTAAGATAGTTCCACTTATTCACCAGATCCTGTTCACAGCACCATGTAAAATAACCACAGTGGCAATGATAGTAGTAATTCTCAATTACTTTATTCTTGTAATAGTGAAATACAAATATAAAAATATATCTGACCTCCGGCCACTCAGCTGCTTATATAACACTGGACAAGGTAACTTATGTCTGCCCGTGGAAGTTCCCTATTATGTAATGAGGCCTTCTATTTCTACTCTGCAAACATGTGATTTCATTTCACATGTAACTGAAATTTATGATATATATATATATATATATATATATTCTGAATGGTGATAATATAATGTGTCTCTCTATGTCATTTATGCATGGATTTTCCTCATTTGATGCTCTTTTATTTTCAGAAAGAAAAAAAGCGCTGGATAAACAGCAAAAAAGATATGTGCTCTTTATGGAGATGGTGCCATAGCTGAGAGTAATGCTTGTACGGGGTTCACAAGTGGAAATTTTAACCTGGAAGACCCATAACATTCCAACAGGCCTGAAGTCATTGAAGATGATAAAATCAAAACACTTATTGAAATCAATACTGGTCAAACAACACACTGATACTCCACATAGTTTTTATGGCATTGTAAGGCTTTTGAAAACACTTGGATACAGGAATCACTACAATGTTTGGGGCCATACAATTTAACAGAAAAAAAATTAATAGATCATATTTCTATCTGCCATTTTCTGCTCAAAGGCAACAAAAATGAACTATTTTTTGAAAAGAATAATTACAGGCAATATAAAATGAATTGTTTACAACACTGTGGAAAGAAAGTGGTCATGAGGAAAGTGAAATGAACAACCATTAACAACTACAAAAGCTGGTCTTTATTTGAAGATGATGGTCAGATTGGAAAGGTATTGTATATTACAATCTCTGTCTGCAAAATCAGGCATTTAATATCAGACAGGTACTGTTACCAATTGGACAGCAATCAATGAAAAACACCCTGAATAGGCCAATATAAGACAATATTCTTCCATCAGTCCAACACCAAATCTCACACCTTCTGCAGACCCTGCAGAAATTGGTATAGTTTGACTGCAATGTACTCACCTGACCTTACCCTTTTGGATTACCACTTATTTTTATTTCTATAAAATGTTCTTAATGGGAAGAACTTAAGTTCTCTTGAAGTCTCTTAAAACTGCTTAGATCAGCTCATCACCATGAAAGGTGACAAGTTCTTGGAATTATGTAGCTGTCTCAAAGAGTAGTGGAAAAAATGGCACCTATATGGTTGAATAAATCTATATACAAATATCTTTTTTATTACTTCAAACATTATTTTTAGTGGATACCTTTGATTGAAATAGACACCTCCTTTTTAGTTTAAACTATATGTATTACATCTGTCAGCCTGCACACTCAAGAAATATTAATAAAGAAAATGTGCTCCTTGGCAGGGTCTGAACCTGTATCCCTCATTGTAGAAGAAATGGCTGTTTGATCTGGTGTGCTTTAAACCATTTAGCCATGGAGAATGTCACAGCCCAGTAAGATTCTATTTTCTTTTTGCACAAAAATCTGTATCTGCTCAGTTCTGTAATGCAATCAAACCAATTTCTAAAGAATTAGTATACCTATACCTGTTCACCCAGTCAATTGAGCTAGCTCTGTCAAATGAATCTTCCACATCTGATCGAAAGCTAACTAAGTATAGCAGAGGTTGTATTCATTCAGACATGCAAATTCATAGTAGGAGTTTAGGTGGGAATTTGGATTCACAAGCGGTCACCACCAACATGTATACACACTTTAGGATAATGTGATATGGCTTGAATTCACTTTCCTTCTCCTAGACTGATTGCTACCCAAGGCTATAGGACTCAGTCTATCCTGCTATTTTACTCATAGTAGGAGGGAGAAAAGATGGATTCATATCTTTCCCAAGAGTATTAGTACATAAGTGAATATAATGAACTTGACTGGAATTGGAACTCAGCTCTCTGCTTTCTCATTCTGAGCTGTTATCCATTATACCACATATCAACAAGAAAAATCTGAAGTTGATGTTAAAAATTGCTGTAAAACATTGTTGATTTTTTAAGATAGCATGATCTATTATTTGTATTTATATACACTGTATTCATTTTCAATTTGTCTAGTTGAATTGTTCACCTATATTTGTTAAATAATAGTTTATCAGACTATTATTTTTAGCTTCTGAGGAAAAGCTGAGTTCCAATTCTAGTTGGGTTCATTATATTCACTTACACACAAATACCCCTTTGAAAGGTATATATCCACCACTTCTCTCCTCAGCTTTGGGTTAACTGGTAGAACTTGTATTAGAAAATCATTATTATCACCAAAAATTATTTCAATCTAAAATATTTTCTCTTTTCAAATAACCTGCACAGCCATAAAAAGTCAATCACTCAAGTACCTGATATGACAATTTCTTATGGTGAAGAAAATAGCATTTGCTAAATGAGTAAAGGGAGTGATTGTCTGTCTGTTTCTAATAGCACTTAGCCTACAGGAGTAAATTGCACTTAACCTGTGGGTGCAAATATTAGATAGAATTTCAAACTTTGGCATTCACTTCATGTGAACCATCTACAAAAATTCCTTTAAAAATATTTCTATACTGATGACTTGTAAAATCCATAACATTTACAAATGATTATTAAAAAATCCTTGTCTTGACCAAGAAGAGATTAAAAAAATCTGATGTTTGATCAACTGGTTGGATTTAGAGAAATGTTTCAAGTCAATAACATTTCAGCAGCCTCTCATATACTTTCAATACTTGTAAAATTCAGAATATCTACAAGGGATTCTAAAAACTCCTTGTCCTAACTAAGAAAGGATTAAAAAATTCTGATATTTGGTCATTTTGTCAAATTTGGGGAAGTGATTTAAGCTGATAACTTTTCAGTAACCCCTCACATGCCTTGTGGAAGAATTAAAAGCTGAAAAAACAACTTTCTAAATATTTTTTGTGGTATCAGTCTCAACAACATGTTTAAAAAAATCCAGCAGACTTTAAACAGCTTTGGGGAAGTGACCTTCTCCTTAGACTTTCCCTTGTGAGAGCAAAAATGGTTGTGATGTGGGGGCTAAAAAAGAAAGGCATAAAGTATAAAGGAAATAGTTACTTTTAGTTCTATTGTAGTTTGCATTACTTGAAAGGACACTGTAAATTTCTGTTTACAGAGCAAGGTCAGAGGTCAACAAAGAAAAGGGGGCTCCAGAAAAGAAAAGAAAAAAGATTTTTGGCTTGTCTTTCAGTTTATTTAGTTGGTTCAGTGGAACAATATTCTTCAGGGCAGGAAATTAAGTTCATTTGTCCCATCTGTTAAGGAAAGACTTCTGAGTATCAACTCTTTCTCTTCTCTCCTCTTCTTGAGAAAGGAAAAAGAAAAGAAAAATCTATTAAATACTATGTATTGCCTTTCTCTTCTTTTTAAAGTAGTTACTGGTTACCTTGATCCCACACATGTACTTTCATATACTGCATCACTCCTCCTACTTGTGGGTTGCACAAGGCCTTTTGGTTAAGGTTGTTTACTTCTATTAAAAAAGAGGTTTTTCTGTCTTACCTTTGTCATCATATCTGCGTTTATATATTTAGTACCATCAAGAGATGCCTAACTAGAATATCATCTCCCTAAAAAATGGCTTTGATACTTGTTAGATCATATTACAAGAACAAACAAGGTGTGGCATCTTCTACTTCTTGTATGTACTGTGTCCCTACAGGATGTGGGTGATCAAGGTTCACCACAACATTCTTTCCCTTGTAGCACTTAGTAATGTTTATTTTTTTGCCATCTCTATCCACTACCCACCCTTGCCTTCATTATTTACCATGAGTGTCATATTCTCTTAGCCTTCCTTCCTCATAAATTACAAGAAATTTCAGCTATCTCTTTCTGAGTATAAGTGCCCTTCATTTTCTTTATGACTTCTTCATTGCTTACATGCTTCACTCATCGTATTCTCAGCATCCTTCTGTAGAATCATATCTGCATTGTCTCTAATCTTCTCTTCATCTGTGAAGAAATTTTCCAGCATTCACTGCTATACAGGAGGATTGATATTACATAGTAGTGCAGTTCTCTTTCCTTCCTTTCTAATGACATCTTCCTGTTTCTTAATACTTTGCTTGGCTTTTGAAAGGTACCTTTTGCTGTCCAATGCACATTCGGATTTTGACATCCGCATTTTCCATCCTCTGTTAAAACATTTCCCAGATATTTAAAATTCTGTACTTGTTTGAACACATCCTTAAAACAGTCTTTGATACTTGTTAGATCTTATTACAAGAACGAACAAGGTAGGGCATCTTCCTTTTATCTACAGAGCATGTGGCTGTGGGTAGGCAGGACAGGGCAAAAAAGAAAAGGTTATAGAAAAGTCTGTTTCTAAAGAGGGCCCCCAATGCTAGCAAATGGTTCTCTGTGGTTTAAGGAAGTTCTCACACCCCAGTAAAGGAGCAGGTTGTGGGGAGGGCTGTAGGTGAGGTTGGGCTGGGGTCAGAAAAGAAGAAAAGTAGTAGGGAAGTAGGTGTCAGCAGAGTTGAGGTTTTAGGGATGGGAGGGAGCCCTGGGTGAAAGGACTTGGCATTAATTGTTTCATCTTTTGGACAGAATAGCCTGAGATGGAATTTCAACTACTCTGGAATTGTCTTTTATTTCTACCAGAAAACCTTTCTCTTATTTTGATGCCACATTGTTGTTATTTTGTTCTCCTGTAGATTCTCTTCATCCTAAATCCCCATCCATCATAATTAAATCTTGGAATCTTTTTTTCTTTTGGTTTTTACTTGTGTTTTGTTGACCCTTCTGTGACCATATTGTTTAGACAGAAGCCCTAATAGCATGTTATGGTTCAATGACTTGCACCCAGATTTTGCCTTGATGTTAAATGTCTTCTTTTCCTTGTCTATTCTCAACTTTTGTTCTTCATCTTTTATTTTAAATCCATTCAGCTTTTTTTTTTATTTCATGAATAAACACTCTAAAGAAGCAGAAACTATTCTTTGATTATACAGAAGAAAAAAAAATTCCACTAGTCAAATGCTTACTGGCTTATTCAAAATAATTATGTTCTCTTATTAATTTTGACAAGTTTAGCTTTCATCTTAAATAGTACTATTGTTTTTTTCATCCTCTCCCAATAGATCTACCTGAGGTTTGATATTTGCCTCTCATTCACATTCTGTTCCTATCTATCTATCTATCTATCTATCTATCTATCTATCTATCTAATTCTGTTCCTTATCTATCTATCTATCTATCTAATTATGTTCCTTATCTATCTATCTAATTATGTTCCTTATCTATCTATCTAATTATGTTCCTTATCTATCTATCTAATTATGTTCCTTATCTATCTATCTATCTATCTATCTAATTATGTTCCTTATCTATCTATCTAATTCTGTTCCTTATCTATCTATCTAATTATGTTCCTTATCTATCTATCTAATTATGTTCCTTATCTATCTATCTAATTCTGTTCCTTATCTATCTCATTCTGCTCCTATCTATCTATCTCATTCTGCTCCTATCTATCTATCTATCTATCTCATTCTGCTCCTATCTATCTATCTATCTATCTATCTCATTCTGCTCCTATCTATCTATCTCATTCTGCTTCTATCTATCTATCTATCTATCTATCTCATTCTGCTTCTATCTATCTATCTATCTCATTCTGCTTCTATCTATCTATCTATCTATCTATCTATCTATCTCATTCTGCTTCTATCTATCTATCTATATCTATCTCATTCTGCTTCTATCTATCTATCTATATCTATCTATCTATCTATCTATCTATCTATCTATCCATCTATCTCATTCTGCTTCTATCTATCTATCTATCTATCTATCTATCTCATTCTGTTCCTTCCTGTCTGTCTATCTAGCTATCTCATTCTGACTATCTATCTATCTCATTTTGTTCTGTCTATTTATCTACATACAAAAGAGTAAATGTACTGTCAGAAATATAATCTTTTAACAATGTTTTCTATATAACTGGAAACACAAAATAATATAATTATTTATTTTATATCAAATATTAATTTCACTTTAACTTACATGTATGCATATACTTTAAATTAATCTTTAGAAAAAAAGACACTGTTTATAAAATGCCCAAAATATTATATAAATGACCTTCAAATAAATTCAGTCTAAAAATTTGGATTTCTCAATTAATAAAATGTCATTATTTGTAAATAAAACAAGTTGTTATTTTAATTTGCTAAATTAAAAAAAAATTTTTTGAAGTTCATATTTGTTACACAAAATTGATCAATCTTCATGCATTTTCCTCGTGTAGGCATGTTCAAAATCAGATTGGACTTTTTTTGTTGAAAGCTTCTAAAGATGTTGAAGTTATTTTTCAGTTTATGTTTCATTTTGTATATAGTGCAGATAATTGATTTGAAAAACTTTATTTCACTATCAATGTATTTACTTAGAATGCAAATAAATTGTAATTTTAATTTGTTGTTGACAAAACTATACCTGCAAATACTGATATCATATATGTGATATGCATTGTTAGTTTTCTTTATGAAATAATATAAGCAAACCTCACAATTTCTAACATTAATTTTAGACCCAAATATGCAGTGGAAATTAAAACCACCTACAGATTATTACAGAATTGCATTTACCAGGACTATCAAGGAAAACGTTTTTATTTTCTTTTTGATTAAATCAGTTTTCCTTTGTGTAAGATGACGACTAAATTGTTCTGTATATCTGTTTTTTAACATTTTTAAAATATAGCTGTTATATAGGAATAAAGTGTTGCTGCCGACACTTGAGTTTGAACACAGATCACCAGTGAGCAAACACAGGTGATCCCATTATTGAATTAAGTAGACAGCATGACCATAGAGGAAATGCATAAATAGGAAGTGACATGACATCCAATTGATTGCATTTCTAATCTATCCTCTATACTATACAGACTGCTATTCTCTACTCTATTCACTATACTATTTCTCTATTTGGATCACTATACGGATTACTGTTTGAGTGAGTATTATTGAGCAAGTACTGTTAGTGCAAGTGATATTTGAAGGCGTCTGATACCAGTATAGTTCAATGATATACTATAGTTGTATCTGCAATTACACAGCCTCTACTACAACAAGCATTACGAAGTGACAACAAGTATTTGTTGATTATTTACATCATTCGGACTATTGTCCTCATCTTTGTTTTCATATTTATTACAACGTTTCGATCGTTGTACGCTCCAGCCTTCTTCAGGTGGTTGGAATGTCAAATGTGGAATGTACATAATACCTTATCTCAGAAATATAGACAGATACTGAAGTATTTGTTGACATCACAAAAGTGTCAATGAGTGTTCGTTAACATCACAAAAATAGCAAAATCCACAAACATTTAAAGTGAGATCATATTAGCATCAGCATTCTTATCTGATTTTTTTCTTTGTTCAAATAATTAATAACTAGAGTATAATCAGTTGAAACAATTCTATATATAATCCTGATGATAAGAAATTGGTAATTTTTTTTAACTAGAATATTAATTTATTATTAGTTTTATATTTATTACTAGCACCATGGCCCGGCATTGCCCATGCTTGATTAAAAAATCATATGACTCATACAGCAATCGCTATCACTTGACTTAAAAAAAATATTTTTGCCCTTTCTTGCCTTTAAAGGAGTGCCCTTTGCCGTGCTGATGTTGCTACATGCCTTACTTCTTGCCTATTTCACACTGCAAATTTTTTCTAAGCTCTATACTAAACATTAAATCTGTTACAAAAAAAGAACTAAACAAAATGAACACAAAACGATCAGCTTTAAAAAGGACTTGTAACTGGAAAACCAAATGAAAAAGAATGTTAACAACAAATACTTTTTCACACCCAACCCAGTTCTGTGGAATCAGAATCAACGTTGAGTTTAAGCAAGCGAATGAGCCAATTGGAGTAAAGTGCCATGCAGATTTCAATTTTTCCCACTTGTGACAAATGCAGCTATCGATGTTTTTTGCATGCTAGCATGCTAGTTAACATTTGTGTCAGTCAGCAGTTGGCTCTCATGCTGGCCAACAGAATCTTCCTGCCTATTCGTGGCAGCCAGCTATAGGCTCTCACTCTGGCCAGTAGAAAATAGCTGCAAACTACATGAAAACTGCCATAGAAGCATGAAAATATTGATTATTTCCACTATCGATGGGAGTTGGGAAATGCAAAGTCGGTCTTGACTTTCCCGCTTGGAGCATGTGCATTCAAATTTTGGTGCAAATCTGTCAAAAATTGCAGCCGTGCATTCGTTACACAGACACACATCCTGCCTTTTATAGATAGAGATCACTTTCAAACTTATTTAATTTTTAGAGGCATCATCATGGATGCATGGGTAGTGTTACCAACTCAGAAAGAGAAATCAGGAAGCAGAATTCAAATTTTAGTTGAGTTCATTACATTCACTTTCATGAAAAAGGGAAAGCTATGAATCCATTTCTTCTTCCCTCAACTATAGGTTAAATAGCAAAACAGACTGGACTCTCTTGCTTTGATGTATAGAGGAATTATTATAGAAGGAAATTCTGAATTCAGAGGATGCCATCAGGCTATCTTGCTCAAGGCACAACAGCTGTTATGACTACAGATGTTGTGCCCCAACAGCCTTCATGAGTTATGGGACTCATGATATGATCATTGCTCATCCAGATAAAGTTTGTTGATATTTACAAGACATAATGTTGTCTTTCCCAAGCAAGATACAAATATTGAAACATCTAGTAAGGAATGAACTCACAATGAACTCACTTGCAAAATGTATTTTCTAATCACTAATAAACACAGAAACAAAAAGTGCTATGTAATACAAATTCTCCTATACAACTGTAAATGCTGGGCAGTTTCTTCATAGTAGAAGAGAATGCTTGAAACAGCAGTAATGTGGTTTCTGCAGGAGAATGCTAAAAATACCATGTACAAAACATGTGAGTAACAAAGTTTTAAGGAAAATGAAAACAAATAGAACAATAATGCATAAAATCAGAAAGAGATAACTGAAATTTATAGGACACATAATAAGGAAGGGAGGCTTGGAAAATTTGACACTCACGGTACATACTGATGGTAAGAAGTAACCTACTTAATGAGCTTGTGTAAATAGATAGCAGAACAGGGAGGAGGACAGATAATAAAAACACAAATATTGATAATAAGAGCTACTAAGGATAGCAAATTGTTGAGAGCAATGATTGCACCCCCCTCCTAAACATTCTCAAGGGGAACAAAACATGGAAAAAGAGAACATAATAAGATTTGTTATGCCACACACAGACGGAAGTTTTTGAATTTAAATTGAAAGAAAAAAGTACTTTTAAATATAAGCTCTAAATAAATCTGTTCATATCTTAAATTTTTTTTTATATTTTTCTAATTTACATTTTTACTGTCATTATTTTTTAACCTCTTTGAGAAAATTGTTGCTTGCATAAAAAGCATGCAAAAGGTATAAATTTAGTGATTAAAAAATGTATATTGACATTTGAAATGTGGAACCAATAACCAAGTTAGGTTTAATGAGGATTGTTGACATATATTCACTTGAAAGGTGAACTCTAATTTATTACCAGGTTAAAAAGTCTTTCACCCATGTAACCATGAAGCCATTTTGGGGATTTTAAGCAATAAATATTCACTAATTATTATTATTTAAGCTTTGCAAACAAAGGAAAGAGAGAAATAAAAAAAAAGTGAAGATAAATGAGATATTTATGTGCAATAAAATGAATATTAATTTTTTATTTAATTTCCTTAGCATAAAATCTATGGAAAAATTTCATGAAGAAATCAATATATAATCAAACATTACGGATTCTTTCATGATCAAGTTAGTAGTGTATTTTCTACAAATACCAGTGGTCAAATGAAGAAAGAAAAGAGATCAGAATTTCAAATGCTGATTTTAATAGCAGTTAAGCCCTCCTTAATTGAAAGAGTGACCCAATACAATCATGCTACCTCTCATCCACATTTAGACTTTCCACATTCATCCTTGTATCAGACAAACTTTAGGTTAGCGAGCATTCGTTATATGCTAATTTTTTTATGAGAAGATTTAAAAAAAAAAAAAAAGAAAAAGTAATTTGCTGAATATCTTATATTTATAATACTGACAAAAATAATCTATTATAATGTTGGAAATAAGAATGATTTGTTATAAACGAGGGTGATAAATAAATTGACCTGCACATTTCCAAGAATTCTACAAATTAAATAAAAAGTTAATTTGTGCAATTCCAGGAAGGATTGAAGATTACAAAAAAATGAATTATGAATACTTAGGATATTAGAAACACCATGAAAGAAGACAAAATTTTCAGAGACAATAGTCATTGAAAAAGAATAAAGTAAATAAAAACTGGATATAGCGAAACTTACAGAGAACTTGTAGTACCAAATAATATCAAGCTAACAGTGAACAAGAATGATCTTTTTGTGCTTTTACAAATCAGTTGACAAGATTCCTATACCATGAAAAAGTAGGAAGGATAGAAAATTGTTAAGTAAAATGTTGAAGATCAGATTTGTACAACTAATAGAAATGTAATGGAATAAAATAAAAAAATTCTTTACATAATTTTAATCTGTTTGAAAGATATTCTATGAAAATAAATATGAAAATAATTGCAAGGAAAAATTAAAAATCTTAATTAATAGAAATCAACTTAATACTTTGTCATTAAGTTGTGTTAATGATCCAGCAATAGAGAATGGCACTCATCCCTGCTTCACATGATGTTCAAATTTCTTAAAAATAGAAGAAAAAAACAAAAACAGAAACAAAAAACAAAAAAACAAGACAAAACTTGACACCTGTGCCCAAGTGGGGAATATGCATTATAGGATCATTAAAAATACATTTTGCCAATTAAGGATAGTCCTTTGACAAATCTTGATTAAATGCATTACAAATTGTTGTTGGGGTTTGCTTTTATTTCACGATGTACTCAAGTCTGTGTTAATGTTTGTGTGTGTGTGTGTGTGTGTGTGTGTGTAGAGAAAGAGAGAGAAAAAAAGCAAATTAAACATTTTTCATTCAGCTTCTCTGTTTATATTCATTGCTGGCTCATTGATTTATTCAAACGTTCCTGTCTTGAGAAAATCTTTTGAATGAAAATTTTTGTTTAAATCATTTTTAACATTCTCTGTGTTCTGACTGTCATTTTGTATCCAACTAACCAGAATAGTGCAATATATTTATATTACGTTGTACAAAATGGAGAGTTGGGTTAAGAACAATTAATGATTTGGTGTTAGCAAGATGAATGTAAATGTTTTTACATGGCACACATAGACACTGATAAATTCTCAGCTTAACCAAGAAGGCTTCCGAAAAATATCTAATGAATTTCCAGTATGAAAGACATTACAATAGTCTTCACATTCTCTCCTGCTCTTTCTTTGATACTGTTTTCTTCTCATATTCTCTAACTTGCATCTTAGTGACTTTATTGCCTCGCCTAGGGTGAAATGATTAAAACAAGTAACCCCTTGCCTCTTAGTGGTATTATTACCTTGCTTGGGGTGAAGCAATTAAAATAAAATTCCTTAAAGTGGTGAAAGAATTATTAGAGAAATGTATTCCAATATTAGATAAGTAAAAAAAAAAAAATGTGGAAAAATAAAGTTAATTGCTCCATTAAATGCTTCTGTGTAGAAATAGATACATTAATAAATCTGAAAACTGATTATGAAAATAAGCATTTAACTAATATTTTTCCATATAAACTCTTTCCTTGTCAACACACTTGTCAGTAATTTCATAAAATACATCTATTGGATGCTTTACTACACATCATCAGTAATGTTTCTAGCCGAGGTTCATTAGGGGTCTTGAGTCTTTCAGCATCATACCCCCTCTCCACAGTGACCCAGCCGATACTGATTGGGTATCTACTTGTGTACCTTCCGTCAGATGATTAATCATATAGATCAAATATTATGCAGTAAAAATGTTATATCAATATTCAATAACTGTACATCAAGTTATGGATTTTTTTGTTTAACTCCTTTTGCTGATTCAGAAATATATATTCCATTTTATTGTACCTAAGACAAAACCATGTTGGTTATTTAAAATCGTCAAATATTAAAAAATGTATTCAAATGTGAGCTGATAAACAGATAGTTAAATCTTTAGTATATAAAAAAAAGGTAGATATTTATCTGGTGAGTTAACAGATTTAATGCATATCCCCCGGTGTTAGTTTAAATTAATACCTTCTTTTGTAATATCTAAACTATTTTTTTTTTTAATCCATTCACTCCAAGCAAGCCAATAAAGCCACTAAAATGCAAGAGAGTGTTAGAGAATAAGAGTAAAATACTATGAAGGAGAGAGAACAATAAAAGAAAAAAAATTAAGATGATAGAAGATAGTGATTGACATTGCATTTAAAATTTTGAAGATCAAAGTTGACCGAGAAGCCAAAAGCTGGAAGAGATTTCCACAAACAAGAAGGTCAAGAGAAGTTAGCATAGAATTTATGGTTACATCTAGTCATTACAAATGTAAAATGATGAAACCTTCTGTATAGCAGTGAATGCTAGATGAAAAAAAGACTTGAAGCAACAGAAGTATTGTTCTATAGAAGTATTTTGAATATCCCATGGCCTGAACATATGGGCAATGAGGAAGTTTTAAGGAAAATGAAAACAAAAAGGACACTTCTACTTAGAATCAGAAGAGATAATTGAAATTCCTGGGGAACAGAAAGAGGAAAGTGGGCTTAGAGATTTTGATACTCACAGGACATCGATAGTAAGAGAGACTGAGGAAAGCAGTGAATAACCTACCTAATGACCTTGTGTAAATGGTTGGCAGAACATGGATCAGGAGAGATAGTAAAAAGATATACCTTGCTAAGAGCTACAAAGAACAGGAAGTTGTGGAGAGCTACAATCACCCATGTCCTAAATACTATTAGATAGTAAAGTACTATTACATCTAATGCTATGAGATATAAAAGAACTATTACATCTAATGTTATTAGATGTCAAAGGACTATTACATACAGTGTGCGATGGATAAATTGTCGCCTAAATTATGCAAAAATGAAATTAACACGGACATCTCATTTTAACAGATATATTTACCAAAATTAGACAAAAATAATTTATTCAATAAAATTACCATTGGCTTAAACCACTGCCTCCAGATGACTTCAGAATCTTCTGCATCTTCTTTGAATGGTTTTCTTGTTTAAGTTGGTGAATGCTGCCATAATCCTTGCCTTCAGATCATTGGTTTTACATGGAGTTTTGTTGGTCTCTCACTCAACCTCACTCCACTCATATAATCAAGGATGTTGCAGTCTGAGGAGTTAGGTGGCTGGATTTAAGCAGTGATGTGGTCATAGAAATTGTCTGACAGTCATGACTGGGTTCTCCTGCTTCTGTGGTATGGTGCAAAGTCCTGTTGCCACCCTCTTAACCCAGGGCAACACTAGCTCCTCAAGGCACTTGATGTAGGTCTCCATGTTGAGTCCGAGGTCCTGTGGGAAAATGAATGGTGGCATGATATCGCCATCACGAGTGATCACTCCAAACACCTTCTTAATAAGCATTAGACTCATCCAACTCTGAATCCTCTGCACTGTCCACAGATTGACACCCAAACACTCTGAAATCTTCGAAATGGAGCTTCTGGTGCCAGTGCCAAGCAGTACAGTGTGCTATTCAAATTTCTGAAAGAGCGAATTGCATCATGGTGCTCTTTTTCTCACAGTGTTCACCTGACCCTACTATACTGTGCAGTCAACAAAATCAAAAACAAACAATGCGCATGTGCAGAATTAAAAATATAAAATGGCAACAATTTACCCATTGTACTCTGTATAATGCTATTATATATCAAAGGAGTATTACATCTAATTAGATATAATCCCATTAGACATCAAAGGATTATTACATATATTACTATTAGATATAAACACTATTGTATTGAATACTATTAGATACTAAAGGACTATTATGTCTAATGCTATTAGATATAAAGAACTATTCACCTAATACTAGATAGTTATCTGTTGAACAGGTCAGGATACTGTAATAACAGGAGATATTTTTAATGAAGGGTTTTCTGAGTGCTGATCTTTGAAAAACTCATACACAGGAAGGAATCTGTTATTTTCAATGAAAGAACAAAGTGAAATCTTATCAGGTTATTCATCTTTTCTTTAGCAAGCAAACTATTTTTGCGACATAATTTCAATCAAACCTCCTCTTACTTTAATTGTCCAGTGTCCTTTGGACAGTTTATATTTAATTTAATGCTTTAACATTATTTTTATTCAATTCTTTGTTGATGAATTCTAAAGTTGATTGTCCCATGACACAATATTCTTTTCATCATATTTGATTCTTTTCTTTAATGTCTTTGTTTTCATTTTAAAGGAACAAGATTTCCCAAGGATTCCAAAAATTGAACTGAAAAAATAAAAATAAAATAAAAAAGGTTTTATTTCTTCCTTTTTGTTTTATTACTGTTAACCTTATCTGAAATCTTAATATTTGTTAGGTGTTCAATAATTAGAAACATTCTACATGGTTTCTTGGTTACTGTAGACATATTGTCAACAAATGAAGATTTAAATTAAAAAGGCAGCTTTATGAAATTTTATAAACCAAACAAATATTTGACACACCGAGAAGTTTCATTAGTAGCTACTCTTAGGTAAAGAGGGATGAGCATTTATTTGGGGGGGGGATTCTCTAACACTCACTCAAGCTTATTAAGATCACACCATTTATTAATTTCACTCCTTTAAAACCCTTTTTATTAAGAGCCTCATTTATTGCATATTGGCACCCCTCCACCATCATTATGACTCCTACCTGCATTAGTTACCTAAGCTCTATGCCTGGTACCTTGTGGCATATAAGGCCTCTGGTGAAGTTTCTGTAATAAAATTGTTCCACAAGGTGGAGTGATTATCCACACATCCATCCACTGTACTCTGAGGAGGGGTTGGTTTTTTTGTTGGAGTTTAAATTCCATTAGATAACTATGTGCTCCTATGCTCATGAATTCTAGCTACCTGGGTTTGGGAATTCAGAGTTTTCCATCTCATAGACTGGTTGCCAACCAAGGCTGAAGCTCTCTGTCCTATTATTGAACACATAACTAGTGGTGGGTGTGGAGAAGAGATGGATTCATACCTTTTCTATTAGTGCTTTCACCAAAGTGAATGTAAAGAACTTAACTGGAATCTGAACAGCTTTCCAGTTTCTCATTCTGAGCTACTAACCATTACACCACCTATATATATATATATATATATATATAATAGACACCTGAGAGTACCTCTTTATTGTTCTTTACTTAAATTAATTCTTTATTCCTACTTCATGCTAAATACATTAAAAATCAGATTATTTGACCGAGAAAGAAAAAAAACAATACTACGATAATAAAGAAATGAAACAATGAAAATAAAAATATTTAACCTCAGAATTCAAATAATCCCTAGTATCTATTTATATCTAATACCAGATTTTACTAATTTCATATTATTATTAATATTATTATTATTATTATTAATAAAATATGTATATGCAGACAAATTTTTGGCTAGTCTTTTGACGACATCTCTTCTTTTCCACTAGTGTACTTAGTCTAGTCAAAAATATTATATATATATATATATATATATATATATATATTATAATTGGTTTTTAAGAATATATAATCATCACAACACTAGAATTCCCATGTTTCAAAACTGAAAATTCAATTCAAATTCAATCATAAAAATTAAACTTAAAATACAAAGTTCTGTTTTTATGATTGAATTTCAATTGATGTTTCAGTTTAGAAACATGGGAATTTCAGTGTTGTGATGATTATATATTTTAAAAAAAACTATTATGATATTATACTCTATGGTTGTATTGAGCACTGTTTTTTAAAAATAAAAATAAATGCTAAGAACTCTGAATTATAAATCTCATTGTTTTTTCCTATTATTTTAATGTGTGTATATATATATATATATATATATATATATAAGTTTTTGGATTGGATAACAGCTCTCTTTAGGTTGGTTTTCTCACTGTAAATTTGTAGATTATCGAGCACGTTGTATCATATAAAGTTGATGTAACTTCCTTAATTGGTTTTGTGAGGTTTCTTGTTTTAGTTTTTTTTGTCTTATTTTTTTGCTTTTGAATAAACAGACTGTGAAAAGGTTTTGTTTATTCTAATATTTTATATCTCTTTCACTCATATATATCAAATGGCCAAAATTTTGTTATAACAACAAAGATGAGGACATTAGTCTGATTATAAATCATGTAAATAATGATAATGTTTCATTCCAGAAATTTAGAAATTTGAATATAATTACAATTTTTATATCTTTCCAGCATTATATGCATTTCAGTCATTTGCTCACTGTATCTTGATATATAGTCACCAAAACCTCTCTCTCTCTCTCTCTCTCTATATATATATATATATATATATATATATATATATATATATATTTTTTTTCATCTGGTTTTATTTTTTCTCCATTTTCTTTACTTCCTACATTTCCCCTTTCTTACTGTTTTTTGTCTCTCTTCTCTCTACTTCTCTCTTGCTTTTTCCAAACTCCTTCACTACCGTATATTACAGAAGGTATTCTTATAGACAAAAATTTAATTTAACTTCTAAATAATAGTTTCATCCAAAATAATATTGTTTCAATATAGAAAAAATATATAAAAGTGAAATCTTAGAATATGATGCCATAATCTTCCTTAAAGATACAGATGCAAAGACATTATAGACCTTCTTAATGATACAAAGACATTATAGGCTTTCTTAAAGATAAAAAGATATTATAGACTTTCTTAATAATAGAAAGATATTATAGGCTTTATTAAAGATACAAAGGTATTATAGGTTTTCTTAATGATACAAAGACATAGGCTTTTTCAAAGGTACAAAGATATTATAAACTTTCTTAAAGATACAAAAACATTATCGGCTTTATTAAAGATACAAAGATGGTATGGACTTTCTTAATAAAACAAAGATATTATAGGCTTTATTAAAGATACAAAGACATTATAGGCTTTCTCAAAGATACAAAAATATTTTAAACTTTCTTAAAGATACAAAGATATTATTTGCATTTTTCTATCTGAGACTCTAACACTGTTTGAAATAAGTAAAAGACTTCAGTGTAGGAATTATAAAAATAGTTTGGATGTCACAGACTCACTGAGTTGATCTCAGGGATCCCCAGGGTTCTGTGGACCACACTTTGAGAAATGTTGAACAAAGACATATGTTGAGTCTGCGGTTAGAAGAAAAGAATTGGTAAAACTATTTCTATGCAACATGAGGGTCATAAGAAGAGAGACAATGAACAGCTGATTAAGAGGGAAAGGCACAGATTTAGTTTTGTCTAAATATGAAGAAAGCAACACATGCTACAACATCCCACTTGCACAAACAATGTATTGCATATGCACCCAAGACAACTGGTCAAAGGGAACAGACGGCTTAGAGTACTATTAAAAACCAAAGGGGTTTAAAGAAAAGTTATATATCTATGTATTACTGAGTGCATATTATTCTTTAAATAAAAGTATCCATAACATATGGTATTCTTACTAAAGAACTATATTATTCACTGCTACAACTTTATCTTCCAAAATTTAGCAAATTCAAGCAATCTTAATGTGCATTTGCTTAATGGTTGTAAACTTGAAAAAATGGAATTAATATGCCGAGTTCAAATCCCTGCTTAGACTGTTGTATTCATTTCCACACAAATACCCTCGGGAAAGACATAGATCCATTTCTTCTTCCCCCAGCTATGGCTTAAATAACAGGATAGACTGGTCTCTCTAGCCTTGTGAGGCAGTTAGTTGAAGAAAGTGACAAGTCAGAATTCAAATCTGTGGTGAAAGCTACAGGGAAATGCTCTGCTATCTTTTCAAAGTCATGTTCATTCATAAATTATAAAGAAAAGGAAACTGTGGAGTGTCATGAACAGAGATATGGCTTTTCCAAAAATGTTTACTTGCTTTTCTATTCTTTCATTTTCATGCTTCAGTGAGTTACAACAATTACTTTTGTATATTTTCCACTGTTTAATTTCCCCTCTTAGCTGGAAAGCTCAGTCACTATCAATACCAGACGTATTTACATTCATACTCACAAGCTGTCAATATTTCATTATTGTTGTAGAATACCTACAGACGATAATGGGCATGTCTCTATTCACATAAATACAGTAGTAAATACTGTATGTTGGCCTGCAGTTGGAGATTCATCTCCAGCTGTGCTGGTCAAACTCTTTACCTTCAGGGCAAAGAAGATCTCCAGATGAGGCTATGTCAAAGGGCAGAGTCTTATCTCAGGAAACAGGTACCTGACCCTGTTTTATACAGGGTCTACTGGGAATTTTTGGCCAAGCCTACAGGCTCTGATACCCCACATTAAATTCCACCACATCTGACCACATAGGGGCAGAGGGTAGATATCCTGCAGTTGGAGATTCATTATGGAATTAAGTTGACTCACTTCTAGCAGTTGACTAGTTCTTCGACATGCAGCTGGCGAATCTTATATGTGTTGTTTGTGTCCTAAGTATTATTGTTCATGACCAACCTACATGTGATTATTCTATTCAGTAACCTTTCCTAGGTTACAGCAATTATGTTCATAGCTTTCTACTACTTCCTATCTCTTCTAGATCTTAGCAATGTTTATCATTTTACTATCGTCTCATTCTTTGATCTGATATCCATTTAACCATGCATTACTCACTGTTTCTGTCTGTTTCTCTTGCCTTCAATATGTCCAGCCAGTATCACATTTTTCAAGCCTTCTTTCCTCATCATGTGTACAAAAATTCCAATTATCTTTTTCTGATTCTAAGTATGTGTCTTTTTTGTTCCCATTTTCTTTAAAACTTCCTTGTTTACATGTTCTGTATAGGGTGTTCTTAGCATTCTTCTGTAGAATCACATCACTGTTGCATCAAGTTTCCTCTGTGAGGATACTGTCCAGCATTTATAGCTATAAAGGAGGAGTTTTCACTTTTTCATTGTTGTTTTTTCTTAATAGTTAGAAAACACATTTTGCAAGCCATTGTGAGTTCATTCCTTACAAGATGTTTCAAATATTGTGACCCTGTGAGAGACGACACTAACATGTATGAAGACTGATATTATGTCATACATGTAATAACATTAGATGCTATTTTTTCATCTTGCTATTTCCATGAATAGCCAAAGTAAGAGAGAATTTTTTCTTTTTAATTCTTAAATTTAAAAAGAAATACAGTTTGGAAGTTTCTATTGCTTATTTTGAAAAATGTTTTTAAATGTGTGATTTTATTTGGCATAAATTTTTATTCTATTTTCTTATAGCCCCCACCCAAATTATTTTTAGCTATAAATTATTGGTAGTTTTAATAATTTTCAATTTGCAAAGGAAAAAAAAACAAAAAGAAAAAAACGAAATATATTAAACATAGATCCAAATTTTACAAAGAAGTTAATATTTTTATTTATATTATTTACATTTGAACTAACATCATTATCTTTGTTGTTATTATTAAATTTTATTATTATCATTTTAGTGTTATTAACATTTTGTTTAATAACAAAAATAAAGAAATTAGTCAAAATAAAATAAATGTGATCTCAATTTCTGTCATCTTAATTCTTGTTCTTTTATTGTTTTTTCTCCTTAATAGTATTTTTTTCTCATAGTTTTTCTCAGTTATATATTCATATCTACCATTGCATCGTAGTGGTTTTACAGCTATGTTTGGGATGAAATGATTAAAAAATGTAAATAATGCTAATTTCTCATCCCAGAAATCTATACAAAAAAATTGAACCTTTTCTTCTCTCAATTAAGATCAAGCTATAGGCTCTTTGCAGTTATTTGCTCCCTTTGCTTTTTCTTACTCACTTGGAAAATAAGACTAAATAGATAAGAAACAATTGATAATAAGGATTATTAATAATATGGAAAGTTCTCAAGTCTGAGCAGGATACAAAAATTAATACTTTGTCTGTAAATTGTTGGTTGTTTTAATAATTTTCAATTTCTCTGAATGCTTGCTTTACTTTTTGACATGAAAGTCTACAGATTATGAATTTTCCCTGGAATATTCTTTGTAATGAATACCCACAGACTAAAAGCAAATCTGAAATCAGAAGGAGAATGAGAAAGTAGTAATTTGATGAAAGCAATAAAAAATAATTTTTGGCTTGACTTCATAAGACAAACATAAAATGATCGAGAAATTTTTATTTTATTAGCCAGCCAACGTTCTTCTGTAATCCTAATCGAAAAAACCCAACAGGTATAATCGGTCAGCATGAATGCCAATTTTCTTAAGATTCAGGATTCCTAATGAGAAAAAAGTCATGTTGATATTATAAGTAAATAAATATACAGTGGAAAATTTTAAAATTTTCATTCTTGTCTTAGATGTTTCTGACTTTACAAGTCAAAACACTTGTAAAATTTTTAAATTACAAATAAAGATTTAAGATCATTACAAAAGTTTTCCAGATTTTTTTCAACAATATCTTCACATGAATTCATAGCACCATTATTCAGCATTCAAAGCTTAATACTACTTTTCATGTAAATTGTGAATTCCATTCTGAAAGAATGAGTCTGGTTATAATTTGGTTCATTTCTTTGAGGACTTATTTTAAACTTTTCAAACTACTGACCAGATAAGGTAATCTTTCAGAGAGCAAAACAAGTGATAATCTGAAAGAGACACATCTGGAGAATTAACTGCAAATGAAATAATTTTCTTATTTGAAACAGATGCCCCATTTTATTTATTAAACAATGTGTATTATGTCTATTGTTCTGAGCATTCAAGAAGTCTAAGTAAAGAAAATGTGTTCTCCAGTTACTTAGATTACTGGAATTCACAGGCCAATAGACATAATACATACTGTTTAATAAATAAAAATGGGACATTTATTTTATATAAGAAGAGTCCACTATAATAGCATTTGAAGTAATAAAAATGTCAGATTAAAAATAAATCCAGTAATTCTTTAGAAAATAAAGACATATATATATGTGTGTGTGTGTGTGATCTGAAATATGGATTAAGTCAGATGAAATGATTAAATAAAGAACAAGTAGGGATACTCTTCAGAAATTTAATATATTTTTCTATTTAATTTCATTACATGTTTCACATTATGCCATTCTACCTACCCACAAAGAAAAAATTCTCATGAGTTCATTGCTAAATCAAATAGTGAAACTTGTTAAATTTATGAAGATTATTAAAATGCTTGTTACTCGTCTAATCTTGTATTATATAGATATATTGTCAAGATAAGGAAAAATTCAAAAGACTCATCTTAGGACAGATTTTAAGTTGGGTAGATATACTGCATGTCAGTATCAGATAAATCTACTGAATTCATTATCATACTTAAAATACACCACATAACTGTATATAAATAAGTGAAATTCAAACAAATTTCAAACTTATCCTTTTAGGAATGTGACTTTGAATTATGATTATGGCAATTATTAAAAAAGAAATCCAAAAAGCAGGAAAAAAGAAAATGGAGGAAGAGGTAGGCAAAGAAAAAATAAACAAATATAAGAAAAGAAAGATTAAATTTATCATAAATGAATGTGAGAGTGTGAAAGATTTTTGTTTTTAGTGGAATCTTTCAAGTTCTTTTTTTTCTTCTTAATAAACACAGATCAATACTGCTAGAAGTGAAAATAAATAATTAAAAAAAAAAAAAAAGCTGGTGCATACTTAACATATGGGGACTTTATCTTTTTTAACTTTTGGAGACTGATTCTACTGGTTTCAAAAAAAACAAAGACAACAAATTATATAATTATAAAATATAATATAATTGTCTATAAGTACATAGACATATTGAAAACTAGATATACAAAAAATTACTTGTAATTGTATAGAAGCATATGTTTTATGGATATGTATTATCTTTTGTTAACATACATAACTGACAATGGATATATCAGCTATGTGCTACTATTCCTCTGAATAGAGAGTGAATGACTCCTCTCTTTCTCTGCTGTGTTCACAATCATGTGCTAACAATGTTAAAATCATAGTTAAAATAATGTGACTGAAAGATTATTGGATTCATGCCTTTCCAAATCATTAGTATGAAGAGCAATATCAGCTATTAGGACTAAAAATTGAACATGAAATCAAATTTCTGGCTTTTTTTCAGCTACACTAATTGTTGTAATCTGTATCTATAAAACAGAAGGTGTTTGTGTGTGTGTATGCTATTTATGCACCTCCACATTTCTAAACAGATTTCAATGAAATTGTACACACATTTTGCAAATTTATTATTAAAGGTAAAGACTAACTTTTCAATCTCCAGACCCCACTGAGTTTGGCAGCAAAATTGATAAAACTGAAGGTGGGTACAACTTTTTGCAAAAACCAAGGCAAAGTTACATACAAACAAATTTTTTTGCTGGATCAGCTGATTTTCTTTGCACTTAATGCAAAACATAGCTCATGTTACGAGGTTTATATAGAGTGCCTGATAGTTTTCCTGCAACATTGGCTTCACACAAGAAATTGTGAAAAAATCAGGTATTTTGTACTACTTAAAATAAAAACTTGAATAACTTTCTCGTATTTTTATCTGATTTTCTTCAAACATCTCGCAAAAAAATTGCCATCATTCAAGAAATAAGATAGTGTAGTTTTAGTCCTGCTCCCTTCCCATGTGTAATGAAAAACCACGTAAAACGGTTCAATCCATCTTTTGGCCATAACTCCCTGTTTTTTCATTCAATACTTTCCAAATTTGCTATGTAAGTTACATATGACACACAAATTGTCTTGCATGAATGTTTGGTTTAGATTATTTCAGTTAAGTGGATGAAATCTGCGACAAACTAGGTCTAAAATTGTTTTTTGTGATTTAGCCAATGGTTTCTACATATGATTCCATCCTAAATTGGCATTCAAACCTTTGATGCAAAAAATTGTTTGAGAAGGATTATTGAAGCATTAAAAGGGAAAAATTCCCAAAGAACCTCTTATTAAACCCAGTATTTCAGTAAACTTGCAAAGCAAGAGGTGGGTGTTCATTTGTTTGCACTTGTAGTTTAATCAAGCTCTGATGCTTCATCCCTGTTTTTGCTGTATTATTAGATTTGTGAACAGTGCCATACTATTTGGAAGTTATTACAGCCATAGGAAATTTACTGAATATCTAAAACATTGAAACAATTTAACCTCAAGCAACAAACACAAGAATATTTTATCAATGGAATTCCTTCATGAAGAATATTCAAACATTTGCAAAGGACATACTGTAAAAAAATGAGGTGGGGGGAGTAGCTGAATATAACAACAGATGATACATGCAAGAAGGGATGCAGGCAGACACTTCTAGATAGGGGTGCAGTTATACAATTGCAGCCATGTACACCTGAGCAATGCCGGGTAACCTCAATAAGTCTTATGTATAAAACACATAAATTTATATATTGGCTATGTAACCTGGTCACATTATTTAATAATGAGATATTCAATCATTATAATTATAGTAACATGAAATCTTATGCAACTCTACTTGAAATGAACATACCTCCTGTTACAACAAGGGGATATACCATTACTAAATCTCAAAGCCAAATTGCTAATACATTGCATTTTAATTCTTTTGTTTTCTATTTGCTTTCTTTTATACATTTTTTTATTTTACTTTTAGCTGATTTTTTTATGATCATCACTTCTCAACTGGAAGTTTTGTGAATGAAGGCAAGTTTGAAACACTTGACAGTAAATGGCAGCTGAGATTATAAAATAACATGCAATAATAGAGTTAATAGACATCTAATAATCCACATATAAAAATGTATTGTGCACACACACACATATATATTAACAAATCAAACAGTGCTAAGGGATTCAGATTCAAATTGTAACTGCATTTTTGAGTGCTGTTTAGCATTTGTTAGTATTACAGTTCTGTCTTTATCTAATTTCTAGAGGCACTGAGCACTTCATATTTTTCTAGGTGTCTTTTTTTTTTCTTTTTTACCTTTTTTCTTGTATCTTTTCTCTTGGTCTTTAGCTTTCTTTTGTTTTTTTTCTGATTATTCCTTTGGAAGGCTTAGTGTTGGTAGAATTGTTTCCTTACACTTACCAATCATTTGGCACATATATATATATATATATATATATATATATATATATATATATATATATATATAGGGTGTATCAAAAATACTTCTACAGACTTTGGGGGGTTAGTTCCTCACAACAAAACAAGGACAAAAGTTCATATAAACATATGTCAGCAAATCCTTCATTTTTGAGTTATTAAGTTTAAATTTTATGGAAGATGCTGTTAAATGTACAATACAAATTACAATCCAAAAATACTTTTACAAATTTTAGAGGCAGACACCAAAACAAGGCAAAAAAGTCCATATAAACATATATTCAAAAGCCCATCATTGTACCTCAATGCAGCAACTCATAACAAATGTTCAAAATGTCTTCTGCTTCCTTCTGCACATACATGCAGCCGTCGGATGATTGACTGGTAGACCCTTTCAAATACTCCCCACACGATGTTGAATGATTTTGCAGGCCATCCTGATACACTGATAAAGTTTATCTGCATTATTAATGCTTGCTGCATAAATCAGTTATTTCAGGTGGACGCATAGATGAAAAAATCCAAAGGATTGAGGTCGGGAAAACATGTAAGCCATGGAACTGATCCTCTTCTACCTCTCTATTTTTCATGGTAGGTATCAGCCGGTGCAATAATGTGACTAAAATGTGATGGAGTTTAATCATGCATGAATCACATACATCTCCTTATTAGCAAGAGTACATTCTCTAGCAGGTATAGAAGAGTGTCTGAAATAAAGTCCCAGTAGACAGCTCCTATAAGATGTGCTGGGAGAATATATGGATCTACCAGATAGACAACTACAATTCCAGTCCACACATTATTGTAAATTGATGCTGGTGTCTAGCCTGTATTGTACCATAGGGATAATGATCAGTCCACAAATGTTGGTTGTGTAAATTTCATATTCCATCTCTTCCAAATGTTGCTACATTTGTAAACAAGACAAACAACAGATCAGCAGTTTGTGCAATAATGCATCGGCAAAAATTCTCCTGTGGTGAGTGATCAGAGGGCAAAAGAGCCTGTACATGTTGCAAATGATATGGATACAGAATTAGCTCTTGAAGTACCCTCCATGCAGTATGACATGCAAGGCCACTTGATGTGTGCTGATACCAAGATTATCCCCGAGAGTCCATAGTTATTCTTCATGGTCAGGTATACGAGCAGATCTTGGTCTTCAGTTTGTAGTACCATGTAGTATTTACTTGAATATATATTAACAAATCAAACAGTGCTAAGGGATTCAGATTCAAATTGTAACTGCAATGTGAATCACATCCCTGAATTTGCTGGTCAGAAGAGGTATACTCAGCAATGCAATGATAAATGGCAACAAAGGTTGGATGACTTGGCTGTCTTCAGTCTGGAAATGCAATCTGATACAGCCATGCAGCCGTGCATTCATTACCATTTGCATAGACGTATGTAAAAAATCATATCTGCCTGCTCACGATATGAATATCCTGCCATTGTTAAATGGAACACTTCTGAGTTACATGTTAAACACTGAAGACAGACTAGCCACAAATGTACATGAATAACAAATGTAACCTAGTCTACATGGTGACAGTGCCATCTACTGTAAATTTTCTTCAAACTTAAGAACTCAAAAATTTTGTAGACATATGTTTATATGAATCTTTGTCCTTGTTTTGGTGTGAGGAACCCATGCCCAAATTTTGTAAAAGTATTTTTGATACACCCAGTACATATATATTTTCTGTCTATACATTATTTTTATAGATTCAAATACTTAAGTAAATGCTCTGTTTATAATAAACAGTATTAACTACATTTACTGGCCTGAATGTCTGAGAAATTTCATAGAAAATGTGTCTTCCAAAAGGAATCAAACCTGTATCCTACACGGAAGTGTCATATAGCCTGAGATACTATGCCATTTAGCTACAGAGGAAGCATCTGGTTAGCAAAGTCCAAATCACTAACCAGACAGATAATAAAATAACATATAAAGAGAAAATATATTAAAATAATTGTTGGACTTAGTTCGTTTCATAATATATGATTTGTTATTTGTTTATATTATATATATATATATATATATATATATATATATATATATATATATATACATATAAAGGGAAGAGGTTATGGTAGTTCCAATGATAGAAAAGTGTGTATATTAAAAGAAGAGAGAAACTGCAAACGTTTTTGGTTGTAATAATTCTTTTTAATAATATGTGGAAATATCCACTCTTTGCCTGATGAAGGTCACAAGATTGGAAACGCGTGTAGCAAAATTATGGAAAATAAAGCATAATATACTTTTTTAAAAAATTCACATTACAGCCAAAAATGTTTGCAGTTTCTCTTCTTTTTAATATATATTTATATATATATATATATATATATATATATATATATATATATATATATATATTGCTGTTGTTTTTAACAGTCTTGGTAAACTAGTTTTTAAATAATGTTCAATGTTACTTGGATGTAATTCATTAGAAAGGAAAAAAATATTTAACAGTTATGAAAGCACTTCACTATTGTCTGTACTAAAAATACATTTAAAATAAGCATTCACTTTTATTGGCATTCTAATCTTGACAGAATCACTTTTAACATCGTTGTTAAAACTTGTAAAAAAGAAAACAGAGATAATAGAATTAGCTTAACTTTTCTTCCATAGACTAAGTACACTTCAAATTGTGGTTAACTTTCATCACCCTGTATGGGACTTCATTTGCTGTACTAGAAGTTTATTCTGCCTTTGAAGGTGAATCACATCCCTGAATTTGAATTTGTTTTGAATTTCATAGTTGTGTTATTCTATCCTGTTATGGCAACAGGAAACATCTTTAAGTGAAATTAAAAATAGGGTTATTGCAACTGAGAAGCCTTGAAAAAGAATGCAGTGTGCTGAAGTCAATCCCAATTATAAGACATTCAATTTTCCTGTTAGAAAAAGCCTATGGGAAGAATTAAATCTGTTTTTTCTTTTATAAGTTCAAATAATTTTACTTTAATTAGTATATATATATATATATATATATATATATATATATATATATATATATATGTATGCAAAATGTTAGATGGTTTGAAAAAGATATTAAAATATCCTAGTACTGCACTTAATGCCAAACTCTAAATCAGTGGGGGGTCCCTCAATGGATAGATATTAATGCGATGATCCTGGGGATTGATAAATGCAGGGTGGGAGTAAGTGAAAAGGATGCTGATAAATACCTGGGAGTCAAAAGGTGGAAGATAAATACTGGAGGATTGATGCAAATTTTGGGGCAAAAAACTGGAATTCATATAAGTAAAAAAAAAAACACTGATTGTCATACAATCACGAAAGTTAAGCAATGTCAAGCTTGATCAGTACCTACATAGGTAATCGCTTGGGATGCTGTAAGCTTGGATGTGCAGATGGTGTAATGGATAATGACTCAGAATTGGAGATTGGAAAACCAATTTTCAATTCCAGTCAGGTACGTTATATTCACTTAACTTAAAAGGAAATACTCTTGGGGAAAGGTATAAATCCACCTCTCCTCTCCCCAGTTAAGGGTTAATTAGTAGGATGTGTATCAGTAAATCATTATTGTCTCCAAAAAATTATTCCAATTTAAAAATATTTTCTGGATTTAAATAATCTGCAAACAGTTGATTAAATGTAAAATCAAATTAATCAATCAAGTCAAAAATAAAAATATGTTTCATTGATGTTTTCTATGGCTTATCAACCCTTTGAAGGTTATTTAATGCCAGAAAAAATTTTTAAATTTTAAGAACTTTTTTTGGTGATAATAATTATTTAGTGATACAAGTCTGAGTAATTAACCTATAGCTAGCGAAGATGAGGTGGTTTCATACCTTTCCCAAGGGTATTTGTGCATAAGTAAATATAATGAACCCAACAGGAATTGGCACTCGGTTCTCTGATTAACAATTCTGAGTCATTAACCATGGCACCAACCATATATTGAAGCTTACAGTATCTGGTATTCTCAAGTGGTCACCCATCTTGGTGCTGATAAGTCTTAATGTTGCTTAATTTTACTGATCGTATGAGAACCAGTGTTTCAACATGATTTGGCTGTAATCCTAAAATACCTAAAATAATAAAATACAATATGCTGACACATATTTCTGATATATATATATATATATATATAACTAGTTCAGTTCCTGTGATTAGAAAGTTATTAATATTTATACCCTTCTGTATTTTTTAGACAAATAGTTGGCTTCAGGACCAGTGCAAGGGTCTTGGGCCCACCCCAACATGAATCTATGCTATATCCCACCTACTACATCTCAATTTTCATATGGTAGTATTCATATAAAATACAAATTTTACTGTAATATAATTATGTACAATAATGGATCATATGCAATATAGGTGAATAATTCAACTAGAAAAATTGAAAATAAATACAATGTATCTAAATACAAATTAGAGACATGTCATAATAGGTCATTCCATCTTAAATAAATCAACAATGTTTTATGACAATTTTTCATAGCAAGTTGATATTTTTCTTGTTCAAATTTGAATGATTTAGCACATTCAACATTATGGATAAAAAATAGTGAATTTTTTATAGTGTTTTTTCGAAACAAATTCATGGATTTGAACAAAAAACATACTCCAGGATGATGTCAAAATCAAAAAAAAAAATTCATCATTTAATAATCAGTTTTGGTTAATTTAATTTTTAGTATATATATATATATATATATATATGCATGTGTGTGTGCGCATGTGTGTGTATGCAGGTGTAAAAAAAACAAATGTTGATAAAATAGTGAGGGTCACAGCCTGGGGACCCCAATCAGGTTTCTCTTATGCTGGTCAGAAGGTTTGGGGGTAGTATGCACTGACTCTGGTTGGTTTGTTTACTTTGGAAAACTATTGAAATATTATCATTATTCAAACAAACATGTTTAGTATCAGAAGAGAAATAGAAAATTGAAAAATTGTAAAAGTAATAATAAAACATAAATGAAATTGAATCTTTTCAAGAAACAACAACGCAGAAAAACAGCAAAGGAATTTTTACCTTTTAAAAAAAATATAATTATTATTGATATTTTTCTTTCATGTTTGATGAGGGATCAAAGATTCCACAATAAGCTCAATGGTGTAAAAAGTTTGGGGCCCCCTATTCTAAATGCTAATTCATATTTTTTCTGAAGAGAAGAGGGGAACAGATTTACAGCTTTCACCAAATTGACAAAAATAGTTTGTGAATCATGAAAAGAAAAGATTAAAAAACAAACTACAGAATATCATTACTCATGCAGAATAAACCAAATGCATGTTTTACCATTTTTCCATTCCTTGTTATGGTTCACTTCGTCTTGCAAGATCAAAAGTTGTCATTTTGTGTGACATGGTGTCAAAGCCTAGTGGGTCCGCCTCCAAGATGTTTGTGAATTCTCTATTTGACTTTGAAGGTCTTCTTTATCCCTCTGTTCCTTTTTGGTTGACATAAAGCACAGGTCTCGTATTCCAATTGTCAGCAACTGTAGAATAATGTTAGAATTTTGTGTTGATGGCTTATTCAAAATATTTGCCTTGAGAAAATTGGTTCTTTTAAACAATATATTTCAGAGATTTCTTGTCAAATTCTCCCACATTTGTGTTGGGGAGAAAGATTTAGAATGTTAAAAAGTAAAAATAAAGTGCAGCCGCATAACAAATGAACACACAAAGTGCTAAATAGAATTCAAATAATTTTTAACCAATTATATAATTACTATGATTATACATACATACATATATATATATATATACACATATCACAAATTCTGGTTAAATGGCATATAAGTTATAAAAAACAGACACTTAGAATAGCTACTTATAGGGACTAAAGTTCATAGTTTCCATGTGTTTTCTTTATAGGGATCAAAATTCAGTCTCCATCTATTTTGCTTAAGTGGAATCCAGTGAGCAGGTGTGTGTATATATATATATATATATATATATATATATATATATATATATATATATATCAGTAAGGAAAGGGATGGAATTTTTATTTATTCATCTGACAGATTTTTATTACTTAAATGTTATTTTTAGTGGATTCTTGTATTTAAGTAGACACTCCGTTTAATATTTAATAAATAACCGGAGCACCAACTCAAATGTGAATATCCACTAAAAATAACATTTAAGCTATATATATATATATATAGCTTAAATGTTATTTCGCTTGAAGATGGAACAAAGCTTATTTTAACTCAATTTAATTTAAATAATTTAAATAATTATATTGAAGTTTTCGGCTCTTGTTTTGAAACATGGGACTTCTTATGTCGCGATTTGGAATCATATTTTTAAATAAATAATTATATATATATATATATATATATATATATATATTGATGCATATTTCATTAAATAATATAGACAAGTTTTGTCTATTTATTTTATGTAAATTCTTTTCATATCATGTGATAAGCTTAATAACATTATCATTAAAAGATGAAAGAAAATCACCATATTGATACATATTTTTTTAATTCTATCTAAGCTTTCGGCTTACATAAGTCATTATCAAAGATGACAATTACATTACAATATATTAACCAAAACGCGGACAAAACAATAATGATAGTCTGTTTTTGTTTGCATGGAAGATATATATATATATATATATATATATATATATATATATGTATGTAAATGTTTTATGTCATTCACAGACAGTACTGTTTTGCTGTATCACAGTTCCTCAATGCAACTAGACATCTGAATGCCTCAAGCTCAGATTGAAACCCAACCAATTTGGTGTTAGAGTTTCTACCACTGAGCTATCTTCATTCGACAGAGAGAAACAGCTAAATCTAGTGTATTGTTTTTATGAATGTAAACAAATGCCAATCAACTGGAGTGCTATAAACACATATTAAAAACATTATCTTACACTATAAGGCAAAATTTTGGTACCACCTTCTGGATTCTGAAGAATTGCCTCTAAATAGTAAGTTGCATGATTTTTCAAAACCAATTTACTAGCTCACTTCAAACCAGAGGAATTTCTGTTCCTGAAGATTTTTAGCATATATAGAATAATAATAAAAATAATACAAAACTACTCTGATTTGAAAGTTAAGATGGCAAGATTGTTTGGAATATGAGAACGTAATGTCATTGTGATACCAGGGGTGATGGGCACATTAAGATCAATCCCATTAAAACTGTGTGACTTCTTGACAAGCTGAGGATACCATACCAACTTAGATTAATTAAAAAATTGGCTCTTTTGGGCATTGCTCATACTTTAAGGAAAGTGTTTAAAGTTCTTGTTGTAATTTGACAGATAAATTAATGTACATTGTATGACAAAATATAATAATATCAATTACTGCATAAAGTTTCATTAAAATTTTAGCTAGTTTTGCCTAACTTACCTTACTGGCTAATGGTAAAATAAATTTTAGATAATCCTCTCTAAAAATATGACACCATGTACTAATGGGTTAAATGGTTTTAGCATCCTTGTTTCATAGGATTTAATTAAAATTTAAAAGAAAGTATGAAACTTACTAATTATTAAATCCAGATGGTGGCAGGGTTAAATGTCACCTAAATTACACAAAAAATGGAAACAACACTGACATTTCATTTTAACAGATATATTTACTAAAATTACACAAATATATCTTGAAATACTAAAGAGTAAATTTATTCAATAAAATTGCCATTGGCTTCAACTATGGCCTCCAGACGACATCAGAATCTTCTACATCACTTCCTTAAGTTGATAAATGCTGCCATAATTTTTGCCTTCACTTCATCTTTGGTGTTACAAAGAGTTTTGTTGGTCTATCGCTCAACTGCATCCCACACCTAATAATCAAGGGGATTGCAATCTGGGGAGGTAGGTAGCCAGATGAAAGGATTCATGTTGTCATAGGAATTCTCTGACAGCCATGACTGTGTTCTCTTGTTTGTGTGGCATGGTGCAAAATTCAGAGATAGAGTGTATGTAAATATAAATATAAAAGTGAACATTGAAGTCAACACTCAGAGGTGACAGGCTGTTTCATGCTGGACACAATCGTCAGGCCACCTGACACAAGAAGTTACTGGGTGTAGAAGAATTAGAAAACTGAAATATATATATATATATATATATATTTACAGTAGGGGTTTCCCTTTTTCAAAGTCACCCAAGCTAGTGGGTTACAGATTAAGAGGCACAGTCTATGTGTATATTTGATGAAGATAACAGTTAACCCTTGACTCTAACAGGTTAAGATTGTAGTGATTGGGAAAACATCTGCTTGGGAGTTAGTTAGCCAGTGCAGTGGTTTGTGGGAAGATGACAGTCATGTAAGACTATGTCTTTAAGATGATATTAAAAAACATGACAAGCATCCATATTTCCAAAAGCTTTCAAAATAAAATCTCCTACTATAATTCATCCATGTTTGAATGAAACCAATTGTCAAACATCCTAGTTTTCCCACCTGGTGATGATTTGTATTGAAGAACATATGGATTATATCATGGCCTTGATTATACTATCAAACATTTCATAATGTGTATGCTTAAAGTGTATTTAACTGAAATTATATTTCACTTCAATTTGTTTATATTTTGTGAGTATATATATATATATATATATATATATCAAAACAGTTTTTTTAATTCAACCAACAAGGTTTGTCTGTTTAATTTTTCAACCTGTTTTTGCAATTTTCAAATAAGATGTACATTATAATCAAAATTACGGATTAACATTTTGAGGTTCATGTTTTGTTCTGTCATTGTTTAAATACATTTGACTGTCTCTTAGTTATTATCAAGAGCTGGGTGTTGCCAATATGGTAGACAACATCTTTTAGCTACATCCTGGCATTTTGTGGGGAATGTTGGGATTCAAATTAAATCGAAGACATGTCATGTATAAAATGGTTACATAAACCAAGAGTGCACCAGAAAAGAATATATCAAATATTTAAAAGACTAAATCTTGATAGACAATATCATATTGAAAAATGGATAAATATAATAAAAAAATCAATCAAAAGTGGAAGACAAAGATATTGCTCGTATATTTTTATGTTTTATATATATATATAAGTTGACATCTTCAGGTAGCCTGTGTTTAAATTTGAAACAGATTGATGCCAATGGGTGTTGACCTCAGTGTTCCTTTTTATATCTACATATGCTCTATTCCTGATATTGAGCACTTTAACCCATAAATATAGCATATCTTAAAACCATATTTTTATTATATATATATATATATATATATATATATATATATATGTAAAAGGTGTATATAAATATAAATAAATATATATATATATGTATAATTATTTATATATTATATGCGCGGTACTTATTAGAAAACGCTCAATATCAGAGATAGAGCTAACATATTTGGCTGGATAGATGTGAGTTTGTGACCCTGGGTGTCACGCTTTAGTGATCGTCAGACAACTGACGATCGCTAAAGCGTGAAACCCAGGGTCACAAACTCACATCTATCCAATCAAATATATATATATATATATATATATATATATACACACACATACATACATATATACATACAGTGGAACCTCAGATCACAAATGCCTTTCATCATGGATAAATCGGTTCATGGACAAATTTTCCAAACAAAAAATCTCTTGGGTGATAAACATGCAAGCCAGCAAAATTTGTGCAAAATGCGGTGAAATGCAAGGGTTTATAGAACAATATCACCCTGATAAAGCAGTAGCATAAACATTTTCAATGACAATGCCATGTCTTACTTTAGAAAAATTTTAAAACATAGACAAAAACAAATCTCATTGGACAAATTATTAGCGAGACAGAGGCCCCATGAGTCTCAAGGAGAGTCTAATGGTGTTAAGAGAGAGAAAAGAAAAAGAGAAGAAACCTCAGAATGAGGGTGATGCAATGATTCTATGGAAGGAACGTCCCTTTTAAATAATAATCTCTCCCCTTCTTCCACCAACTGTCCTCCATACAGGTACGGTAAAATTAAATTAAGTTTTTGTCTATATTTTATCTGTTCAGTATTGTGTTTATTTTTTTTGTGTGTCAGATTTAATGATTTTCATTGTTTTTTTGTATGAATTTTGGTACAATAAAAAGTTATAAAAGTTTAAATAAGCAATCATCTGGGGTCCAGGAATGGATTAATTCATTTTACATTGATTCCTATGGGTAAAATAGTTTCGGGTCATGAACAGCTTTCAGGAATTAATTAAATTCATGAACCAAGGTTCCACTATCTATCTATCTATCTATCTATATATATATATATATATATATATATATATATATATATATTTATTTAAGATGTTATGCTATACATCAGAAATGGGTTATATATATATATATATATATATAAATATTTAAAATGTTATGCTATACATAAGAAATGGTTTATATATATATATATATGTATATATTTAAGAGAAATAGGTTTATATATAAGATGTTATTCTGCACATAAGAAATAGGTTTTATATATATATATATATATATATAATGTGTATGTGTGAGATATATATATATATATATATATATATATATATATATATATATAAAAGTGTCTGAATGTTAATGATATGACAAAGGCTGTCAGATCAGCTTTCTATTTGTTGTGCAACTTAATTTTCAAACAATCCAAAAAGCTTTCACTTGACTGCAGCTTTCCCAAAGCAATACACATCAAAGTTCATAAAACAAGTGAACTGTCTGGAAGTGGCTCATTAAATGCCATTTGCCACAATCATTAAGCCTTATTAATGCCAGAACCCATTTCTGCTTTTCAAAGGAGGTTAGGTTGGTGAGACAGCCATGAGAAGCATTATAAACTTGAGACAATGGATAAAAGAATTATAAAAACAGCTCAGATAAGTCATGGATCCCAGTAATGGCATAGGGGTTAATTCTCTGGATTAGGAACCAAGGGGCATCTGTTCAGTTAATAAATATCAAAACAGGAGATTAAGAAAAATTCAGATGAATCATTAAAAAAGAAGACTGTTCTTGTGTTATTTACATTTAGACTAATATCCTTATATTTGTTGTTTTTATCACAGTATTTCAGCAGTTGCCTCTCCAGCCTTACTGAGGTGTCTGCTGATCTGAATAATCTTCAGGGTTCAGTTTGAAATTCCCTGAAGGTTATGCAGATTGACAGACACCTGAAGAAGGCCAGATGGCACAATGGTCGAAACATGATAACAACAACAAAGGACATTAGCCATTATATAAATAATGGTAACTCTTCATGTCAGAAATTCAGCGAGAAATTACGTTATTGTTGTTTGTTAGCTCTATGATTTTTATTTTGGTGAAATTAAATTTGTGATTTGATCCCAAGTATAAAGTTGAACAGACTAGGTTGACATAAATCAACTGAGCAAGAGAGACATTTACATTCTGATTTAAGAGAATTAAAGAAAAATAACAAAAAAAGTCTTTTGTTTAATAGATTTTGATTAATTTATATCACTAGTATGAGCCATAGCAAGGTTTGAAATTTTATCTGAATGCAAAGTTGGTAAGGATTTTTTTAAAATTATATCATCCCAAGCAACATGATAATACCACTAACACACATGGTGTTACTGGGAATGAATAGAATGAGAAAACTTTAGTGTGGAGAAAGGACAATAAAAGAATGGGTTTCAGGAAAATAAAAGATTATACTTTTCTTTTTAAGGCAATTCACCCTAATCAAGGCAGGAGTATCACTAGCATGCAAGGGCTTACAGAAGATTGAGAACAAGAGTAAAGAGGCGTGTTTGGGGAAAGGATACTGAGAAAGACAGGAAACAAGCTCAGGGTGTCAGATGACAATTGATATTACACTTGAATATTTGAAGATTATAATCATTGGGGAAGTAAGTAAGGGGTAGGAATTTCCACAGATGGGAAGTGCAAGAGAAGAAGCTGTTTGAGTAAAAGAGACAGTTACATTTAACTTTTGACAGTGAATGGATGGGACTGGTAGCTCGCTTAAATTCATGTAGTCTGGGAACCAGCGAAAGTAGCTCATTGGAACAATTGCTATGAAAATACTTGTAGAAGAGACAGAGGGAGGCCATGGCATGTCTGTGGGATAGTGATTGACTCTAGATGACAGATCAGGACCTATCATCTTGTATATTTGTCTCTGGATTTTGTTGAGGACCTTGAAACGAACAGCGGGAACACCAGACCATATATGACAGCAATATTCTATGCAAGGGTGGATGGCTGACTTATAGATTTGAAAGAGAACTTTCTGGCATGACACAGAGAGCCAACTTTCCTTGCGGCAGATGAAGCTATTGATTCAATGTATTTATTCCACCTTATGTCAGTGAACAGCGTGAGACCAAGCAGGCATAACTAGGCGCTCTCAAGGAGTTGGGAATCAGTCATTCTGATGAGAAGCAGGGAGGGTTCTCTCTGGTGGGTAAAGGAGAGCAGTTTCATTTTGGAGGCATTAAAGTTTACAAGCCATTTCCTGTCCCAGTCAACCACAGATTGGAGGTTCTTTTTGAGATCAGCAGCCAGGTTAATTTTGTCAACGATACCAGATTTACTATTAAGGTAGGAGTAAATAATGATGTTGTAGGCGTAGATGCCAACTTGGGAACTGATGACATTGGAAGGGTCATTGACAAAGATTAGGAACAGTGTAGGGCCCAAGACAGAGCCTTGGGGAACACCATCATTCGTGAGAAAGGAGCTGGAGGAGAACCTGTTTAGGATGACATTCATTTCACGATTTGACTGGAATGATTGTATTAAGTCAAATAATCATCCTGTAATACCATATCCCTAAAGTTTAGGAAGAAGGCCAACATGCCAAACCCTATCAAATGCTTTAGAGATGGTTAGAGTCACGTCTTGAGAAATTTTTTTTTGAAGATTGTAGGTGGCAAGGAAGCAAGAAACTGGGAGAAAATTACAGAGGTGAGAAGTGAGACAAAAGAAACTATTAGAATAAAACTTATGGTGACATCTAGCTATTTCAACAGTGAAATGATGAGACCTAATTGCCAATCTAGTAGTATGCTTAAATTCATGCAGTTGAAGTACCAAGGAAGAAAGAACATCAGAACAATATAAACTGATAAACTATTATTCCTCTTTGATAAATTTTGATGAGATTATATTTCTTTAGTTAAATCATTTGATATATATAAGCAGCATAGATTAGAAATAAAAAAGTAGCCTCTAAGACTTGAACTTACATCAAGTGTTTGTTGTGGGGGTGCAGAAGAAAATGATGTGAACTAATTTTTGTGTGCAAATTCTTATTTGTACTCATGACATTAAAGGTTGGCCACTCTGACTATAAGCTTGGCTTTACTTACATTGTGTACCCTTGGGATTTCATCTGAGAAGGATAAAACCTAACTTTAGGCAATAAGCAGACAAATTCCAAATTTAATCATGTATGAGGAAGTTGTTGAAGTGTTTTCAGTTCAACCTATTATTCCAAAAATCTTAACAAATGGCAAAATATCAAAATTGTTTGGTAGAATGGCTTATAGGTCAGGCCAAATCAAGAACTTATCAGCACCCCACATTGTAGCTACCTTCTTTTTTATATAGTTTTTCAACTCTGTAAATTGTTGATTGATTCATTTTCTACAGCTTATCAACCCTTTGCAGGTTATTTAAATCTCAAAAATATTTTTAGATTATAAGAATTTTTTTGAGATTATAATGGTTTAGTGATACAAATCTTACTAATTAACCCATAGCTGGGGGAGAAGAGGTGGATTCATACTTTTCCCAAGGGTATTTGTGCATAACTGAATATAACGAACCCAACAAGAATTGAAACTCAGTTCTCTGATTAAAAATTGCAAGTCATTAGCCATTATAGGACCTGCACATCCAAGCTTACAGCAACTGGTATTCCCAAGCAGTCACCCACCTAGGTACTGACCAGGCTTGATGTTGCTTAACTTTGGTGATTGTACTTACTTAGAACAAGCAATAGTAGAAAATATAAAAAAATTGTTAAAATTTCTTAGACAAAGCATTTTTATCATTAATTTTTAACTCTATTTTTTTCATCAAATTTTTGTTGTTTCATCATATTTTCGTTATTGGAACACTTAGGCAACTTCTGACATTTTATGCATGTAAAGTAATCTCAAAAGATTAGAAATAAAGAGAGAGGCTCTCATAAGATTTGAACCCACATCCTGTACCCTTAGGAACCTGTTTAACAAGGACAACAGCTTTAGTTATGGCAATCAACTAGCTGTGCAAAAATAAAATCTTGCTATACAGCTACATGATCTCGCCATGATGTGTTTAGCCATATAAGATTGGAAGTGCTCAAATGCTTTCACGTGCTTACTCTCTGGAAGGCACATTCAGATGTTTCCGGACAATAAGCATGTGAAACTTGTGAGTGCATTTTTATAAAAGTTTTAAATTTTCCAAAGGATATCTCATAACTAGTATAAATAAAGAAGCTAAATTTGATATCATTTGAGAGAGAAATCAATTTACTTTTATATAAAATTAACTTGTATTAACTGATTTTCACAGGTTTTTGAGATGTATCAATTTAATTGCATTATTATCACACATTCAAATTTTTCAGTAATTTGGTCAGGACTTAAGGGATATAACAATTGTAATTTCTTAAGGATTAATATCTTGTAGTCGAAGTTAAAATTCTTAGATTAAATACTTTTATTATTCAATGGGCTCCTAAGAATACAGAATATATGTTGCAAGTTCAAATCTACTTGAGTCTTCATTTCTAATCCAGGCAGCTTACTGATTGGTCATAGAATGTAAAACAACATGAACACTGATAAAAACAGAAAAAAGAACATTGATAAAACTTAACAAAAATAACATGAAAAAGAAACTATGCAAAAATCAATCATGTAAATGCTTTTTTTAAGAAATTCAGACTACTTAGGATAATTAATCCATAAAATCTGATATTAATTATAAAAATAAAAATACAGTATTAATTATAGGTTTTAACTATAATCCGTTATTAATTATAGGTTTTAACTATAATCCGTTATGTTTGCTGTCCCCTTAATGGGTTAAGATTTTTCTTTTATTTCTGAGTCACACATGAACTGAAACTGTTCCCTCCTACCTTGAGTAAGTATTTAGTTAAACTATATCTGGCTTTTTTTTTTAGATTGTGTCATAGGAGTAAGATTTCTGCTGAAATATTATTGCCATTCGAACCATGTCAGTTACTTCTTGCTTTATCCAAAGAAAATGAACCATTATAAACATACAGGACTTGGTTATTCTTAAAAAATAACTAATTACATTAAGATGATTGAATTAAGTGATTAGTATTAAGCCAAGGTAATAAAGAATTCACTGTCTTGATTTTCTAATTTTTTACCTGATGATTTTATTAATATTTTACTATGTTTTGATCCCATTGAAGTAAATATTCCTCATTTTTTTGCTCCATCAAAAAAATTAATATGGCTGCCATTTTCATTTTCAATATAAAAAAATAATCTAGAACTATTTAAATGAGATTAATTAATAATGAGTCTACTGATAAAAGCATCTTCTCAATTTTTACAGGATTATGGCATGGTGTAGTAAATTTGAATCCTGTTGATAAAGTTAATCCTGTTGTGTTATTGATATATAGAAATGATGTAAGATATCTTCTGTACTGCTATTTTCTAGGAATTTCCTAATAATTTTTTTCAACAAACAACAATTTACCAAAGATTCACTAGATAAGAATTATTAATATTGTGGTATTATCTTAACTTGTCTGTTAATGGACTTCACTTAATGCCATGAGGTGGCATAGTAATCAGTGATATAAAAGGAAAGGGTTCGTTCTTGGATCCAGTAGTGACATGCCAGGACTCTTTCCCACTGGGGAAGACATGTTCCTTTGGGAAAGCTGACTATTTAATTTCATCAAACCATTTGGTGCACACACACACACACACACACACACACACACACACACACACACACACACACACACACACACACAAATCCTGTAAATGTTTGTCTTTCTTTTTACAAACTCTGTTTATCTGTTTACCCAAAGGTTTATTTTCTCTCTTTTCTTGAATTATGTTGTTCTAAGCATAATCTTTTTTAAAAATATGATCCATCATGACACAGAAATTTCTATGTCTCAAAACTAAAACTAAAATTGTAAATTTGACAGAGACTCCTAGAGAACAGAACATTGCGGAATGCTTATAGCCAGGCTTCTTTCAAGCTTGCACAAAAAATGCTGTTGCATTTATCCAACAGAATCCATCCACTCCAACTATAAGTGCAGCTGTCGAAGAAGAGAGACCATCTGCAGAAGCTATGTTAGCTGCAACAAAATCCCAATGTTGGTTTTGTGGAAATCTATGTCACCCACAAAACAAATGTCCTGCAAGGCAAGTGACCTGCCATAAATGTTCCAAAACTGAAAATTTTTCAAAAATGTACATTCAGTACTCAGTCAACTGCAACTGTCAGCGCATTCATTGTCAATCAATAACAGCCCCACACTTTCAAGTATTTATTCTGCTGCTATTGAATTTGGATTTAAAGTATCTACTAACATGTGAAAGGAAAAAAAACTGAAAGCTCTAACTGACAATGGAAGCATTGGCAGGAGTTTCATGAACTAAAAAGTCATCAAAAGGCTTAAATTGAAACAATACCTGGGCTCAGGATCAATCTGCATGGTTGCAGGAACACAGATCACAGAAATTGCAGGATATTGTATTGTGGACCTCAACCTTCTTGGATGTGACTACTCAAATGTTCATCAAAATATAATTAGTGATTTGTGTACTGACATAATCCTTGGAACTGATTTCCAAGAGCAGGATGAAAATGTTGTCATCAAGTATGGTGGCAACAAACCAACATTAACCTTTTGTGCCCTTACAACTATTAATGTCAACACTCCGACCCTATTCTCTAATTTATCTACAAATTGAAACCCATTGCAATGAAACTGCAAAAATTTTCAAGATCAGACCAACGCTTCATTGATTCAGGTATGCAATGTTTACTGAAAGAAGGGATCATTGGACCAAGCCTATCACCATGGAAAGCACAACCATTAGTTTTGAAAGAGGATGGAAACCACAAAAAGAGAATGGTCAGTGACTATTCCCAGAAAATCAACAATTATGTGCTGCTAGATGCATACCCAATGCGCAACATTGAGAATACTATCAACTAGCTAACCCAGTACAAATACTACAGCACAATAGATTTAAAAAGTGCATATCACCAAATCCTACTGCATGCTGATGACAGGCCTTATACAGCTTTCCAATCTGGGGGGCCAACTCTACCAATTTACCAAGATGCTATTTGGCATGACAAATGGGACTGCTTATTTCCAAAGAAAGATGGATGAATTCATCAGGAAACATGATCTACGGGACACATATGCCTATGTTGACAATCTAATAATCTTTGGAAAAAATGATGTCAACCTTCAACATTTCCAAAAGGCTGCCAAACTGGACAACTGGACATACAATGAAGAGAAATGCAAATACTCTTCCCAGACAATTGATCACTTGGGATATCACATATCCAAAGGGATCATCAAGCTCAACCCAGAGCACCTATTGGCATTAATGGAATTACATGGCCCACAAAACCTGACATCCTTAGAATGTATAATTGGAATGTTTGCATATTATGCAAGGTGGATCAAGAAATTTTCTGACAAAATCAAAAAATTAAAATCAACCCACCCTTTTTCACTATCAGGGGAGGCCTTGTTA
>CAHIKZ030005222.1:352500-365000 GCA_903632075.3 Acanthosepion pharaonis
GAGACTTAGAAGAGAAATTACCAATAGTAATGTACAAAGACCTCAAGAACTTGCTAGACAAAAGGTAAGAAATTATGATGAAATGTAGAAATGAGAGAAAGTTTCTACTCAGACATTTACAAAACTTCAAAGTTGGCATGACAGAGGTGACACCAATCAGTTAAGTGACAATTTCTCTATTAATAATTTCATATATATATATATATATATATATATATATATATATATATATATTGAATTTGTAGGTCTGATGAATTGGATCATGATTACGATTCCAATGTAATAAATTAAAACCATGGAATATTAGTGTTTGAGCCTTTTATATTTTTATATATATATATATATATATATATATTGGGCATGTGGCTGAGTAGTTAGAACGTTTGCTTTCTGACCATGAAACCCAGGTTCAAATCTCACCTGATGATATCAGACTGGATCAAGGTTGATCCCAGCATGTGGCACCTTTGGAAAGTGCCTGAAAACCATACCACGGGTTAACCCAAGCCTTATGAGTGAAATTGGGTAGACAGAACTATTAATTAAAAGTAAAATTTATGAAATTGAAAATTAAAAATTAACAATAAAAATAAATATAAAAGTAAGAATAAAATAAAAAATAAAAGTAAGAATAAAAATAAAAATATAAATAAAATAGATAAGATGTTCAAGTTGTCTGAAGATTATGTGAGTGTGAAACTTTAGTTATGACTAGAGCCATCCTTTCATATGATTTAATGTTAATAAGTGATTTTTGTTCAGTCTAGGATGTCTGGGTTTCAAGCACTTTACTAGTAGGAATGTTTGTTTTTAGGCCTTTTTTTCTCTTTCTTTATTCAAAATTGTTGATTTTACTCAAGACTGTATCTGGATAAGATTTTTAGGTTTTGGCAAGTTGTCTGTTGGTTCCACCAAAGATTTTTGCTTTTCTTTTATATATATATATATATATATATATATATATATATATTGATTATAGGTGCAGTTTAATTTATAATTACATGAATCATTCATACAAAAAACAAATATAGAGGTTAATGATTTAAATGGTGAGAGTACATCTTCGCAAACAATTTCAATAAGGTACACTAACCCCGAACCTGTATATGAATGATATGATCCCTGTTTATAAATTCCAGTTTCATAAGGTCTTTTTTAGTTTTTACAAGCTTTCGTCTGTTCCTACAGACATCCTCAGATATGGAAATAGATTTGTTCTTGTTTTTTACTTCTCGGTAATAAGAGGACAATGAAAATATAGATGTAATCCAAAAAAATGCTATGAGAAATGTTTTATTGTTTTGGAATGTGCGGTTGCAATGCTGAGTTTGAATTTTAAATTTTAAGGTTGTGCGTTTTTGTCCAAATATAGTAATAAGATAATTCTTTTGTACTGGTAGGTTTCCCGTCAATGTGGCATGAACTATATTGTTCAATAATTACAGGAATGTCACACTTATTATCTGAAAGTTGCACGTTGGATCAGTTATTTTAATTTCGATTATAGGTGCAGTTTAATTTATAATTACATGAATCATTCATATTGTTATTTGTATGAATGATTCATGTAATTATATATATATATATATATGTAAAGAGAGAGAGAGTGAGATTGAGTGCTGTTCACAGAAAAGTAAATATCTTCATTATATGTTTATAACATAGATTGAGCAGATAAAAAGTGTGTGATGGTTCCAAAAACCTTTACAGTATAAACAGATAGAAAAATCTCTAAATTTCACATCTTGAATTTGAAAACCTATCAACAATTTTTAATAGAGAATGAAAGCCACATATATAAACTTAACCCCAACACTTAAATGTAAAATGAAAGAAAAATAATTTATACACATTTAACATGATTTTTTAAATGTTGAAATCTAAAAGATACCTATATAAATCAGAGATGAAGAAGAAAGTAAAATAAATTTTTCCATATATGGCCCAGAATAATTAATGCTAGGGGAGAAATATAAAAGTTAATGACTCTGCAAGTATTAGGACAAATTTGGTTCCATACTTTTGGAGCTTGAGGCAAAACTCCATGCATGAATTTAAAATCACCATTAAAACTTGTATATTTTTTAATTAATATACATCATTAAATTTTAATTCTTCATGGAAACTTTCCTCCATGTACATAAAGAAAAAGCAAAAGAAATGTTTCTCTACTTTTCCTTATTAAACAGATATGATAAAAATAATAAAGATTTTTTAAAACATCCCCACCAGAGAATAAAATCCTGCATATTGCGATCTCTCTCTCTCTCTCTCTCTCTCTCTCTATATATATATATATATATATATATATATATATATAAAGGAAGCAAGTGTTCATTTAAAGTTTTATTAAATTAAAACAAAGTGTATCCATTTAATTTGTGGGGGGGTGTATTTTTCTATATCTGTTGCACATCCAGATCAAATTTATGGATAAACTGCAGTTTATATTTTTGTCCCGTTTTCTTCAAGTATACGCATATCTATCTATCTATCTATATATATATCTATCTTTATATTTCCTGCAAATGTTATTTTTACTGGATATCCATGTTTGAGTAGACACCCAGATTTTTTTAAAACTATATGAAGTGCATCTACCAGCCTGCAAGAAAAATATTAATTATATATATATATATATATATATATATATATGAAGGTATGCTGAAAAGTATTCAGCTTGCTGAAAAGATTCACAAATATTTTGCTAAGTTGGTTCCAGCATCCCATCATATGCATACACATTTACATATTAGGTAATTCCAGTGGAAAACAGTTTTCAACTGTGTATTCAGTCTCTATATTTAAAAACAGTGCACTGGGACCCTTTTTCATGTATATAATATATATGTAAGCAATCATATAAGTAATCTTATATATATATATATATATATATATATATACTAGCTTAAAAGATGCCCTGTTGGGTGGCATTTAAGCTAGCTCCTGCTGAGAAATCTGGATTGGCCTTCATCACAATAGGTAGATGTGATAAGCAACAATAAATTACAGAAGAACTCAACAATTATCATGAAAGTATTTACAGAAAAGACATAGAGAGGCAACCTAATGGTGGGGAGAAAGTGACTGAAGTCGAGCTGCCAGATCAGGACCAATAATATTACAGATTCTTCTTTGGATCTTATCAAGGAGCTCAAAGTAAATAGCAGGGGCACTGGACCATGTGGCAGCAATATTCTAAGCATGGGTGAATGGTAGACTTTTAGATATATAAGATAGATTCTGGAGAGAAAAGTTGTTCTGCCTGACAGAGTGAACCAACTATAGTGAATGACAAAATAAGAAAATTTTTTTAAGTGATACATTTCATTCTAAGAAAGAACTTATATAGACTAATATAGTTTTTATTGATAGAATAAGTCTTTAATATAAAATGAATAATTAAAAACAACAGAATTGATAAAAATGCAAACAAAAAACAATAATGAAAGCTAAATGAGGTAGCCTAAGTTAAATGTTTATGTATACTGAATGACAAAATTTAAGCTGTACATTTCTGTATCTTTAACTAGCATTTTGTTGTATTCTCTTCCCACCTTTTACCCATTACATATATAAAACTGATTCTATTAATAAAATTATTATTAATCTGAATATGTTCTTTCTCAGAATGAAACATCACTTACAAGTTGTTTTTCATGTTGTCATTCACATATATCTCTCTCTCTCTATATATATATATATATATATATATATATATATATATATAAATCCATGGGTAAGTAATCCAAATAAATCCTAATAATATAAAATATTAAAATTGATCCACAAGAGAGAGCTCAATATATTTATTCTCGAGCATATATATAAAAATTGTACCCCATTTCACTTCTCGAGAGATTTCTCTCTTTGAAAAACTCCCTGGAGTTTGTAAATACTAAAATGTTTGATAAACGTTTTAGTATTGGCAAGCTCCAGGGAATTTCTTGAGGAGCGAAATGGCCATATAAATGGGGTAGGATTGAGTTTCATTTTTATGTAATTCATATATATATATATATTGCTTTTGAACAGATTTCTTTCAGATTCTTGAAATATACATATCTGCTCTGTTTTGTATTCTAATTTAAACAAAAACTATATATTTAGTAAAGAATTAATGAATTTATTTTTAATCCAACATTTTTATTACTTCAAACATTATTTTTAGTGGACACCCATGTTTGAATAGATGCCCTATTTTTTAATCTGTGTGTATAACATTGACTGACCTATGCACTTAATAAAGAACTTAATTAAAAAGAATGTGCCTTCCATGTAGGAGAAACCAACATCTGCTCCATCATGCTTTACACTGATTGGTCACAGAGAACGTCTCAGCCCAGATAGGTCCCATTTACCCTTTTAAGGAATGCACATCCCTTGGGTTGTGACAATCTTTTGTGATATCAAGGAACACGCGTTACCACTTTTGTAATGTCAATGAATACTCATTGTCACTTTCATAATACTTGTTGTGGTAGAGACTTTGTAATTGCAGACACAAATAGTAATTCCAGTGAACAATACTGGTGTCAGACGCCTTTGAATAACACTCGCACTAATAGTACTTGCTTGATGATACTTGCTCGAAAAGTAACCACTAAATAATGATCCGAATAATAATCCATATAGTGATCAATTAGACGCCATGCTAATTCCCATATATACATTTCCTTTACCATCACATGATCTACTTATTCAAAATGGGATCATCTGTGTATGCTCTCTGATGACCTGTGTTTAAACTCCAGTGTTGGCAGTGACACTTTATTCCTATATAACATAATTATATCAATATTAAAATTTTAAGTCTAACTCACAACAGCAGATCAACACTGTATTCTATGTTGAGTTCACAACAGCAGATCAACACTGTATTCTATGTCGAGTTCACAACAGCAGATCAATACTGTATTCTATGTCCAGTTCACAACAGCAGATCAACACAAGTGAACCTCCCCATTTTTGTGAAAAAATGTTTCATTTCTTGTGCATGTGAGCAGATCAATGAGAAACATGACAGAGTTAATTGCAGTGTGACGTTCATCATTTTAGCGGTGCAGTAATGAATAATGAGAATGTTTGGCAAACAGTAAATCTTCACAAAATAGCTGTGGGCCAATTTACAGATCTTTTTCAGGTTTTCACTTTTTGGTTTTGTCCTCTATTACAACCTGTCCTCACCCGACCTGCTTTACCCTTATCCTGATTTGGTAATGAAGAGAGGCTAATCTCAGATGATATTCTCATACCTGTTTACATTATTGAAATGGTAATTACTGAAAAGTCAGCACCACAGTAGCATTTCAAATCAAAAAGCGTGTTTTCCTATATTTCTTTTAGTAAAACTTTTTTTTTCTTCTTTATGCAAAAATTTTCTTTTAAGGTATACAGTTCTTTTTAACTTGTTTTGCTATTTTCTTCGGATTATTTTCTACCTCAGTAACAGCTGAAACAAATTCTTTTTATTTTTGAAGTTATTATAAGGCATTTTTCTTTACTTCTTGTGTAAAAAAATAAATAAAATAAGTTCTTTTCATTGTTTTTTATCTATTAAGATACAAAATAATATTTCTTTATCCAATTACTAAAACTGGTTTCAGTTTTTTAATCAGTTTACAATAATGCCACTAAGACACAAGGGGTTACTGACAGTGAAAGAGAGTGAGAAAACTTTAGTGAGGAGAAAAAGCAGTAAAAGAATATGTTTCAGGAAGATAAAAGATGGCGATTGATTGTTGCATTTAGATTTTTGAAGATCGTAGGTAGCAGGGAAGCAAGAAATTGAAAAATAAATCCAAAGTCAAGAACTGTGAGAAAAACTATTAGAATAGAGCTTATGGCTACATCAAGCTATTTCAACAGTAAAATGATGAAATTTAGTTGTGTATCTAGTAGTATGCTTAACTTCATGTGATCAAGGTACCGAGGAAGTTAGTTCATTAGAACAGTTGCCATGAAAATATTTATAGAAAAGACAGAAGAAAGCCACATCACAAGTGATAGGAAAGTGATTGAAATCTAGATGCCAGCTCAAGATTGATAACATTATGAATCCTTCTTTAGATTTTGTCAAGAATCTTGTGATATATAGCAAGAGCACTAAATCAGATAAGACAGCAATATTCAATGCATGGACAAATGACAATATTTATAAATGTGTAAGAAGGATACTGATAAGAAAAAATACCTGGCATGATACAGTAAACCAACTTTTCAAGTAGCAGAACTAACAATTGATTCAATATAATCCTTCCACTTCATGCTTGATAGAAAAAGTTTAAATGGTAATACATTTTAACAATTATATTATTCCAAGAAATTTTTATTTCCTTTGGATCAAGTTACTGGATCCAACCAACACTTTTATCCACTGGGCAATGTGACCTCAAAGACACATGGTCCAGTGGTTCTTCCTTGTGGTTGCTTTTCCTCTCTTTGTTTGACTATTACAATCTACAATTTCCTAAGTTTAGAAAAAGCAACATAATGTTGACACTGTCTAAACACTGTTTATGGCAAATATATTCCAACATTATTAAAAATGCATTTGTGAAACTATAGCAAGAAGACTTGTTCTTTTATGTGCCTTGTTTCTTCAGGACATGGGCAATCATGGCTCTCTACAACCTCCTATTCTTTGTAGCTCTAAGCAATGTTTGTTTCCTTACTACCCCTCTTAAACCTTGTTCTGTCCTCCACTGATACAAGTTTGCTAGGTATTTACTTGTTTTTTCCTTTTGCTCTTCTTGACTTCAGTATGTCCTGTGAATATCAAATTCTTTAAGCCTTCTTTCCTCACTTATGTTTCCCAAAAGATGAACTGTCTCTATTGGATTATAGGTACAAGTGTTTAAGAAATTGAAATTTGGAATAGGAGTACAACTTTTCAAGATGAATTGTAGAGGTTGTGTGATTTTTTTATGATTGTGCATGGGATTTTTACTGAAATTTTTCTAATTGAACGAATTATTTATAAAGATTTAAATCACATTCAAAATGATGAAATTAATTATGGTTATTATTATTCATTTTTCTTCAGGAAAAGGAAATAATGAAATTTGAGGAACAAAGATGTTACCTTTCCAGGGGATAAAATAGTTGGCAAATATCAGTAGAATAGTTTTTCCTCTTGTCTTTATTTATATATATATATATGTGTGTGTGTGTGTGTTTGTGTGTTTATTTGAGATGGCTGTCACCATCACTGGTTATGACTGCCTTTTGGCTACAACTATATATATATATATATATATATATATATATATATATATATATATATATATATTTGCTTATCATACATAAAGAAAACTACATGAGGAGACATTATTTTGTAATACATTTTTATAAATATATATATTAGTTCAAGTAAAATAAAACTGTCATTAATTTACATAGGCATAAAATCAAATTAGAAGGTATAATTTGGAAATGAATATTTAAAGAAACCTAAATAAGTTGTCAATATTTCTGATTTTTGCCTTTTTTTTTTGCTCCCTTCCTTAATTTTATCGTTTATACTCCTTCATTTTCTTCATTTCTTTTGACTGACAAACAAAAGGAAATGTTTTGAAGCATGACTATTTGCCAGAGGGCGTAAAGCCTGATGGGATTTGAGAGCTATCCAACCAGTGAATCTCTCCATCGACTGTTCTATGGATGAGTCCCATTATTCTATTTGTTGCAATGTGTTTGACATAATAGAAAATATTTGGCTTCTGCATGGAATGAATTCAAAAGCTCACCTTTCTTTTCATAGTGATACACAAAGAATATCTATTATGTATGTTTCTTGCTTTTATAACAATGTCATTAAACTAGTCTACTTTGCTCTGGTTTCGACACTAACTTGTTCCTTCTCATCCTGTCTTTATTTGGCCATATTTCCAATGTAAATATTTATCTATAGAGAAAGTTTAAAAACAAGAAGTAATAACGTTTGCTCAAATGTTTTCTTTTTTGTTGTTCTAAATATATAATTAGCAATTTTTAATGAGTTTAATCAATTGTCATTAAAACAAGATGTGAAAATCTTATAGTTTAAACTTTTTTATCTGATAAAAAGAAAAAAAATTGACAACAGTGAAAACAGCTTTGAAAAACAACTTCTTAAGAAAACTTCTCATATAAACAGAGTCCAATCAGCCAATTGGATTTCATTATACATGTCAAACAATTGATATTAGCAAATTTTTCAGGATATATTTATATGAGCAATCTATTATGTGAGTTTCAGTTTAGACTATTTCTGTGTTGTTAAGAACTAATTTTGGGATTGTCAAATTATATTATGCAAATAAACTAAGGGCAATATAATTTTGTCCATTGTAAATAAATCCAGAAAATATAAAACATAAAAAATATATGTGTGATTAACACTGTATATCGCTTAAAGCTGAATGAATAATTATTTTACATATTAATGCAGATTCCTTGATATTCTATAATCTTTATCAGCCTTTCATCTAAAGATTTTATTAAACCTTCTACTATTTCAAATTTAATATTACTTGGAGAAAATCTGATTCCCAGAGCTGATCTTTGCTTGAATATTGATTTCCATTCACTTTTAATGAAGGACCACAAATTATTCTGTTGGTTTAATATCTGCAAAGGTTGGTTACCATTCTATTAATTTGGTGCCTTTGAAATCTTTTTATTTTTTTTTATTTTTGCAAAGTGAGCAATAGTTAGATTTTCAGAATTTGAAGCTGCATTTTCTTGCAGGAATCTACTCTTCAGCTTAAAACTATAGTGACTTATATCAAATGAAAAAAATCTTATCCAAAAACTTATGATAATTCATTGCATTTATCTCAATGCTCTCATCAACTTTGAAGAAATTTTTATTTCATAGTACAATACTAGGCTAAAATTTTACCCAACCTTCCCCCTGTTGTCTTCTAAGTCATGCTGGTTGGCTATTTTCATGAAGGACTTAATGTCTAAACAAGACATCAAGTTCATTCAATGTAGCTCTACATTCATCAAGAACAATTATTGTTGAGATATCAGTTTTCATGAATTTATTCACCAATTTACATATTTCTTGTGATGATGCTTGCTTAAAAAGGTTTTTTATTTTGATTGCGTTCATGTTTTTGGTTAATATTCTTAATATTCTGCATCTTTTCTCTCTGTTTACATTTGTAACTCCAGCTTCTTCAAATGTTCATTTTTGCTACTTAGTCCACTTTTCTTGTATATTACTCTTTTAATTTTTTATCAAATCTCTTTTGTAACGTTTTCTGATGAGCCTTTTTGTAGTTACCATTGTTGTGTCCCCATTACTCAATAGTTTTGCAATATCCTGTCTCTCTTTTGAGGTTATGTCTTTTTTTATGAGCCATGGCAAATCTTTATATATCTGAAAGTAAAAAGTTAATATCAACAACTACACTGTTTTATACATTTATTTACAATACAATGAAAACCTTCAAGCTGCATAATATAATCTCATGCAGTCAAGTCTATATAATGCTAAAACTCTAATATTGCATGTATATACGTTCCCAAGATGCAGCTTAAACAATAATTAATACCCCAACCAATTTAGGAGCATGTTGTACCCTGAACATCTACTGAGTACAGTGCCCAATTTCATTAAAATTAGACAAGGAGTTCTTGAACTAGAGCTGTTTTTACTGCATTTTTAATTGGAAATTCACTATTTGTTTTCAATACACATTCTTATATCAATCCACCTATATAAACAAACACTTGCATATTATATTCTAACTATTATGTTTGTGAAGAATAATAAAGACTAACCAACATTCATAATACGTTATAACAATGTTATTTAATAAATTTAAATATACATAACACAACATATATTTATGCAGTGCACTAAACTATATTAGAACTTTTTTATAAACAAATATCTTGGATATATGGCAACTATTTGATAGGTGAAGAGGCTATGTGAGTGTGTCATTGTAAAACTTAATCTGTATGGCTGAGAGATTGTGTCACATGACTTGATGGCAAATAAATGAATAGATACATGCTGATTTGCAGCCATTATGTATTTTGAAATAAATGTGAGGAAAGAACAAGTATGTATATTAAATAAATTTAATTATTATTGACTAGAAAAAATGAAACTAAGTGCACAAAAAGGAGGCACTCATACTTCATATTATTTCAATAAATGTGAATCTTCATTTTTTTTGGTATGTCTTCTACCTTTGAAAATTATAAGATGATAAATACTAAAATTGGTATAAATTATCACCCCGGAGCTATTATTGTTTGAATGTAAAGACCTTTAATGTGATATCAGTTTGCAATACAATTCTAAAAAAAGTAAATTTTTATTACTATTTTCTTATTGCATTTGATCTAAGTAACATTGTGTAATGTAGGTAATAATAATTATTACAATACCTTGTATTTCAAATACAAATTAAATTATGTGTAATTAATAATAACATTGATAATATTGTAACCTCATTTTATATCATGATCTACTTTAAAAGGAACTCAATGGGTTTATGGGTGGTCTAGTAAGTTATAAATATTTCTAATAAAAATGAATGTATGTGATATAAAATTAAAGTTGAAATTAGGATAAAATACCCCTCAAAACAATGAATTTTCTACAAGTTTGGTGTGCATGTTTGTGCAACCTTTTCTTGCCTTTTAAGTGTAAAATATTGATGGAAAGTTTTAATTTATAGATTATGTTGGTAATCCTTTGTTTTCTATCATTATTAATTTTAATTAGCATTTACATTTGTTTTAATTTTTTTAATCATAACTCCTTAACTTGTTTCTCCAACTACGATTCACAAACATGAGTTCCATAATACATTAGGGTCACAAAGGCATCAGAGATACTGCAACTGCAGTAGCCATGGTGTTTTCTGGGCAAGATAGCCTGATGGAGTCCAACACTCTCCAGGATGTTTTGAATTGTTTTCTTTCTCCTAGACAAGTTGCCAACCAATGCTATAGGACCCAATTATTTAACCATAGTTTGAAGAGATTGATTCATACCTTTCCCAAGGGTATCAGGATGTAAGTGAATGTAATAAACTTGACTGGAATTTGAACACAGCTCTCTGATTCCTCAATCCAAGCTGTTATCTATTATTCCACCATGTCATAAAAGAACTGCCACTATTTCTATGATCATTACATTTTTCAGGAATTTTAAGCAGCATTTTAGAAAAGTTTGTCAGTGTCAAAATAAACCTTAAGAATTTGCAATCAATAAGGTAGTAACTAAATTTAAAAACCTTATTTTGTTTTATTAAAAATCAATTTAAATATAAATTTGTGAGTTAACACTAAAAGAAAGTAATTAACCATGAGGCAGTACAGCTAACCAAGTGACCAAAATCAATTTTTTTATTGGCGGACTGAGAACTTTTCAGTAATTCCTGTACTGAAGTAACAATCTTTTCATTCAAACCATTACTTGAAGAATTTTAACAAAATGGCTTTGAGGTAAATGAAGCTTGTATGTCTTAGCAAGGTCCATCCTTCTTCAAACCTCATGGACTGATGCTACAGAATCATAAACAAAGAACTGTACCAGATAACAGAAAATACATCACTTTCAAAAACCATAAACATCTAAAATGGATATCACAAATTGAAAATAATGATATGATCAATATGTTGATATTTCACACTATAACTAATAATGATATGATCAATATGTTGATATTTCACACTACCACTACTAATAATATGATCAATATGTGACACTAGTATGAGCCAAAAGTTAGAGTACTGCAAAGAGGAATATCAACTGCTTGGGCAATGAATACCGAATGTTTCCTTATAAGGAAACAGCTAATATTACCATAGAATTAAAATGGTTTAAGATAATAAAAAAGAAGACTTCATGACTAAAATAAAAACTAAAGAAATGACTGGTTTCAAACAATCTCAGATTTTAAACTTTATCATAATGCAAAAATTTTAAATTGCAGGTGTCTACTGAAAAAGACAAATTTATATAAGATAAATTATGGTTTAATGATCTTATCATTGAAAGCACCTTTTTATATACATCCTTCTCAGAATCGGTAAATGACTATTGACTGAGTTAAAACAATTACAAAATGGGTTTTAAATTTGCCAATTTTTATATATGTTTTTCTCAAACCCAAATGATGATGGGATATGCTTCAAATGTTTTAAAATATAGAATCAATCAAATACTGACTGACAGATTTAATGAAACCCTGAGATTTTGTGTAAAAATTTGTTTAAGTGAAAAGTTTGGGAACTGATGACAAATGAGACTGACCCAGCTTTAGAAATAATCACAATAAGAACATGACAATGTACTTCTCTTGAATTTTTCTTTAACTAAAAAAAAACAAAAAAAAAACACAACAATAACAATAGCCCTTTTTTTTCATCTACAATCAATGAATAGGTGTGTAAAAAGAAAACAGTGGGAAAGAGTTGTCTGAAAACAGGCAAAATACTGCTGTTAGAAATGGCATTGAATTCAACTACAGACCACTCGGTCTTCA
>CAHIKZ030005222.1:370000-402500 GCA_903632075.3 Acanthosepion pharaonis
CAAAAACATCCAACAATTAATTTTTTTTTTTTTTTTGAAGTGCAGGAAATATTTTAAAGGTCAGGATTGGGAATCATTTATGAATACTGAAAGTAAAAAATATCCAAAAAAATATATTTTTCAAGTTATCCATAAGCTAATTTAGTTCTCTTCTCAGTTATTCTGCTAAAAGTGGAATAGTTTGATTCTTAATTTAGTTTAATTTCTAAAATCAAATGTGCACATATTTGCATGGATATCTAAACCTCACATACATTACATATATGATAGGATAAATAACAAATAGGAAATGTTTATAAATCTAACATGTTTCACTTTTATTAAAGCTTCATCAGAGAATGAGATATGAGATATAATTTAATAAAAGTGAAACACATTAAATTCATAAACGTTTCTTATTTGTTATTTATCCTCTGTTGGATTCTGATCTGTATTTAATCCCAATTTATATATATATATATATATATCTGTGTGTGTGTATTTCCTACAACTACAAACATTATTTTTATTGATATCCATGTTTGGGTAAACACCCTGCTTTTATTTTGTTTGTTTGTTTGTTTTTAAATAGTGTAAATTACATTTGCTGGTCTGCACATTCGGGGAGTATATTTACTTTATTAAGTTTCTTGAATGTATAGGCCGGTAGATGTAATTCACACTTTTAAGAAAGGAAAGCAAAAAAAGCAGAATGTCTACCCAAACAGGGGTATTAACAAAAATAATGTTTGAAGTAGTAAGAAATAGTGTCAGATAAAAATTCATTGATTCTTAGAAATATAATATACTCAGAGTTATGCTACTGGTGAGGAACAAAATGTATATTTATTACTATTTATTATTATCACTATATATATATATATATATATACATAAACATGCATTATATATATATATATATATATATGAATAAATTATAACCTCTCCACCACACACACGCACAGATAGACTGAGTAGAAAAAGTTATTTGTCCCACAATCAGACACAATGAGCAAACACCAGATTTTTTTGTGGGGAAGAGATTCTTAATCAGTAAGGAAAATTTTCAACACCCCTTGGTACATATCTGCAATGATAATGCATTAATACATTACACATGTCTATATGTATGTATGTATGTGTATGTATATGCAAATATAAATGCATGTTTAGATGCATCGATACCAATAGTTAATTGTGGAATTTTGATCTGAAATTTTCATTGTATAATCCTAGATTGATATGATTAATGGATAAGAATTTGATAAAGTACATTGATAAGAAAGATTTTGATGAAAAATGATATTTTCATTTTGTAAAATAGATGCACATTTTGCAATTTAGTAACAGTACACACACACACATATTATATATATATATATATACATACTGGTCAAATTTTAGAAAGTAGCTTGATATAAGAACTTTTCAAAATCCTCTCATATGTGTGTGTGTGTGTGTGTGTATATATATATATATATATATGCATACATTATATATATCTGCCTACTATATATACATATATATATGCATTTTATATATACATATATATGTGCATTATACATATATATATATATATGCATACTGTTTATATACATATATACTATATATATACATATATATGCATATTGTATATATACTTATATATATGCATACTATATATATATATATATGCATATATATATATATATATATATATATATATATATATATATATATATATATATATATATATGCATATATATATATATATATATATATATTATATATATATATATATATATATATATATATATATATATATTTATATATATATATATATATATATATATATATATATATATATATATTATATATATATATATATATATATATATATATATATATTATATATATATATATATATATATATATATATATATATATATATATATATTAAATATGCATAATATCTTACATTAATAGCACAACAAAAATAAAAATAATTCCAGCACTTGAAAACTGCTTCAGCATGAAATTCAGGGTTGTGCATTTAATGTAAGATATTATGTATATTTTTTTAATATATTTATTAAATAGCTCTGTTATTTTACATTGAATACTGTTCTTTCTTACACTATAGAGTATTCATATGTATTTGTATACGATTACTCATTCGTATACCTACCTATATTAACCAATTTGGTTATATATATTACTTATGCATTTATATATTTTCTGATATACAACTCTCTCTATGTTCGTATATATATATATATATATATATATATATTAGTTCCATGCATCTGCATATATGTACGTGTATATGGGCCATGTATGTACGCACAGAGATTATTCACCTGACATCAGACTTTTAAATGAATGAAAGTTGATGATAATGATAATGATGTTTGTGAATGGAAAGTTTCAACTTTTCAAATGAGGAAATACATAAAAGACTAAGGTAAGTGAAATACACAAAAAGTGTCAATATTTTTGTACAGGTTGTGATAATTTAAAGAGACTTTTGAAGCAGCCTCATTATTTTGATGAAATAAAAAAAAAACACTATTTAAACTGAAGTAGAAAGCACAAATCGATTTATTTAGATTAGAGAGAGAGATAGAAAGAAAGAGAGGAAATCAATCAGTGTGTCAGCCAACTTTACAGTAAAAATCAATTTCCTTTTATACATAAAGATTGCTTCTTTTTTTTCTTTTTAGATTTATTTAATATACTAGCATTTGTTTTGGGGTATTTCTAGATGTTTATGCAACTCGGTATTTCTCAAGACAAATGAAAGTTGAACATGAAAACAAGAAACGATTGAAACTGTGTTGTGAGACAAGTACAGAAAATTGACTAAAACATGTAACGGAAAGAAGAAATTAAAAAAAAAAAAAAATGTATGTCATCATACATAACTACAGCAAAAAGACAGAAAAAGATAACTTTTAAGCAAATCGATTTATTTCATTTTTAAAAGAATAACAGAAATGAGATCGTTACAATATAAAAATGTAAAATTATCTTTTAAAAGAAAAATATAGTCAGCGAGAAATTTTATAAAAAATGAAAACAAATGACAACCAGATCAGTTGATGACAGACAAAAAAAATAACGATATATTAATGATAATGAACAAGTTTGTTTTGGAAAATCAGTAACTGAGAATATTGATTATTTATTGCAGGTAATAAAAATTATTAATGAATATATAAATGATTGAAATCAAGGAACGATAGTGAAGTTGACAATGACATAAAAATACTAAAGTTGTATTAATTGATTTCGTCCAGCTCGAGGATAATGATACTAATCGGTAAAGTTGATAGTAGATATTAGTGACTTACCTTTGTAGTTTGAATTGACCATTGTAATTAAACACCTACGGCAACATTAAGTTAAGTGATAAAGATTTAATTATATTAATCAATGTCGGCAGTTAGTACTGTGATTGCAATCGAGAAGAGCAGAGGCAACAGGCTGCAAAACTCTATCTCCTGCCTCCAGGATAGATAAAAAGGTAGTTATGTCAGGAGGTGGGTAGATATTTGCCTGTCAGCCAGGTAACAGAAAGAAAGAAAGAGAGAGAAAGAAAGAAAGAATGTGTCAGTCTATATGTATGCGTGTGTTTTACGGCAGGGTTGGGGGAGGGGTTGTGTTTGTGTCTGTGTCTGTGTGTCAGTGTGGGTGCGGGTGGGCGCGCGCGAGTACGCGTGTAATGTTTATATGATTTGGGGTTCTTTACGAGAGTAGTGGCAACGACGATGATGAAAGCCAAAAAAAAAGTACAACAGAAAGAAAAAAGAAAAAAGAAAAAAAAATGTATGAGGTGTGAGGAAAGGTTTCGCGGGGGGGGGAGGTTAGTAAAGTTGTGACAAGGGCGGAGGTTAAATAAAAAGTGAGAATTCGCGCACCCGCGTCTAAGTGTGACACATGGTATTGGTCGAAGAAGGAAGTGACAGAAGTCACAGAAGACAAAAAAAAAAAAAAGAAAAAGAAAAAAATAGAAAAGAAAAGAAAGCAGCAAAATTCTGTGATTTGAACGCGTGCTATTGTTTTTACGGTGATAGATAATCAGTTTAAGGTGGGATAAGGAAAAAAACAGTATGGGGAGGAGTCAAAAAGGGTGGGAAGAAACGTATGTTTATGATATGCATATATTTTTGTACTTTTTTTTATAGATAGATATGTATGTATGTATGTATGGCTATGTCAAGTGGTTGATCTGTCTGCACACCTCACCTGCAAAAGGATTGCCGACCACCTGGGAGTTTTTAAAAGTGTGGCGGACAACACCTCCTTCACTCCCAGCCTCTAGCAGTAGCAACAGCAGTAGCAGCAGCAGCGACGACAGCAGCAATGGTGGTATATAAGTGTTAAATGACAAGGTTGGCTGGATGGTTGTATGGTTGGATGAACCGTCGGTGGACGTTTAGCCAACCAGCAAATGCAAAACAGAATAAAAATAAAATGAACGAACGACCTTGCAACATTTAAAAAAAAAAAAAAAATTCAATCAGTTCTGTTCTCACCTGGCTCCTTCTCTTTATCTTACTCGCAGTTTTCCACTTCCATTTGAGCACATATTACCGCTAATGCCCACTCGACCAACATTTTCTCTACCTACCCACCTTTCATCGGCGGGTACATTCTTAGTGGTGAGTTTTTTGGCAATTAGAGACGGACTGACGAACAACTCGTCACTATGGCTTACCAATATGCAAATACCAAAGAGTGTGTGGGGGATTTTCTTTCTAAAGCAGAGCTGGAAACATTAAAGAAGAACATCTTAGACATTGGTTGACTATCTTCACTTAGTGCTTCATATTGTGTCAGACTCTCTAGTTACTATAGTAACTATACTAATACTTGCTGTTACTTGACATTTTTTTTAAGTTAATATCCGTTCCGTATAGTTCCGCTCTTTTTTCACTGGTACTTTAAAATGTCTTTGGTAAATTTCTTCTCCCTATTTGGCTCTTGCTGCTGATCCAACATTAAAACTTCATCTAGATTCGATGCAACAAATTTGTTTGGTACCAGATAATGTCCTGCAAAAGACAACATGCCCATACAGTGCCTGTAGAAAGGCTGACTGATGGCACAAATCAAACGCCAAGTTTCTTTGTCCTAAGGAACTGCACCGGTAAAAAGTGTGGAGTTACGTTTCTCTAATTAAATCTACAGAATAAAATTAAAATACCAACTAAAACAGTAAGAAATTGAAGAGGTTGACTTAGAAAACAAAAACAAAAAAAAATATTCAAAATTCTGGTTTTTAACCTGGGCTCGAACACCGGCCTCTAGCAAGAGTGGGAAATTATTTCAGCCATAAAAAGAGCCTTGTTGTCATATCTCAATGCCGATTTTTTAAACAGAAGTACACTGACGATTTTCCGGCATCCTTGATTCCAGAAGCGTATTGAGTGATCCGTTTTGCCAGACCAACAGAATTCACGTAATTTAATATTTTAAACATATAACTTATTAATTATGCATCTCTCGTATACAACTATTAGAAATTTATATAAGTACCACCAAATTTTTACCGAAATGAACAAAAACAAAAACGCTGTCCCTGTTTTTAAAATTTTATCAAAAATCAAAGATAATCCGATTTAAATGAAATTTTTAGCACTTATTCATTCATTCATGAATTATTGTCTACTCTACTGAATCGGTTTATTTTATAAGAAAACTTACTTGATGGAACTTTTTTTCTCTCTGTTACATCCCATTTCAATTCATTGTGAATATTTTTTTAAAACTGGGGTAATGACAAATATTTTTGATAGTTTTAAATCCCGGAAGATTATTTCAGTAAAAAAAAAAAAAAAAAAATGAAATATCAACTGTGAACATCTTGAAAATTTGTCCTGAAACTTTACAAAAATAGTTCAACAAAATTTAAAAATATTTTTTGGGGAAAGTTGGGGCTTACATAATTTAATTAAAATACATCATTTTATTCCAGATTTAACGGGAAAGAAATCTACAATGAATATTTATTTTTGAAAAGTTTACTTGTAATTTTTCAGATCCATTTTGAAATTCTGCCGGTTGTTGATGACAAAAGGGATATTTTTAATACATATATTTATACATATTTTTTTTTTTATATAAGTGAGATACTGTTTATATAAAAAAGAAATATTTTTATTAAATAAATATGTCTGAAGAATCGAAAAAGTTTAATGCCATTTTTGGGTATGAAATATGTTTAAAAGAATTTTCTTTTCTTTTTGTAACAGTTAAATTATTTTTTGCATGGAAGATCAAATAGGAAATAATTCAACAATTGCCTCTCTATTGGTTATATAAGGTTGAAAATAATTATGTGTGCTATTTGTGGGTGTTCAGAATATTTTTGACATTTATAGCTGAAAAAAAAGCAAAGTGAAAGTAATCAATTAACAGTAACAATTCAATAAATATCTATTAAACTCCATTTTTATAGTAGCACTTTTCTTTTTAATAAATTGTCTTAAATTAATTAAAAATACCTGATTTTCGAACAATTAAATATCTAATAAAATCAAACAGGTAAAAATAAATAAATGCAGAATAATTGCCAAATAGTTAAACAAAAGAATGAATAAATGCAATAGATAAAAATATCACTTCATTTTATATTTTAAAAATATCTTTTATATTCCTATTAACAGAAAAATAAAAATTCCATCATGTTTGATAAAGGTCTATAGAATAAAAAAAATATTCCTAACTTACTGATTATATATGGTTAAAAGTAATTATTTTTAAACATAAACGAAACCAGTTTCTGTATTTTGGTAGTTTTGGTCTTTCGTATTTAATTAAATTTAAGTGGCTATTAGCGGGAGTAATTGCTTTTGTTTGACTTATGAACTTGTTGACATGTGAAATATACCTGCCTTGGTTGACATTTGTTTCGCAATATTTTAAGCGTAAAGTAAGTAATTTTTTCCCAAAAATTCTTGTATTAGTCCTTCATTTTATTAGATTTCTTTGAAAAAAATACCGTGGACTAATAACTTATTTTTAAGATGTTTTTAAAATGCCTTAAATTTTCTGCCGTCATTTTTCAACCAAAGTGGCATATCGATGATAAAAAGACTGTAAGAACGTTTTAAAATATTTTAAAACATTATTGGAATAGTAGAATTCTTTTTCTTTTTCTTTTTTTTTTATAGATTAGCTTTATTATTTTTCAAATAAAACCCAAATTTAACTGGAAAGTAGGCATTTAAATTATTGAAAGGACTTTTAGCTTATTTTTTTTTTTTTTTGCTGTACGAAAAAACTTTATAAACTATTACTAAATGAAAGTTATACTTGAATTAAATACATTTGGCAATCGCGTTAAATAAAAAAAAATGCTTGCTCGTAATTTTGTCCTGATTCGAAGAGATACAATAGTCAGTGGTGACATGAGAAGTGTTGCTTTTGAAGTTCGATCACAGAAAAAAGAGCTTGATATATAAGTATAGCTTACGCTTTGCATAAGGTTTGGCTTCGATTATTAAATAGATAACGTTGTGCGCGCAGTTAGCGTGACGGTTATCGGCGCAGAGAATTTAAATTCCCGCCGAGTCTTTACTTTCGCACTAATGCCCTTAGCAAATCATGAAACCAGTTCTTCTCCCCACCCAACCCAGCTATGACCTAATCAGCAGGGAATATTGGACTATGCCTTAGGTGGCAGCCAGCCAAAGCGAAGAAAAACTATAAACGAGAAATCTCTCTAATATCTATTTTCCAAGAAGTTGTGACAATTCAGAGATATTAAAGAAAAGAAGCTGTTGAAAACAAAGATGCCCTACGTCCCGAATAGATAAGGTATTTAAAAAAAAAAAAAAGAGGGAAGTTGTTATTTAACATTAAAAGCGTCACCATTTACGGCAAACTGTCAATTCGATGAGCAACAGCAACTTTACTTCCCGTACCATCGACTTAACTTCAGTTTTTATTTAGGAAATAAAATGATCAATTTTACAATAGTCCTTTTCTGTACATGTTGTTTTCCAATCTAGAATTTAAGATGGATGGTGTACCTCTTACAATCTCATCACGGATAAAGAAGAGACTTAAAGCAACAGAAATGTTGTTCTACAGAAGGATGCGTGGAATACATTGGACCAAATATGTGAGCAACGATAAACTTCTGAAGACAATTGAAACAAAAAAGACACTTACACTTAACACCAGGAAGAGACAGTCTACTGCACATGATGAGGAAAGATGGCTTGGAATGATTAATACTCACAGGACAGACTGTGTAAATAGACAGCGGAGCAAGGTTTGGGAGAGATGGCAGAATGACAAAAAAGCTAATGAGCTACAAAGAAATTGTGGAAAGTCATGGTCGCTGACGTCCTGAAAGGACACAGCACAAAGAAGAAGAAGACTCTTCTTTTGTTTCTGCCACTTGAGCCATACATGAAAGTAATTGTACATTTTTAAACTGATGAAGAAACAGTTACCATTCAGAGTGAAAAGGACTAAAGTCATATTCTTGGATGCCTTGCCAGTTCGATGGTGGGTTCGATAATCACTGTTACTGAATATTCTCCGCTTGTGGAGTTATTAAATCTTATGTAGTATTAATCTCGGCTTAGTGTTCGAAAAAAACAAACAAAAAAAAAAAAACAAAGAATAAATTCGTTGTCGTTTTCAATGACTGATGTGTGGGCATTGTAAGCAATTGGCATTGAATTTATTCCTTCTACTTTTGACTTAGTTCTGCTCAAATAAACTGTTCCACGCGTAATAAAATAAGACAAAAATTTTCGGGTAATAATTTTTTTTTGATTAGCATTCATTAAACTTTTCTCCAGCTAATTTATCAGAATAAAACTGTTGTAATTTTTTTATCGATTTAGAAGGGAGTCCTGTTTTTATAAGACAAATACTGTTCACAAATGATCTCTGATTTGTAACAAAGTTATCTGGAATTAGTTTATTATTCACAAATGTCAAGTTTGAAACTGTTTCCGTCATTGATATCTGTATTTCTTTTGAGTTTCAGGAATTTTAAAAACTTTTTAAACATCTTTTTGGGGATTTTTTTTAGAAGCACATGCACAAACATTAGGCGATAATAATTATTTATCTTAAAATAATAATAAAAGGATATATACTTTTATTAATTAATAATGTACATTTTGTTCTTTAATTAAAAATGTACATATCCGTTTGTTCTTTACTCAAAAGAAATATTTTGTTAAAAAGTTTGCTTTCGTACGCAGAACAACAAAGTTCAGATAACTCTAAAATGTTAAAGAAGATCTTGTGAATGCTAATCTGCAAAAATTATTTCCCGAAAAAAATCTCTATTTTTTACGAGTGGACAAGTATACTAAAATAGTGCCTGTGACTTAATGATATTAATGACAAAGCTGTCATCATCAGTTATCTGAGACTACCGCGAAGATAGTTAAAAAAAAAAAACTTAAAATGTCTCTTAAAAATGGAAAATGCAAACTACTGAGGGTTCTTTCAAGTCGGAAAGAGAAACTGATTTAACACAGAAAAAATGGCATTTTTGTTCTTTTTTAATCGGTATCACCCCCATCCAAGGCAATAAAGCCACTAAGACACAAGATGTTACAGAGTGTGGAGGAATTAAAAACAGAAACATTAATAATGAGCGGAAAGAGGAAAGAGTAACCAGGATAGCGATTGACATTGCATTTAAATGTTTGCAGATTAAAGTTGCTTGGCAAGTATGGAGCGGGAAGGGAGTTCCACAAGCGACAAATGCGAGAAAAGAAACTGTTAGCATAGAACTTACGGTTGCATCTAGCCAGCTCAATTGTAAATTGATGAGATCTCGACGCCAGTCTAGTATTGCGCTTAAATTCAAAAAAGTCTAGGTAACATAGCGAAGAGCGATATTTATTTCTGCTATGTACAGAAAATGTGGCACAAGGTCAAAATGGCGAATGGAGGAAAGGACGGTCTCCATCTGTCTTAACGTTAAACTTAGCTCAACTGAATAATTACCATGAAAGTATTTATAGAAAAATGCACAGAGACGCAAACTTACGACGATGGGAAAGTGACTGACGTCGAGTCACCAGATCAGGACCAATAATATTGCTGATTCTTCTTTGGGTCTTATCAAGGAGCTCAAGGTAAATAGCAGGGGCACCGGACCATATTGTAGCAATATTCTATAAGCAATATCGCTTGTGAAATTACGCTATATTATCTGTTAGGGGATTTCTAAAACTCGCAGGGTGACATTGTATAAAACAGCATAAAAAGAAAGGGCACAAATATACACTCTCACTTTTCTCTTGCTCTTCAACCAGACGACGCTGTTGTGGCAAATGTGTCTCATTTCCCTTCCAGGGGACTTCTTAGTCACCGACGAACCACGTATCACATCTCATACAATACTATCAATACACTATCTCCTGTTTGAAAAAGAAAACCCCCCAAAACTCATGCAACGGCATAAATTTACATCTCTCTCCAACGGAAAGAAATTATCCCATCAACTTCATGCGATGAAAAGAAAAAAATCTACTACAACCTATCCCATAAATATCTCACTCCAACACAAGAAAAAATCCTAGTTCAACAAACGATGCAGCGCAGCTACAAATTGATGACTCCCGTAACAAATGCAAAAATGTTTAGAGATTCTGATAAAATCCAGAGAAAAATCTGCAATGTTATCAGTCCTGAAGTGGCATCTCGGTTTTAATCACTTTATCACCGCCGTAACGTAGATTCCATATACCTTTTCTACAAATATTTCTATGATAATTATTCTGAAGAGCTTTCCTCTTTGGGACGTCGACTTTACGAAGCACAATACTAGGTTGGCAGCTAGGTCTCGTCATTTTGCACTTGAATTGGTTAGTTGTAACCATTAGTTCTATGATGTTTTTCTCTCGTACGTCTTGCTTGTAGAACACTCTTCCGACTTCTTGTTTGCCAGTCAATTTTGATTTTCAAAAATTTAATTGTAATGTCAATCGTTAACTTCTGTCTTCTTAAATCCTGTTCTTTTATTGTTCTCTCTGCTGAATAATGTTTTTCTTTTTCTCGTACATTCAGTTACCACCCTTATGAATTTGTAGCGATTATTATCGCCATTACACACACATATCTATATATACATACAGATCATACGGCAAGCATTCATGGGCTGATCTCCTCAAAACTAGCTTGCTGATTGGTCAATTCCGACCGATCAAATTGCCGGCACGCGAGGAAATAATTTTCCCGCGTACAAGCTTCGGAGCCGATCACGTGATACACAGCCGTATATAAACAAAACACGAATAAGCTCCCTCGTGTTCCTCTTCATTCATCTTTCTCCTTGCTGCAAAGATGTAATCTTCAAGAGCTCCCGTCTTAACCGTACGGTCAGACGTTAAAGATCATTGCCAACAACTCTTACCGACTTTCTCGCAAGTCTTCAGTAGAGTCCAGATATTACGCCTGTCTACACAGATCCACGACTTTACTCACAACTCACACACAGATTTTTGTATTACATTACACATTCTTCCTCTCTGTGACTAAGCCAAGTTCATGAACCAGAACTCTTTCTTACTTACTCAAAACAACACACTTCTTAATTGTATTCTATTCTAACACCAGATTCTATTCAACATAGAATCCTGAACATTCTTACTCAAGCAGCATCTACAAATTCATTTGTTCTGAGATTATCAAAATTTTCTACTGAATTTTAAACAGGCCTCAACATAAATACTAACGTTGGATTGTCCTTTTAACTTTAAATATTTTTTCTTTCATTTACAAAATCAACAATTTTCTCCTCCTTAATTTGTCTGATTAAGACTGCGTATTGAGCGACTTGATATTTTGGGCGACAACAGCTAGTCTGCTCGTGAGTTCGATTTTCATTGGGTGCTCAACACTTTAGCCTTGGGCCAGATTTAGCTTGGTAAATAGTTAAAGGTGTGACTCCAAGATAGATCGTGAACTTATATCCCCAAAAATCAGATATCGGGTTGGAAAGTTTCGATTACTATCTATCGAAGAAAAAGAAAATCCCGATTCACAATGGATCTGTCTGTGTTTGTGGTTTTTTTTTTTTTTTTTTTTAATTCTTACCGCAAACTGTAAACTCTGTGCTTGTAAAATCTGCAGTTTAAACTTAAAGCCACGACAGCAAAAACGTCAATGACTTCAGAAATTCCGCTCACCTGTTAGAAATATTTGAACCAAACTGATTTAATTATCATTAAAGTAACACTTTTACAACCAAACACATCTCCCTGCCCTGTCATGGGGGAAAGAAGAAGAAAAGATAAAAGGAAGAAGAAATAAATTGCTGCTAAAAAGAGATAGAACCTCTTTGTAGCACGTCTGGGTGAGAAGGAGAGGGCCTTCGTCGTCTTGGCCCGCAATAATAGCAATAGTTTGACTAGCAGTATTTGTGTCACACGTGGGGACAACCCCTTGCGCAAACAGTGAGAAGCGAAACACAATGTGTCAGCAATCAAATCTATGTGGAGTGAGAACTAGGAGATGTGGGGTGAGCGAATAACGTACGTCGTACGAACACACGGTCGACCCGGGTATTTTGCAAGTAACAGGGTAAATCCTCACCCTGTATGTTTCTCTTGCATGTGACGTGTGTGTGTGTATGTAATGGGATTTTTTTTATTCTATTTTCTTTCTTTCGTTTCTTAAAGAATGTTTTTTGTTACCTTGTTTTCTTACTTACCTAAGAAGAGGCTTTCAGATGCAACATTAAATCTATACTACTCATTTCTCTTCGACGTTTTCATCAAAAAGCTGCAGGTGTCAGCCATTGACATACCAGCGCATGGCACCCCACCTACCTGTCCTTTCCAATCCTTCTATTACTTTCCTACCTTTCTTCCCCACTCCCTATTCACACTTTGTCGTTCTTCTTTAGAAAATCTCTCTCCTCACATCTCAACTGAATATATTAGTTTAAAGATTTAAATTCAAATTGTTTAGTCTGTCTTTTTATTGATGAAAATAGTTAAAGGAAAAAATGTAAACGCTATTTTATTTTTTTAAATTACAGAAGACATTATGCCGTCTTTTTGATCTTTATCATTTTCTACAGGTTCATCTTTGTCACCCATTAATTTTAATTTAATTTAAAATTATCTTGTTCTTGATTATATTCATCAGGTTCAGACAAAAGTTCTCTGGTTCATTGATCTAATCGGATTGAATGACCTTTCGATTTCATCAAATCATTTTTTTTGAGTCATAAATAATTTCCGTTTTTGTTCATTAACTTTATTCGGAAAAAAATAAAGAACAGTTACATTTCATTCAGTTATAATATTCGCCATTATTTGCAGTGACTTATAAATTATCAGGAAGCTTGTCAATGGAAAATTAGCAGATTTTGGCGTTTTCAACAACCTCTTGAATTTGGTTTTCCACCTCAAAGCCTTTTGTAGTGATCGAACGATACAATAACCTGTTGGTGTAATGTCAGGTGAATATGGTGGGTGTGGCAGAACAGACTAACAAAGTTCCAAAACTTTTTCCCATGTTATTCTTTCTGTATGCAGGCTTGTGTTGTCTTGGAGGAGAACAACATTTTCCTTTTAATCCACTGTGTATGCTGCCACTACCATACAAAAACTAAGGTATGTTAGTGGACTCTAAATTTATTCTTAACATCTTTGTATGATAATACAACGTCTGGATGACACTGTTGAGAGAGAGAATATATCCCTACAAGTTTGGACTCGGTCATCAGACGAAAGATATAAAAATACTCCTACATCAAGAGGAGTAGCAGAAGGAGCAGCAGCCTTTGCTAAAAACAGTTAGTCATTCATGGCTAAACATTTTCTTCTCTAGTTTCTATTCTACATTATGTTTTCCTGTACCGAAAGGTAATAAACATGTTAAACCAATTCTGGTTTTCTTCTGTTGTTTTTGATAACTCAGTTGCTATATTTTGAAAAAAGAAAAAAGAAAAAAATAAACTTACCTTATGGACGTTCGTACGTAAAAAGAATCTCGTGGGGAAGCCATATTTTTTTTATGCTGATAAATTGACGCAAAATCACGGCGACCACGAGATTTGAGAAAATATAAATATGCAGTGTACGAAAGATGAAAGAGGGGAAAGGAAGTTAGTCTATAAAAGACCAGACCATACGACAAATACAACATCTACAGTTACAACAGATACTAATGGAAATATGGTCCTACAGAAGGATGCTGAGAATACCACGAACTGAACATGTGAGTAATGAGGAAGTGTTAGGGAAAATGGAAACAAAAAGGACACTTATACTTAGAATCAAAAAGAAAAAGTTAAAATTTATTGGATGCATAATGAGAAAAGAAGGCATGGAGAATTTGACACACTGATAGCAAGAGGGACAGAGGAAAGTAATAAGTAACTCTATGTATATGGATATATAGCTTGTGTATATGGATGACAGAACAGGGAAAAATGGCAAAAAGACAAACCTTAATAATAGCTAAAAAGGTTGTGGAGAGTCATGGCCACTCATGTCCTGAAGAAATATGGTATATAGAAGGAGAAGAATATAATCTCTGGGTATTGTTGATGTTAAAGTTTAAAACAAAATTTGGATTCTAAATACTGAATAACCTTCCTTGGAATTTGTTATCAAACCTCATTATGATGACATGCTTTAAGCTTCCAGTTTGAAGTTTTGAAGGTATGAAATCAAAATGTTATGCAGAGCGGAAATGTTCCCAGAAGTTGAAAGAAACATATTTTTCCTGCTTCCAGAATGTTCTTCTTGTATGAGCCATGTCCCTTCAGGACATAGACGATCATGGCTCCACAATTTTCTATCTATTATGTGTCTTAGCAGTTTTTCTCTCTTTGCTATGGCTCCCCAACAATTCCGACAGTCATTCCCACAAGATTGTCAGGTAAGTGGTGCACTGCTTTCCACTATCTCTCTTACCCTCAATATGCTCTGTGAAAATTAAGTTTTCCAATCCCTCTTTCCTTATTATGTTTCAAAGGAATTTCAGACAACTTTTTCTGATTCTGAATAGATGAGTTCTTTCTGTTACCATTTCTTTAAGACTTTCTTGTTACAGAATTGATCAGAAATAGAATAAAAATATTATATCTCCTAGCAATATTACATAACTAATTTACATTTGAAATTAACCATTCTTAACTGAGGGATGATATTTTTTTGGAGACGTTCTATTAGTGAAATATCTTGTCAGTGATTCCAAGAAAATCATTAGTTCCACTACCTTTGTCTATTGCCATCTTCAAATTATCTTGAATTATTATTCAATTTATTAGCACTTAAGAAAACTCATTTCTCCTGGGTATGACAATAAGCTACATCTGGCAGTAAGGCCTCTGATATGGAGATTGGAGGTTATGTGGAGCATGGAAACAACTCTTAATTGCCTTTGTTCCCAGGTCCACCCTGACCTGGGTGGCAGCATCCATTAGGGTCCCAGCTATGGGTAAAAAGTGAACCCACAAACAAAAATCAAAACTTTTTTATAGTAAAAATACTATCCATACATTTCTGTAGTGAATTTACCAGTAATACATTTTTATAAAAAAATTAATACATTTTTATAGTGAAATAACCAAAAATACTTATTCCTAGCAAAATGACCAGCAATAAATTTTATAGCAAAATGACCAACAATACATTTTATAATAAAATGATCTACAATATATTTTTATAGAAAAATGATAATCAATACAACACTAAAAAAAATGAATGAAAATACATTTTTATAGTAAAATTACCAGCTTACATTAACAAAAATTACCAGAAATACATTTTGTTATCTACAAAATATATATTTAAAAAGCATACATTTACCCTGAAAGTATAAAATTATGTACAAAATATCTGGAGTTGAAGGCATGAAATTGCATTAAAAATATTTAGATTTGGACATTAAATAACCCATAGAGATAAATATGCTGTTAAACAAAACAACCAATCTACCAACCAAAAAAGACTCAGATCAGAGAAATTTGTCTTCAGCAGTTTCTAAGTCATTAAGGTGAAATGAACATTAATTCATTGATGCATATCATTCCAGTTTTGGAAGAATGTGTATTAATGGGAAATCAGGAGAAATCTATAAAACAGGCTGACAAAATATTTTTTAAATGGTGATTGGGATATTTTAGATAACTTTGATCAATTTCAGGGTGCTGAATCCAAAAATAAGATTCACTTGCCACCATTAACTTTAGTTTTCCTGCTTCAGAATACTGTATCCTACTATAAAAAAGGGTCATGATTGGCTTAGGTCACTATGAATGTAAAAAAAATAAATGCTCAATTAAATCATAAATACCATCTTAGTAGGAAACAAAAGCCAACTTCTGAAATACAAAAAAAAATAACATAGTAAATGGTTAAAATTCAAATATTGAGAACAATTGGTAGAAGGCAATTTGAAAAAAAATCAATTTTTATTAATAATTTTTTCTAGTTCAAACCATGTTAACAACTAAGATAATCCATTATTTCATGCTTCTGCTCCTCTCTCATCCTTGGTCTGTATCTTCTCATTCTCTCCCTTATCCCTCGCAATCTTCATTGCTTCTCTATGTTTTTATCTAAATGTTATGCAAAAAAAATAGGATACAAAAAGAATAAAAAATGTGGAAATAATTTCTATTGCCTTTCAGGTTTGTCACGGATGATGATGGAAAATATATGCTGATGACATAGGTATTCATCATGGGGATAAGAATGATCTTGAACAGAAAATCAACATCCTCTATCAAGTGTTTCAAGAAATAAGGCTCAAGATAAATCTTTCCAAAACAGAAAATATAATCTGGAATTAGAATGAAAGCAGTGATGGCACACACCCTGAATGCATCATAAACATTCAGGATATGGAATTAGTAAGCATGAAACACTTCAAATTCCTCAGTGCATGGATCAATTGCAGTTGCAACAAATTTAGTATAGGAAACAAGGAAATTGAACATAGAATAGGCAGCACTAGAAGTAGTTTCACTCACCAACATATATTGCCACAAGACCAAAACATTAACCTGAAAATTGGAGTTATGTTCTTAGATAACCTTGTCAGATCAAAACTTTCATATGGATGCCAAACATGGCACCTAACCCATTCAGAAATATCTAAACAGTCAGGTGTATACAACTGCTCTCTCAAATAATTGACTTTGAGTAAATCAAGCCTGTGGGCTTTGGTGAAGATCATTCTTCATTGAACCTTATGGACAGGTGCTACAGAATCACAAAGTAAGAACTGTACCAGATAATAGAAACCATATCACTTGTGGACTTTTAATAGCAGCAACAACTCAAATGGATATCACATGTAACTTGAAGAGAAAATAAAGATATAATCAAGATGTTTATGTTCCACACAACTTCAAACAAAAGGTTAAAAAGGAAATCCCCATCAGTACTGGACAGAGTGATAGCAACTACTGTATTTGAAAATATTTTTTAGAGAAAGATTTTATAAATTTTAACCGAAAGTAGTACAGGCTACTCAGTCAATGAATGTCAAATGATTCCTTCCAAGGAAATGGCTAATATTAGTATTACCATTAACATTACCAGAGAATTTTGACTGGGTGTGGGGCAGCCTTTAAGTCAGGTGGACTGTCAGTAAGAAGTTGCATGTGAGAATTTGTTCACATCATTTTCACAGAGGTAAGGAGCAAATGATTTTCTGTGGAATCAGCCCAACTACCTGGTGACATCCTTTCTGCCTTCTCTCATGCAACTGACCTTTTTGTACTCCTCTCACTTACATCATCCCTAAATTTCCTCCATCATACTTTCTTTTTGCAGCTCTTTTGGCCCCCCCCCCCACTATCACTTTTCCCAAATACTTTCCACTTAATTTTATCAGGTAGGTTTCTCAGCCAGAAAGTGTAAATGATTCCGGTTCAAAAAGTAAATACTAATCTTCTGATCTGTGTAGTACAAACAAGCAGAATCATATTATAGATTCTAAGAAGAGAATATCTTTTTTAAAGAATGTCTATATAGATCTTCAGATAAGATTTTAACCCCTTTCCTACAGTTGAAACACTGCAAGCATCTTGCCACTCTACCACTATTTCCATGGAAAATGTTTAAACAAGCTACATTCCTTAGTTTCCTCAACTCTAATCTTCCCAGCTAAGACCCGTTATGCTAAGCACATTGAGGTGAAACACCCTCATTTCCATTGTACTCTTTTAATAAAGACTAAGTTCTACTCAGATAGCTTCTTCTTAAGAATTGTTACTTTGTAGAACAGAAGCTCTGAAGGATGCTTTCCCAATTACTACAATCTTCAATTCTATGGCTATTATTTTTCTCATATACTGTACCCTCTTTTATCGTTCACATAATAAATACCTTCAGTAACCCTCTATCTTGTGTGAGTCTTGGGCCTTGAATAGGGTGAACATTATTAAAACAAAAGAAAGATCAAAGAGAATTTCTCTTTTATTCAATGCATTAAAAATAATTTAATCTCTAACTTTTCTACATGAGGAATATAGATATTTTCTGGATAAGAACATTTTTCTATGTGATTTATAGATTTTATGTGAATCATTTTAGTCACTCATTCATAATGAAATATGAGATGTTTTAAACAATCAACTAATTAGATAAACAGATCGCTTTTAGAAATTTTTAAAGCTTTAAAGAAATACAACAAAGATAATTGTGACTAAAAATTATTGCAGTCAAATTCAAGATATTATCTAATAATTTCTCAATAAACACAAACGTCTCTTAGAGAAAGATAGCCTATACAAAGTATTATTTTTTTAATTTTCACTAATTTAGTTACAGAATGTATTTGTTCATGCTAAATTGAAGTCATAAATTTTTAGGAGTCCTTTTTCTCCTTACAAACAATTTATGATTTCCCACAAGCCATAAAATGACTTCAACTGAAAGGTAGTCTGTTTATAATCTACAAGTCCAGGACTAGAATTTCCCCCACACCTGACTTCATCTTCTTCTTCTATATGCTCTGTGCCTTTAGGATATAGGTGGTCATGGTTCTCCACAATTTCCTGTCCTTTGTAGCTCTTTATTAATTTTGTCTTTTTGTTATTTCTCCTAAATCTTGTTTTGTCATCCATTTACTCAAGCTCATTAGGTAGGTTATGCATTGTTTTCTGTGCCTCTTGCCTTCAATCTGTGCTATGAGGATCATATTTTCCAAGCATTCTTTCCTTATTACATATTTCAACTATTTCTTCCTGTTGTTAAGTATAAGATTCCTTTTTGTTTCCAGTTTCTCTAAAACTTTGTTGTTGCTCACGTAATCAGTTCATGGAATTCTTGGTAACCTTCTGTAGAACTATATTTCTGTAGTTTTGAGTCTCTTCTTAATCTGTGAGAAAATTGTTCCACTTTCATTGCCATATAAGAGCACTGATATCACATAAGTTCAGTACTCTTTTCTTTGTTTCTAATGAAATTTTTCTATTTCTTAATACTCTGCTTAGCTTTTGGAATGCATCTTTGGTTATCCCAATGCATGTTTGGATTTCTGTGTTGCACTTTCCAAGCTATGTTTTGTAGATTGTGCAAAAGCATTTGATAAAGACTGCCACCTGACTTCAGTTGTATTAATAACTTCATCTTCTACAAACACATGTATAATTCTATATTTATCACATGAGCCATCCATTGTTTTTCTGAAACTTATTGAAATATCTTTATCCCTGTTGGTGGTTTACTGGGCACAAAGTGGACTCGTTTTTCTCTCCGTCTTTCTTGCACACATACTTGCAAATATAGATTGAGGACTGTTGTTATAGAGTTTGATACAAGAAAATAAAGTATTTTTAAAGATCTTTTTTATAATGTCAAGAAGGGTCATCAACATTCCAAATTTTCTTCTGTCAATGAAATGCTTCCTTCATGTTCCTTATGTGAGTAACACAATGTCTTTGTAATTCAATATTTTATTTTTCATCAGGTGTAGAATCCAAAAGAAGAGGCAAAAAACATTTATGCATAAAATGATGACAAGGAAAAAGGTGTTCATTAACACTTTCAATACTGAATTGTTATAATATTGCTGCTTGGCTGTGCTGATCTTTTGGGGGAAAATAAGGAATTGCCATTTACTGGAAATAAATGACTATAAAGACACTTATAGCAATTTCTCATGGGCACCACCATTTTGATTTCTGTAGGATACTCTACAGTACAGCCTATGTCATGCATCCCCAGCACACAATATGATAAAAATACATCACCAAACAGGTTGTATTGTATGCTACTATATGTCTATATTGGTCTGAAAATAGCATGAAGGTCTATTTTCTTTTTTTTAATCAATTCATCCAAGAAAGTTGATAATGCCACAAGAGGCTACTGGGAATGAAAAAGAATGAAAAAACTTTAGAAGGAAACCTAATCCTAAATAGGAAACAAGGGATAAACTAATCTTAAACAGAAATCTAATCCTAAATAGGAAACAAGGGATAAACTAATCTTAAACAGAAACCTAATCCTAAATAGGAAACAAGGGATAAACTAATCTTAAACAGAAACCTAATCCTAAATAGGAAACAAGGGATAAACTAATCTTAAACAGAAACCTAATCCTAAATAGGAAACAAGGGATAAACTAATCTTAAACAGAAACCTAATCCTAAATAGGGAAACAAGGGATAAACTAATCTTAAACAGAAACCTAATCCTAAATAGAAAACAAGGGATAAACTAATCTTAAACAGAAACCTAATCCTAAATAGAAAACAAGGGATAAACTAATCTTAAACAGAAACCTAATCCTAAATAGGAAACAAGGGATAAACCTCTACTCTTGTTCAAAAATTCATAACAAAATCACTAACAACATTTGCATGGCATCTTGAAAACATATATATAGAGAGTGCAGCAGAAATACCTTCTGCATATAACTCACAGAAATACCTCCTACATATACCTCCCCAGAAATACACCTTAATATTTTACCATTATGTGGGACTTATTTCTGCCACACCCTATAAATTGACAGCAATAGAATGATAAGGATTATCCTTCAGTGTTTAATTCTTGAAATGTGAGCATAATTTAAATGTGGCAATTTTCTAACATGAGATTGCTGTGAACATATGGCCAAAACAAATATACAGAGGGGCCTCAACTTATGACAGAGTTCTGTTCCTATGATATATCATACAGTGATTTTCCATGTAAGTCAGAATGGACCCATAATTTCACTTCCATTTACTTCAAAGTACGACCATCAGAAGAAGTTATACTTTACTTGGGAGCCATAATGAAGGGCAATAAGTTTTGACAAACACAACACAAATGAAAGAGAGTGAATGCACAACAATTCAATATTGCATACACTCAGGAAACAAGATTATAGAGATTGTTTCATAACTATGAACCATCGTAAGTCAGGACTGTCATAACCCAGAGGACTTACTGTATATATATATATATATATATATATATATATATATATATATATATATATATATAATAAAAAAGGCTCACACACTCATATTCCATGGTTATAATTTATTACATTGAAATTGTAATCATAATCCAATTCATCAGACCAACAAATTCAAAAGAACTTTGAAAATATAACTCTGGGTATAAAAAATAAAATTTTAGTGAGAGTGTATGTATGGGAGTGTGAAACAAGTGTGAGAGGGAAATGTATGAAAGTTCAAGAGATGGGTAACAGAAGAAAGAAGAACAGGAAGGCCTAAAGGTGAAGGTGGGAATTCAAATTTAACCGAGAAAAGTTTTAAAGAGAGGAGTTAAATAACGGTTTAAATGAGTGAGATATAAATAAATATGAGTTATTTTTCAATGTATAATATATATATATATATATATATATATATATATATGTATGTATGTATGTATATATGTATGTCTACACACACACACATATATATAGATATATATATATATATATATGTATGTATACACACATATATATGTGTGCATATATATATATATATATATATATATATATATATATATATATATACTTCACTTGTTTGCCTTAAATACATCTAAAATATGCTAATGTGTGTAATATTTGACAAAATGTAAATAACAATTAGAATCATTAAAGAGATGTTTATAAAGACACAATTTTATATTATCTCATATATTTTTATGTCTAAATTTATGTTTAATGATCTAAAGTGATTAGGAGAACCATTTTCATTGCTGTTTGCCACTGTGTCAAATTAACTTAGTGATCTGAGGTGACCAACAGGATATAAGCTTTCATGTTCAATGATCCCATGGTTCTTTGGTGAGTGGTATGTGTGAAAGGTCTCCCCAACATACAGAGTTTGCAAGAGGAAATGTTAGCCGATGCTATATTCAAGATGGAATAAAACTTATGAAAGGTTTTCTTTGGTGTTGTGATTGTTGAATATGTTGGACAGCCAACAAACTGGGTGGATGTTTGGTTGGTTAGGTATTGGTAAAGGATTCGTTGTTTAGTTGTTACTGATGTTGAGGTTTGGGTGTGGATGGAGTAATGGAAATAAATTTGACAATAACCAATGACCTGTAACTTTAGCAACAAAAGATGAATATAAATGAGGACAGTTTTATTACTGATAATTTTAATGAAAGCCTGCCCGGAAAATATATACATAATTATATAGGTGTATATCAATGTGTGGGAATGCATAAGTATGTGGATGCTAGAATTATATATATATATATATATATATATATATATATATATGTGTATGTCAGCTTTTGGGAATTGAATTTGCTTGAGAACTTTACAGCAACCAATGAATATATAGGTGTGTTTGTGTGTGAATATATCATTTGAAATCAATTGTTTTACATGTATATAGATTTGGAATTTTCACTGTATAATGGCCAATCTGAGTTAAGTGCATTGACAAGGAAAACTCTGTGTCAAAATAAACATTCAATGTGTAAAATAAATATTTTGCCATCACAAACTGCAGACTTATTAATATACCTACATCCATGTATAAAAGCTTCTCTTTTATATATACAAAGGTTAGCTGAAAAGTTCATAGGCTGGCCAAGATATAAATGTAAATAGAGACACCAGTTTGTAGATTAAAAGATATGCAAGTGTACCAGAATACAACAGCTTACATTTATAGCCTATATGAGCCGATGAACTTTTCAGCCAACCCTCATATATATGAAAACCATATGGGTTTAAACATTTACATCTGTTTATATATGTATGTAGGGGTGTGTATATAATAAGTATGTTTGTATGTATATATATATATATATAATGAGTGTAACAGCAAAATTGTCCAAATCCTGTAACTGCATAATTATCCAGCCCACAAAATGTTTCATATCTAAAATAATACTAAACTAATTGAGTTTCTTTTTTCCAGGTTTGCAGATAAGATGTTTAACCATTCATGGCACCATTTATCCTAAGAATCACTGAGAAACCCTTTGAGTTATTCAGCTAAAAAGGGAGTAGGTTAAAATTGTTTTGTATCATATCCACTGTCTTCCCAAATGAGTAATGGTAAGAGGAAAAAGATCATTCAGGCCTTCAATAATGGTACCAACATTCTTATTTTGGCTTCCATCTTCAAAGTCCATTCAAGAACCATCAAGAAAATGGTGAATAAGTTTAAAAAAGAGGGAACAGTCAAGAGGAAAACTGGATCAGGAGTTCACAATAGGAAGAGAGATCATCATTTCAAATTACAGTTAAAGAGATCAATTAGAAAAGATCCAACACAATTCATAAAACGTTTGGCACATGAGAAAGTAGTTTCAGCTATGACAGTCCAAAGAGCAGTGAAAAAAGACTTGAAAATGAAATTCTTTGTGAAACCTGTGAGACACCTTGTTACTCCATGATAGAAAATTAGAAAGTTAGAGAGGGCAAAGATCATCTTGAATAAGTTGGAAAATGATCCTGGAATAATATATGAACTTTATTTCAATCCTTCATGAGTTTCCAATCCTTATCTATGATTAATTAATGATGAACATGCCATTTTCATATATGATTGATTTCATCACGATACTTCGGTTAAGCTTAGAGAGTAATTATACATTCTTATTGCTCAAAGTAAAGTCCAACAGTGTTAGAGAATTCCTGTAAGATATGTTTAATCATTTCTAAAATACAATAGTTCAGAGCTTAATCTAACAATTGGACCATATTGCTGTTACACCATATATATATATTCATATATATATTGTCATACACACACACATACATATATATATAGTTTTGGATGTTGGACAGCAAATCCTCTCAAATATATTTTTAATTAAAAATGACTGACAAAGTACTTTTGCTAATTTTTTGTATTGAACTTTTAAAGAACTTTCTTTTTTGGACTTTTTGTTCCAAGTTCTTTTGACTAATCTATTAGTTATTTTCAATCATTTTGTTGTGCTATTGTAAACATTCTAAAAGCTGTTGAAAGGCACACATACATACATACATACATATATATATAAAATTCACATATTCTTTTATTGAAAATGAAAAAATAAATCTATTAAATTTAAAGGTTACAGTTTTATTAATCTTTTAATTAATTTAATTCATTTTTACAAAAATTATAAATCTAGTTTGTTACTTTGTCACTTAATTATTTTGCTATCTTTTTAGCGAAATTGAAAATTAAATCTAGAAATAACACTAAATGATTTAAATGTCATTAGAAAAACAAGAAGCATATGAAGCTTACAGAAATTCTGCACCATTTTATGATATTGATCTGTTTCAAAGTTCTGTCGTGTTTAAACATAATAACTTTATATTCTTAGTACTTTGTAACTGTCAGTCTCATTTGGGAATTAAGATCAAGGCTGAATGCAAATGAGCTTCTTGACACCATTAATGTTTTGTTACTGTAGCTCAATATGAAATGCCTTTTAAAACTGTACACAGATTTTGTTTATTAATAGGCACTCTAGTTATTAACTGAAATTTATTAAAATTATTTAGTAAGAAAGAATTAAATTAATAGGAATAGATAGGTTAAACAGGAATAGAGTTTTATCCCTTGTTTCCTGGTTAGGATTGTGATTCCGATGCCTTCTAAAGTCTACTTCAGCTCTATACTTGTAATCCTTGTCCTTTCCTATGCTAATATAGCAATATACAGTAATACTCTACCTTGAGTGGCTCTTGAGCCTTGTATTGGGCGAATATTAATAAAAAAAATGTCCTAATAAAGTTTAGAAAGAAAAGCATGCAACATTTATGCAAAAAATTATTTTGAATACAATAATCAGTTAATCAAAGATATCTACTATAATAGACACCTGATGATGATCAGCAGGTCTTCTTTTTCTTCTTTTGTATGACAGGTTCCTTCAGGGCATAGGCAATAATGATTCTCCACAACTTTCTATCCCTTGTAGCTCTTAGTAATGTTTATGTTTTTACTATCCCTTCGACTCTCAGTTCTGACAACAATTTACACAAGCTTGTAAGCTCACTGTCTCTTCTCTTGCCTTCAGTATGAACTGCAGGTGGCAATTTTTCCAAGACTTCTTAACTGAAATTTTGTAGCTGGAATAATAACATTTATAACAATAAAAGATGAAAACTATTGTTGTAATAAAAAATATATATATACTGAACTTGTAAATACTCTAAATTTGCAGAAACAAAATGCTGTAAAATAATTAACAGTACATCCAGGTACACTAAGTAATTGAGAACACATCTTTAGGTGTCCAAAGCTGGGAGATGCCTGAACACTAAGTGACATGGTATGATGAGCATATGCTTGTATGATTAGAAAGTTAGTGTACTCACCATGAGACTAAGGTTCAAATCTCACCCTGGTCAACTAATCAAAGAGGTAACTTCTTGATAATAGCTGCCTCGGGAGATGAACCCAGCACGTGACAGTGATAGAAAGAGCTTGAAAACTATTCCTTGGCTTGACAAAAGCAATGTGAATAAAAACTCTTAGGAAGCTATCAGTGTTTTCATTAGCATGAAGACACAAGTCATTATGACTGAGGATTTCAGCAAACTGGTCTTGTTCAAACTACAAATCATGCAAGATATGCTCACTCCCAGGGACTAAATCTAACAAACCACTTACAAACAGTATTCTCAGCTATAGAACCATCTCTATTAATGGCACATATCTTTTTTGCTGTTTCTCCTTTCCAGAAATAAAAATGATGAAAATGCAACACATTTTCCTTCATTTTCACTTTTAACATAAAAACATTTAAAATTCACCACTGATTCATAATTCATATAGAAGGACATATTAAAATGTCACCTTTCAGAATATGTATATATGTCATAAGTTTCAGTCAGGTGTGAAAATGAAATCATGTGTTCAAATGCCACCTCTTGAAAAACACTACAAACTTTTGTTCCAACCCAATGCATTTTCTATAGTCTTGACTTCTCTGAAAACTAATCTAATCTTCAGTTGTATGACTAGGACACATCACTTTGGCTTAACAAAGCTACAAACTTGGGGAGTGGAGGAACACTCAACACACACACACTATATATATATATATATATATATATATATATATATATATATATATATATATATATATATGCACACATACATACACATATACACACAAACACAAGGGGGAAGTGAACAGTCTTCAGCCTAACCCATTTTCTAAAATCTCAGCAGAATGACCAACATCAGAATTTTGGCAGGGAAACCTTTCTTGGTTAGGGCTGAGGATGTTTCTGCAGAACACACTTTCTCTTTATATATATATATATATATATATATATATATATATATAAAAGAGAGAGAGAGAGAGAGAGAGTATATATATATATATATATATATATATATATATATTGTGAGTATTTAGGCAGAATCTTTTCATTCATACACGTTTCATTTTCTCCAATTCACTCTCACGTGGTCATGTGTTACGTCATGAGATGCGGTGCGATTTTCGCTTCTAGCATCTTATATGCACGTGTTTATCGTTGCTTAGAAATCATCTATGTAAACATTCACAGACTATAATCACTGTCTTGTCCGTATATTGCTTAATATGTTGTAATTAACATCTTTGATAATGGCTTATGTAAGCTGAAAGCTTAGATTGTATTAAAAAATATGGATCAATATTGTGAATTTCTTTCTTCGTTCAATGATAATGTTATTAAACTTATTAGACGTTATGAAAAAATTTACATAAAATAAATAGACAACACTTGTCTATATTATTTAATGAAACGTGTATGAATATATATATATACACACTATATGCCAAAAGTTTGTGCCCACCTTCTGGATTTTGAAGAATAACCTAAAAATTGAAGAGTGTGTGTCTTTTCCAAAACTAATTTATTAGTTCATATGGGGTCAGAAGGATTTTTTTTTACTTCCTGAAGAGTTTTATCAGATATTCAATAATAATAATTATTACATTAACCCATTATTGCATCAACTTTGTTTAAAATTATAGCTTTTGGGTGGGAGCTAGTCTACTTTTTTGTCTAATAGTTATCTTAGGGTTGACTGATTTAAAATTTTAGATAGTCCCATCTCTAAAAAATTGAATGCCATCCTCTAATTGGTTTGATAGTTTAAATGGCATCCTAGTTTAGCTGTAGTTAATTAAACAAAAATGAAAGTTAAGTCAAAGAGAGTTTGATAACACCATTTGCATGGATTTGATTTTGGTAGACAACTCTGCATAATGGAGAAATCCACATACTTGGGCAGAAGTGCCTCTTTCATGGCTCAAAGGTGATTGAGACTGGTGAGATCTGGCAAGCCTGATTGCATTGGTTTGCCGAATTCTTGGTCTATCATCTTCTTGCCTAAGTTCACCTCAGTCTGGTTGACCTTGCCATGCTTCAGCCTGTTCCTCAGTTAGTACTGCCCTCTTCAGAGTTGCTAGTTTGGCCATTGAGAGTTTGTAGCGACAATCATTCTTTGCCTATTCCACTATGATGATGGTCTTTTAGATCTGGAACAACATAATAAAAAATATTCAAATTTTGATAGTCTTTGTTTTCCCCCTAAAACCCTCCTTGAACCTTGCCATTTCGTATATGGGTGATTGGCCCAATGCACTAAATATATATATATATATATATATATATATATGTATTTTTATTCTGTTCCTCATTTTATGTCTGAAATGTGGGTATTCAGCTCAGCCAAAAAAAACCCATCATCAGAGTGTCTATATGAAACATTCGGCGACAGGGTTGTTCAGCATCAAAGCTTAGCTCACAAAGCACAGATACTCCTGTTATGCTTCTTTTTATAGATGGTATTTGCTACCCACAGGAACAATAACATTTTTAATGGGTTGTAATGCCAAAAAATAAAACCATCTCTGATGATGTCTCACAGAGAGTTCGAAACCCCACCCTTCAAAGCACGGAGCTTGATCCAGGGGTTCTTCTGCAAGAGATGGTATTTAGATCAAGGAACAACATAATAAAAAATATTCAAATTTTGGATAGTTTTTGTCTTTGTTTTCTCCCAAAACTAAAACCACTATACAAAGCTTGGAATGGCTTATGATCAAATGTAATAACATTTGTTGTCTGTTATATTTAACAGTATATGTTTGCATAATGATTGGCTGCTCCAATGCACTAAATATATATATATATATATATATATATATGTATGTGTGTGTGTGTGTGTGTATGTATGTATTTTAAGACATTTTTATGTTTTTCAATTACATTCTTTTATAGATACAAATATTTAAGAATTTAAATGCTCTGTTTATAATAAACAGTACTAAACAACATTTACCGGCCTTATATTATATTATAAACAGAGCATTTACTTAAATATTTATATCTATAAAAAGTATGTATAAACATAAAAATGTCTTAAAATAATTGTCAGACTTTGTCCATTTCATAATATGTATGTATATATATTGATAATATTAATGGCCAATAAGATAAAATCCAGTTAGAGCTCTGTACAAGACAGAGCAAGAATATAATGTAAAAGGCTCAAACACTAATATTCCATAGTTATAATTTATTACGTTGGAATGGTAATCACGATCCCGTTTATCAGACCTACAAATTTTTTTTGAATTTGTATGTCTAATGAATTGGATTGTGATTATGATTCCAATCTAATAAATTATAACTATGGAATATTAGTGTTTGAGCTTTTTATATTATATTATATATATATATATATATATATATATATATATATATATATATATATATAAAATAGTTACTGAACTCAAGTTTTCCAGATCTTCAACTGAATAAATTCATATGTAAAACAGGAATTGGCCATAGTTTTAAAGTTCATGATGACTACTGAATTTTGTTTGACTGCATTTATATACAGATATAGTATGTTGTTGCTCACTTATATTGATGCACATGGATGAGATATAGAAGTGTACTGTGATTAATTGGGGGGTTACATAAAAATGTAAGCAGGTAGATAAGGTTATTTATTTGTTCTTTGTTTGCCTTTTGTTATGCCTCTGTGTTCAGGTGAAAAGCAGCATATATAAATCATGGAAGGGCCACAGTAACCCATGCTTATCTCTGATTAAATCTGATTCTTTTCATTTGCTGACACTCAACAAAGAAGAACTTTCCTAAAGTTATACAACCAAACAAGACACGCTATACTCATAACTTTATTGTCACTTGAGAAATAAACAGCAGATATACAAAGAATAGAAATATATGCGATAAAATGGTAAGAAAGAAAATGTTGTGTCTATTGGTGTGTGGGTGGGATCATTTACCTAATCTACAGTAAAAAAAAAAGACAAAATAAAAAACGAAAGAAGTTGAATTAATAAAAAGTTCTTTTGTTATACGCTTTCAACAACTTTCTTTTTTGCTTTTTTGAAAAATAAAGATTGGGAGGAGAAAAAGAAATGGGGTAAGAAATGATTGAATTTTTATGGTCAAGACACACCTTAAGTTTGTTGTCTGACAACATGGCAATTGAGTATTTTTAATACATAGATCAATGAATACACAGATATTGGCATGTACGTACAGATACGGTAGCTAAATAAGGGAAAAGAATTATGGCAGATCAGTTCTTGAAAACAAATGGGAAAAACCTGGATCAATTTGTGGCAGTCATTTTTTCCTTAATAATTAAGCAAATACTGTTAATTAATTTTGCAGCTTACACTATTTATATTTAGACTATTGTCCTCATTTTTGTTGTTGTTATCACAGTTTTTCAGCCCTTATGCTCTCTGGTCTTCCTCAGTTGTATGTTCATATAATTTTTTTTCTTTTCAGGACACAAATTATATAAAAATTGTCCAAATGTTTTCCAATTCAGCTAAAAGTAAAATAAAATTCATCCTTGATGGTCAATCTGGGTAACCTACATGGAATTCTGAATTGAACCCTTTATTTAATCTATGGGGGTGGACTGTTTTCAATCTACTGCATGTGTCTAGGGATATTTTGTCTAATTCTTATTTAGTACTGCCCAGTTATTGCTCTCCCATTTCCACTGAGTGTAAGTACTCACTGTCTGACCAAGGGATTGCATTCACAATGTCAACCAATTCACAAACCAAAGCTTTAATCTACTAGGCCATTGTACCTGAGCAGTACTAAATGAGAACTAGACAATATCTGTAGACATTAGCAGTGTAACAAGAACAGTCTATCTCTGTAGATTAAATAAAGGGTTCAGTTCAGAATTATCTGTAGGTTACGCAGATCAATATACACCTAACAATGGCTGAAATATTGCGATAAAAACAACAAAGAAGAGGACAATAGTCTGGATATAAATAGGGTAAATGATAACTCTTCATTTCAGAAATTCAGAGAGTAATTTTGTAGAATTGATGGAACCATTTGTTGCACATTACAGTACACTGGCTTGTGTCTGAATTTTTTAGCCAAATACCTGCATTTTTTAGATGAATATCATTATAATAGCAGTACTGATGAACATTTCACAGGTTTCTTATTTTAATTTTATGATGAATTATAATTTTTAATTTGATGAACGAATAAACTCCTTGCCAGTTCCATGACTATAAAATACTCATAGAAATTCCCTTATTACATTGTTAAATATTTGCACTAAACAAATTTAATAAAATATTGCAATAACAATCCTAAACATGAATGCCAGTCATCATGACTCCTGTAACTCATTAGGGTCATAGGGACACCATATGTACTGAATTCTGAGTTTTCCTTCTCCTAGATAGGTTGCCAACCAAGATTATAGGGCCTAATATTTATATACCCATAGCTGAGAAGGTGAAAAACGATCCCAGGAGTATTTTGCGCATAAGTGAATATCACAAACTCAGCTCTCTGATTTCTCATTCTGAGCTCTTATCCATTACACCATCCACACATGCACAGTTGATGAAGTAAGAGGGTACAAATGAAAAGATTAAAAATTTCCAAGGTTTTAACACTTCACTGAAGCAGACAGGGTTGTAAATGATTTTGGACATACATATAAGTCCTAGACTTTATTAATTTAAGTGCAGTACTAGATTAGCAACAAGTTCTTATCAATTTAGACTTGAATTGGCGAGATGTAACCATAAATTCTTTGCTGTTTCTATTTTTACAATTCTCATTTGTGGAACTCACTTCCAACTTCTTGCTTTCCAGTCAAGTTTGATCTTCAAAAATATAAATGCAAGTCATCTGATTACTCTTTTTATATATATATATATATATATATATATATATATATATATATTGTATTTTGGCAGCAATTCCACTTTTATGCAAGTTTCATTGAAAATGACTGACAAGGTGCAATGTTTGAGTTTTTTTTTATAATTTTAAATAATTTCTCATGCGTTCATATTACATTTTTTCTTTTCAGGACCCAAATTATATAAAAATTGTCCAAATGTTTTCCAATCCATATGTTCAGTTAAAAGTAAAATAAAATTTATTCTTGATGATCACTAAAAGTTTAGCCAACACCACCTGGAAAACATTCTGACAATTTTTATATAATTTATGTCCTGGAAAGAAAAATAATTATATGAACATATGAGAAATATAAAAAATTCAAACAGTGCATCAGTTATTTTCAATGAAAACTTGCATATAAGTTTGTAGTGTTTTTCAAGAGGTGGCATTTGAACACATAATTTCATTTCAAACCTGACTGAAACTTATGACATATATAAATGTTGTGGTGTCTTCCCTCTGATAAGGCTATTGTGGACTCTTCCACTTACTATAAAGTAGTAGGAAAAGTAAGCCTCGGGGGAAAACAGTGATATAGACTGAACGCTGGTCAACTGACACACACTCCCAAGTCATGTAACACACTTCTGTTCAATACACTATTTATCTGCAACCTCTTGTTTTGTTATTTCTTAACCATTACTTGAGGTTTCAGATAAATAGTGTAATACACAGTAAATACAACAGAAGTGTGTTATACGATTTGGGAGAATGTGTCGGTTGACCAGCGTTCAGTCTATATCATTATTCCCCCTGAGGCTTACTTTCCTACTACTTTATAGTAAGTGGAAGAGTACACTATAGCCTCATCAGAGGGAAGACACCACAACATTAAATGTTCTGAAAGGTGACATTTTAATATGTCTTTCTCTTGGGAGTTGGTTCCATAA